>JABUIW010000037.1:3412082-3427661 GCA_013363375.1 Menidia beryllina
TTATTATTATTATTATTATTATTATTATTATTATTATTATTATTATTCTGTTGCATAGAATGCTTGAACAAGGATAGCCAGATATCTACTTCTTGATTCTCAGACATGTTTTAACTCTCATTTGAATTACATCAAGAATAAGAAAAAATATAAGCAAAAAATACATTTTTCTGTGTTCAAGCTCTAAGGACTAGCAAGACCTTGAGGACTGAGTCTACATAAACATGTTTCTGTAAAGGGGATGGAAATTGGTTCATTTTATGACAAATTTTTTGTGATGCCCATCTCAGATTCTCAGTCATAGCTTTCCTCCACAGGACTTTTTTGTTACACCAATATAAAGTGAATGAGGATCTATTCTAATATTTGCATTGTTTTAAGCTCCTCTTTTGTAAACAGTAAAAATTAAAGGTATATTCCTCCTAAGTTTTGTGTTTAAGTATGCTCTATTTGTGTTTTAAGCCTGGATACCCTGCACAACCATCCATTAATCTGAATCTGAATCTGAATCTGAATCTGAATCTGAATATACTTTATTGATCTCCAGGGAGAAATTGACTTCCAGTACAGCCCGTACTAAGATCAAACAAACAAAACACATAGACACACCAGTTCGGGAAGACTGAGGGCAGCCACACAGGAGGGCGCACCAATTTTTCTTCAGAACAAAAAGAATACATTGGGAAAGCGGTTGCGGGAAGAGGGAAAAAAGGCCCAGTGCCACGCCCCCTACAGGGGATGTAACAGTGATATAAAAAAACACCTCAGTACACTGAAGCACAGATACTGTCAAATCACAACATCAAGGACACATAGGGAGGGAGGGATGGGGGGTTGGAAGGAAGGGGAAAGGTAACAGCGAGGCAGTGAGTCCAAGGAATGCATGAATTCTGTATTTGTGTGTGTGTAAGTATAAGCAAGCTGGAGTCCACATCCAGGCTAGATGAAATTTGTCCTTGTGATGCCCATACTCCTGCTTGGGAAGAGGGAGGGGGTGGGGGGGGGCAAAGCGTCCGTCTGCAGTTTCATCCAGGGCAAAGTTGTAGAGTAGCAGCTGCAAGGCCGCTCTGGGGAGGCCAGATTGAGATAAGAGAGATAGCTTTGTTCCAGACAGAGGGTGTTTTGTCTGTCTTAAGTCCTCAGCAGGTCTCTCAATGGCGATCCAATTCAGCCGAATTGTGTTAATTTCCATCCATCCGAACCACCAACTTCTCCAAGGTGTTCCCCATCACCCTCATGCTGTCACACATCGTCCCCATTTTGCTCCTGTGAGCCTCCTGTTTGCTCCACTGAGTCCCCAGTTCACTCACCAGAGCATCCTGTTTGCGAGACAACTCGCACAAGGTTTGAGTCCGAGTGTTGATGGCCCGGTAAAGCGGCTCGACAGGCAACCCGCCACCAGTTGCCATTAGCCTCCGAATTTCTCGAAAACCTAGGTATCCACCAACTCCAATCAGCAGGAACCCGGTTATCATGAATCCAAATAGGTATAGGTCCTCGACGTCCTCGAGAACTGAGAGGCATAAAACCCTCCAGCTCCTCCAGGCATCCATCGTGAAACCCGCAGGGTGAGTCCCAGCTGGACCAGTTGCAGCCCCTGCAGCTTGTCTTTGGGTTGAAAAGATTTTGTCAATTGCGTTGAGAGACCAGCCGACCAAATCCATGGTTGATGTTAGGCTTTAGGAAGTGAAGATGCAGAAAGATTGTAGACAATTTGTCTGACCTAACAGTACTCTTTTTATTTATTTTTTTCATGGATGTTTAGGCCTGCAGCTCTATGGGATTCCTCAACAGCCTTTGATGAGAATCCATTTGGGATTCTCCACAGATTATCAGCCATGTATGTGAGAATTTTAATTTCTGCTTCCACCTCTTGCGATTTTATTCATGTATCTTCATTCTGTGGTTGGAACATCCCTATTTTCATCTTTCCGTTGCTTTTATGGTTGGCTCTGGTTTTGCCGTGAGTACTCTTATTCACCCTCAAACCTGTGACACATCCCTAGCTGCACAATTGGTTAAATCGCTATGTTATGACTCCATGCTGGAAATTCATATTCACATAAAGATTTTCTCTACAGTTTTAATTTTTTTCAAATATAAATTAATTTAGACTGAAGAGTTCCATACAGCTTTTTTGATTGTTAATATTCAGAATACAGTAGAAGAATACAATCAGTTGACTTAAAAAAAGAAACATTAGTTCTGTAATTGGCCTAATTTTTCGGTTAATATATGTTGATGGAAAACACTACAGTATAACATTATTTGCTAAATATAATTAGTTTGTGTCAAATTGAGATGTTGCTGCTTTGACTTAGATTTTTCTTATTTGTTTTTCATTCATTCAAATGTTTCAGTAGTAATATCGGAAACCTTATAGTAAAAGAGCCGTTAGGGTAAGCTGTGTGAGATGTGATTCCAAAAGCTTTCTCCAAGTAAACAACTAGCTTTAAAGCAACACAGTCGTCTGCCTGAATAGGATCTTTCACACTTAATTGAAGGTACTGACCCATCCAGCTACAATTCTGTTTGATAGTACTCTTGTTGGTTACTTCTTCAAACCACTTTCATGTCACACAATATTCAATATTCTACTGTACACACACACACACTCACACACTGAAGCTGTAAATGAGTTGAGCATCTTTAAATGGACTAAATGAACCTATAGAGGTAATTATTTTCAATAAATCACAACAGGTGTTACTCTTGGCTGCACAGATGTTCACACTAAGTACAAATTTTGATTAAGGGCAAATTAGACAACGTTTGATTCCATTTATTGTGTATAATAAATTTCAGCGCTCCCCTCTGACAGTGGAAAAAATAATTTATTGTTTATCTTTTTTCAATTCAACGTAAGCCAAGATTTAACATTTTTTCTACGTCTTTGGAATAAATTAATATTGAGACTGCCCTCCTAAACTTGGTATGAGTAGCCACTGTTTTAACGTTTCGAGGCGAGTGCAAATTTGTGAGGCAATGAATGTGAGAGAGTAGGAGTTTAGCATGTTCCACTTTAGATGAGATGTATGTCATGGAGAAAAAAAAAGAAGTCTAACACAGATGGCATCATTTTTCCTCGTATTTATTGTTAAAGTATGATACATTTTCTACAGAGTTGGGGACGAGAAGTTTCTCCTCGCCTTGTTTTGTGCTCACTCTCTTACACGTATCCCTCAAGTCATTGTTTCCCTGTTGAAATGTAGATGAATGTAGACAGCTACATTTGTGCTGCTGATCAAATGCTAACAGTGTGTCAGGGTTACCAGGATTACATGGAGGCAGCTCTTCCTTGGCTGAAATGCTTTCACATCTATATTAGATAAATTATCACATTACTTTTTTATGAAATCATCACACATTTTCTTTTTTTTCTGCATTTTAATTGAAGACAAAAGAAAAACAGGCTCTGGTTACATTATCCCCAGACATGATGCAGACAGACACCTCACTGCATGGCTTGTGGTTTTAGGGGATTGTGCACTGAAAACCACAAGGCAGCTGGTGTTTCAAAATGTTATTCTTATACATCTTGAACAGCTGAGAGGGGCAAGGGACCTTTTTTTCTTTTCTTTTTTTTCTTCACTTCAATGGCCACTAGATGACAGAGTCACTTTGTGGACCATACGCAGCCTAATTAGTCCGTGTCCTCGTCATCGGCATAGCCTGAGCTCTATTAAGTGAAGATAAATGACTGAAAGATGGACATTAGAAGTCCCTTACGTGTAACATGAAGTCCCTGCAGTGAACAGGTGAATTGTAACCTATCGTCGAGGTTAAAATACAACCACAAGGTGTCATTTGGGGGATCTCTGTAGACCATAACGCTTACAGCTTAAGTGGGAGTAAAACAGTGTGTAACCAGTAGATGGCATTACTGAATCATAGCCCAAGTGATACCGCAAACGTAAGCCAGTATGAATGTTTGTTTCACATCTGACAAGTTTTGTCCCGTGGTTACGTGAGCTGCAATGTATAGATTTTATGTGAAAGTGCCGTGTGGGCCAGCCGCAAAGTAATAAAAACATATTGTAAGCATAAGAAAACATTTTCATGAATAAAGGACTAGAGTAAAGCATCCACCTTTTCAAATTCTTAAATCACTTCATACATCATATGTGTGACCATGATTGTGCATGAAAGGCCGTGACACTTGTTGAGATCACATGCTGTTTCTTTTTTTATTCTTTTAAGAAAAGAAGAACAAGTTATTTAAAGATAATATTGCTTGATATCTGCACCGTTGTCAACTTCTTCGCAGACGCTGACAAACTTTGTTGGACAAAAACAGTCTGACGTGTGTGAGGATCTGAAAAAGCCTCCGAACAATAACTGCTACTGATGAACGATAAAGGCTAACGTTGGACCGCATCAGCTTTCAGTTTTGTTTTTTCTTCTTCTTCTTTTCATTATTGCTGTTTGGCAGGGGAAATTCTCTAGTTTATTCTCTCTCAAATGACAAAAAAGAAACGGCCTCACAAAGAGCTGGCACACATCGCGCCCGAGCCCCCTCAGCTTTTGGCGACACCACCGCGCCCAGCCCTCCCCCTCGCTGATCAGAAGCAAATTTGCCGACGCCACTGTGTCGCATTCTGGAGATAGCTGCACATAGGGCCGCTGTGATGTGCCACCTGGCTCTTGGCCCCATTGGTGAGAAACTTTCCCTGACCTCTCCATTAAAACTCATTTGCCACTGAAAGCCATATTGGAGGGAGTCTCAGAGGGCCACTTGCATTCTCCCCGCGATGAGGACAGACCCGAGGGACACTGCCGACACCTATTGGGGAAGCTTCGCCTGCCTCCACCTCTCAGTAGACTCATGAAGCCGCCTTGTCCTAAGAACTACACAGTTGCAGATCAAAGATTGTCCATTTGGTTGGCAGCCAACAGAGCACTCTGTGCCTTCTTACCCCATTACTAATAACCCTAAGCTCCGAAATAGCGGGTGTATCATAGATGAAAAGCCAAAAAGATTGCAAAAGGAGCAAGTGGGAAAAATGCTGATGAATTGCTGGATGTAATGTTTAATATCTTTGTTGTTTGGTATGGTCTACAACGATTTGAAATTAGCATCTAAACATTTAAACGTTTTTGCAGAAAGGCTATTAATGGTTTGAAAAATATCATTATTGTACCACCCTGCAGCATTTTACTTTCCATAGCACGGAATGGCTCTTATAATAATGGTTCCTGAGACCCACTCGCTTTCCATCAAATTCTCAGAATTGAAGATATTGGTGCAGAACAGGTGCTTGGTTTGTTTTGGATGTCCAGTCACCTTGACGAGACCCCTACTAGACCCAGACATAGCATTTACACCCACAATGACATGTGCCGTAAGACCTCACATGTTGTCTACACCATGTTTGTCTGAGCAAAATGATAATATTTTTCTTAAGGGCCGAGACGAGATGCTGGCTCTTGCTCCGAACGGTTGGAAAGACACTGTCTCCACCTGTTGAGAGTCAGAGGTTAATGCCTTGAGGTCAAAGGTGGATTCCACAAGGTTGATTTGGTACTCTTGCTTTCTCTGGCTGAAACCCTTCCCACCCTGGGTGCTGAATGTTCAAATCAACAGCTGATACCTATTGATGAGATGCACTGAAGCGGCTGAAGTGCCTCAAGGAAAATGACGAATGCCCGAGTCATTGAATGGAAAACTTAAAATCGCTCCAACTTTTAAGATTCTGAGTATTAGTTAAGGACTATTATAGGAAATGTCATACATTGCCATTTTTCACACCACTCAAACTTCCACGTTATCCCATAAGCTTAGCCGGAGTGACTGGAGTTGTGGATAAGACAATGTAATATTAGGCATATGAACGGTCTTCATTCAAGTAAAACCAACTGCGGTATGTTTACATGGGCTCGCAGAGTAGCAGGCTATTCAGGCTGTTCAACCGAGCCGTGAAATGAGCCTCAGACAATAAATCCCCAAATACCATGTACATGTAAGGCTTTTTGTAATGGTAGCAGGGATGTATGCCGCTTTTAGCCACATTTAACTCCTGGATTGCCCACCTCAGAGGACTCGGTGGCACGGCCGGGGGCTAATTAGCTTGAAAAACAATAGCTCACTGATCACCATTCCATTGTGCTCCCCTGCATTGTGCTGTGGATCTGATTACAAACTTGTGATAAACAAGAGGCTAAATTAGATGTGCAGTTGTTGCCATTGTCCCTGATTTCTGACACCCAACCCACCCCACCACCCCCTCCTGTCCTTTTGTAAAGAGAATGTTTGAGCCAAAGCGGACAAGGCTGAAAGAGTCACAGGTCCCTGATGGAGTATAAATGTATGGTAACTGACAAGGAGGGAGAGTTGATACAGTTGCTTTGCTCTCTGCAGTCACCTTCGCTTGGCAGGGCCTGAGGTAATTAAGAGCGCGAATGCTGTCCAAGTCGTGGGCTGCTTAAGACGGAATATTAATGTCGCTTTGATGGATGGAGTCAACAGTGATTTCTTGCAGCAGAACGTGGGTTGAGAGCCAGCTGGTGTTGGGTCATAGAGCTGGATGGTGGGCAGATGCTTACAGGCCCTCTTAGCCTCTGCTGATGGAGCACAATTGATTAATGCCCCCCAATTAGGGAAACATTAAAAGCCACGTTTTCCAAAGCACAATTCAGCGACACATAATGCATGTGGGACATTTTGAGTATTCCCGGGCCAACAGAAGATGGGGCAGCTCGGTTTGCAAGGAATCCGCACTTGGCAAACTTCCACCACATTAACTGCCTGGTATGTAGAGTGTTGATTCTTAATGGTTCGGCTTTTAGAGGCAGCAGCATAGTGAGCAATGAGATAGGTTGATAACCATGTTAGCAGCACTTAATACATTAATGATATTATTTGTTTTTAATAGCATCTTTCTTGTTACTGTCATCACTCATGTTAAATAAACTAAACTAATTCAAAGTTTTCTAGTTTCAAAGCACATAATAAATGCATTAGCACAAGCCCTTGTCTCCTTGTAAGTACAAAGCCTCTTGCTAGATAGCAAATAAGCAAGGATTGTATCGGAACAGCTTGGCTTCATTTGTAAGCGCTTTCAGGCAGGCGGTACAATTTTCATGATGTGGCTGCTTTTTTTAAAACATTTTTTTAATATCAGCCTCACAATCCACAGTCCTTTCAAAGGCCTTGCAAGGTGGGATGTGGCCTTGTTACTCACAGAGAAAAATTTGTTCCAAGAGGCCTGGAGCTAAGATCGATTGCCCTGCCTTTGAGAGATCTTCTGAACTCCTATAGAGAAGGGGAACAAAGAAGATTTCATGTAACGAGTCCAGCATAAGTACAATAAGTATAATTGTAATTTTTGTACTGGGGTTACACTTGTATCAGTTGAGAGAAAGCACATTTCAAATGTTCATCTGTAGCATGTGATGGAAAGATAAAAAATTCTTATTAGGGATATTTTTATAAAATGACCGTGTGTAATTGATCACGTCCCTGTGGTTCTCCCTTGTCTAAGCTCCATATGTGTCTTAAGACCAGACAGGGTCAAAGCCCGAGACAACTGCAAGGCGCTTGTTAAGTGTGGGAGGCTCGTGCCATTGGGACCGCTCAGCCATTCCTGGCATCCAGCTCAAGCAGGCTCCCCGCACCACGCCTGGGGGGTCCTGTCCCATGCTGCCCCTCTCATCTATTGGCACAGTCGTATTATGTCTAGGCCCCTCCACGCTCTGAGCTTAAGAGGCTCTTGATTGTATAGAAACCAAAACTAAACAAATCAACAACACAAAAGGGGAAGGCTGGACAAAGATAGGAGGCAACGTAGAACAGGCAGGTTCTTTCCATCTGTTCCGAGCCGTCAGCCCCGAAATTGCCCGTGTGTTAATCCAACAGCATTTAGTAAAAACTTAATTTGTGTGCGGAGTCTTCACTACAATGCAAGAGAGATGGCAAAGGATGAGGAGGATCAGTTCGACAACTTTTATCGTCTGCCTTAATCTAAACATGTGACTCACCTGTGATGTGCTGCCGCTTTTTTAGCTTGACAACTGTTAGAAACAAACAGTGAGTATCCCACAAGAAACAAAGCAGGGATTTTCTGTGAATTGTTCTTTGGTGACGCATTGAGTGAAACAATGCTCCGATACAGAGCGATGCTGCCGGGCGTCAATGTGCTTTTGTGCAAATGTTGTGCAACCCTGTAAAATCTGTCAGTCCTGGACATCTAAAGCAAATGTAATGGCATTCGAAAACATTTGAATTAAATGAAATATTCAACAAAAACTGTATATCCAAGATGGCATCAAATAAGAAATATTTAGTGTAAACATGGCTGATTCATCTCAGCTTGCTTTGTACTTTTGCCAACCCAAAAGATGGTTATCATGGTATTTGTTTTTGTGGTGCAGCATTATTGTGACTGTATCCATGGAAATGGAGAAATGTTTTATATTTTTGGAGAAGCTGCAACTGAAACAGAAAATGCTTCATTTAATGAATTTTTTTGCGCATATAATGTAGAATATTCAAAATATCCCTTTTTAATTACTTGAAAAATAACTGATTTACTGGGGGGGGCGGGTTGCTCTGTTAGGGTTAAAAGTATTTTTCCATTCTTTTCTTTTTTTAATCCATCAACAGGTCAAAGGTGATTTGGGATTAAGATGTTACTTATAAGAACCATCCTTTATGCAGTTTAAGCTCAGGCATTTGCAGAACACAATTTTCCTCTTTAATCTCCTTCCTGCTGATAGACACCTTGTCATTCAATATTCCATTAAAAAGGCTTTGCACAATGGGCCAACTAAGGATAACGTATTCCAGCCAGTTGGGGAATTGCAACTGCAGGATTCAACGATTTATAAAAGAAGTGACAGAGAAGTTTACACATGCTCTACACCCTCAACAAACTTTGCTGTGAAACTTGACGTTTTTCATGAGCAAGGTGTTACCTACTTCATGGGAGTTTGACACGCAGCTGTCACGGAAGATTTACTGCCTGTCAAACAAAGCCATAAACTTCCACTTCGTGCGTCAGACCTCAAAACACCCAAACATCTGTAGAATAAAGTAAAACCTCAATGAAATCACAGACTTATGTGGATTGATTACAATGCAGCGAGATGTTTTCAGGTCATCTGGATGCGGTACACACTATGCAATCTTTAATGAAGGGTTTATCATGCTCCATGTTTGTTACCAATGCACCACACCTGGTACAGAGCCCTCCTTCTGCATTTTGTTGGCCCGGCATTCTTGGATGCCTGCTGTTGTTCTTGGTTTTTGGCGTGACTGGAGTGCATTACGTCATATGGAACATAAGGAACTAATAAGAAAAGGAAAGGAGAGCATCCTGGCATCTGTCATATTAACAACTGGTCGTAGATTTTTAGAATAGCAAAAGGATGGAAGCACTGTGGATTTAACTTCTGATTATTGCTGTCAGTGCTGGTGTAATAGTGGATATTGTTTCTCCTTTTTTTTAGACTGCTATTTACAATCAATGTTAAGAGCAGAAGGATGTGGAGCTGTTGAGCAATGTGGCTACTGGCCTTGTAATGGGAATCTTTAGCTTTTCTTGCTTTTTGAAAACCTTGATGCAGCCTCAAATTCAAAGGCTTTTCAAATGAGAAAGTGGCAGATGGCAAGTGACAACTACAACAATTACTCTGGTGGTTTAGGGTCCAACATTTTGTGTACTGCAAGATATCAGAATAAAAAAACGCACTCCTCTTTCATCACGTTAAGCATAACACGTTATTAACCACTCCGCAGGCAGGGAAGGCGAGTCAATGTTAGTCGAGGTCTGAGCTGTCACCCAAGATGGCAGTGTTTCCTGGAAAAGTTAGGAGGAATTGCTCTGTTTTTAAAAACAAGAGAGTAAAATGTCTTTACCTGCAGCTGGCTTTTTTATTTCAGCCCTTATCAGCATTTCTAAACCCTTGTAACTCATAAATTATACACAATATAAAGGTCAAACATGAGGGGAATCACTTATTAAATTAAGACTCAAATTAAAAAGTATTTGGAGATGTATTTTGCAAGCCTGTAGAGACGTATAACCTCTACCATATGATGTACATTATTACATTACTTTATACCTATTTCTTTCATTTCCTTTTGGAAGGTATTTAGTCGGTTTTCTGTCACCAGACTTAAGACTGCAGCAAGGCAATGGCTCAATTCCCTGAAACTTTGCTCATGCTGAGGGATAAGTTTCCAAGACCTTGAGGTAAAATTCACTGCCTCGACTTAACCGTCGAAATGGCACGAAACAATACCTCTGCCACATCCTTTCCAGTCCTCTCAACTGATGGGTAACTGGAGTCGCCTTGAGAGGAGCCCCGTGCAGCGTTATCAGGGCTGGGAAGGGGGTGCGAACAGCGGCAGAGATGCCTCTGAGGTCAAGCCTTTAATAATGATTACAAACTGGAGCTGGCTGCTGGAGCGACAGGCTGCAGCTGTGGGCCGGCCGGCCTTTGAAGTGCCCCCCGCCTGTTGCAGGGTCCCAGGCCCCCGTGCATGAGGAGACGCTGGAACTATGTGACTGCTTGTGGGAAAGAATGTCATGCGACGCCAGGGTGACGGAGCGCAGGATGGCTGAAGAGCGGACGGCTCGACTGGTCCTGCTGGTGGGCCGGAGGGTCGGGCCACCGGGAACTGCCGGGGATGGCTCAGAGAGACCAGGGGTTGGGAGAGGGAGGCTGTCGGGGCTGCAGCTGAAATGGTATTCTTTTGTTGCATGCATGCAAACAGCTTGAGGAATTCCATAAGTCACTGGCAACTGTTGATGTTGAATAACAGTACGCTCATTTATATCCAAAAAATAGTCACAGTAAATCACACTGAATTAACCTCAGGATTAACCTGAATTAACTGCACTCCCAGCAGTTTGAAATGCTTCAAAAACATGCTCAGCATTTTTCTTGTCGAAATGGATTTCCTATTTGTTGCTATTTGCAATTTATGCCACTAGATGCCACTGCATCATACAGCCAAATCCGGAAACTGATTTGTGTGTTCTGGCCTGTTACAGACCCTCATCTAGTGCGTCCTGTCTAGATGTAGCTGAATACTTTCATCAACAGCAACGGCAGCTTGGCAGAAGGCTTTCTGATTTTGGCTCAACAGAGATCCGATTTTGAGACTTACTTTCAGGTCACTTGATGAAAAATCCATGCTGATGGAATTTAGAAGATATCTGAAAAGGGACAGATTGTTGTTCACGAATTGTTGTTGCTGGAAACGACTTGGCAAAAAAGTGCTTCTTACCAACAGTCCTGTCTGACATTTGCATAAAAAAGCTTCCGTTTCTGTGACAGTTTGCACCACAAAACACACATGTTGACACGTTATTAGCACCAGTGACTTTTTTCAGTGTGGTTTAAAAAGTAGGTCTGGCTGGGAAAGCCACTAATAAATAAGAAATAAGAAACAATAAAGTGATCATTCGGATGAGGCAAACTTCAGACATTGACTGTATGTGCGCATCAGAACGATGTTTGGAAGACAGAAAAAGCACTACTGACAATCTTTTTATTCACATAAGTTGTAATAAACAACCCAGCAAATTTAAGATACAAACCCCTGCCAAACATACAATGCTGGATTATAATTTATGGCTCTGCAAGGTAAGGAAACGGAAACCTTTTAGCCTCTGTTGCAAGATGCTTCCAACATGAAATTCACAGGCAAGATTTATGGCCGATCTACTTAATGACTACCTGCCCAATGAATCCATGAGTGACTTATTATGCACACATAACCCAAATCAGGACAACACATCGTGTTATTACTTAGCTTGCAAAAAAAGAAAAGAAAAAAAGAGCACAAGACAGCCATGATTTGCTGCAGGAATTATGCTGTTGGGGAAGTTTGAGTTGGCTTAATTGTCCTGAAAGCTGCTTTCAGATTCTGGGTTTGTGCATGTTGAATCATCTTTCCCTCATCAATAATTTTTGATGAGGGCTTTCTTTTCTTTCTACTATCAACTTGTCTTATCTTTAATAATCTAATAACTAGTACTTTAAAACACAGGTTCAGAACATGCTTTATCAAGCTCGAGCTTTTAGTATTATTCTTATTCCTATTATTGTTATTATTATTATTTATTGAGGGTTATTTTATCATCATTATATCTATTAAGTTCAATTGATCTTTTGTGGATTGATTATAAGGAAGTGTAGTTGTTGAGTGAATATCCAGAATTTTGACGATGATTAATGCATCATTTGAAACACGGAAAGAGGATGTTGAAGTGACACACAAAATCATAAAAAACATATTTAACGTGCACACTTAACGCCCCAACACATCTGTGTTAAACTCTATTGAATAACAGACATGACATCATCAAGGACTCTAACAGATAAAACGAGGAGATTTTCCTCCTTTCGAAAAATGGGGAAAATGAAGAGGAGCAGTGCTGAGCCCAGTCCAGTCATGACATCATCCGTTCCATAACAATGATCTATTGTGGTGTATAGGCTTCTGCTCTCTGGCAATTGCTGTCCATAAGTTTAATTTGGCATTTTATAGCCGTTAGATCACAGCAGCTCAGTGCCATGCTCAAAGGTGGCCACTTGCTGATGGTTCACAGAGTGCTCTGTGGCGCAGAGCTGAAGGCTGGCGGGTGGGAGTTGATGGGGGGATCCACTTCTGGCAAGCAACGCTGAGAAAAAGAGAGTGCAAAAGGGAAGGGATGAGGGGGGGGGTGAAAGAGACCACCACGACTAACGCAGTCCCGGGTTTTAGCCCGGGCCCTCTGATGCAGAGCCGGCCTTTCATCTCCCTTACAAGGATTTCCGTCCAATTTCCCCTCAACAGACATGTAATTGCTAAATGACAGTGAGGCAAAATGACTTAATACGCTAAAACCTCTCCTCTCTGTAAAAGGAAGAAAAGAGTTTAATGTGAAAGCGGAGGTCTATTGCTGCCATGTTATGCTTGTTTGGATCAAAACTCGGGCCTGATGAAGCCTTTTTAAATGAACGTGCACGTGTGTGCGCGTGTGTGTGTGTCTCTGCTTTGCTGTGTAAAAATGCGCATGCGGATAACTAAAATTAATGTTATTACGTTTTTTTTAATGGATCTAACTCTGTTTATGGGAACCTGAAAAGATTAACTTAATAACCAGCAAAGAGGAAATTGGTCCACCTTAAATCAGTTCAGTGTGCATTTTAAAACGTAATGGGAAAAGCATAGGTTTTTTAGATAATAAAAATGTTCCGCAACTCCAGTTTAAGTGCACACAGGGAACATTTTAACAGTCTCTGTTGTTGTTGGAGTGGAGAGAAATCTGTCTGAGATTTGCATGTAAAAGTGAACAACTGGAGCCATTAAAGGAAAACCCTACGCCTCCTCCATCGGCACAAAGATGGAGAGTTTTTCTTCCATTATAATAAACGTTTCCATCTTTCCTTCTTGTTCCTCCAGACTCAAGGTTCATTCAGTGTTTTTTTAATCTATAATAATGAATGACCTGCCGCTGTGTATTTTTAACATCTACTCTGATCCCTAGAAGCCCAACGAAAACATACCTAAACATACCTAATTCCAGATGAAAGGGCTATCTGAATATCGCTAGAGCAGTGATATGGCCCTCAGCTCAGGTATTTTCAATTCCCCGCAGCGCCATCTACCACAAACACAACTTTTTACGACCTGCTTCATTAAAGGAAACTGTGCTTTGAAAACATGCCCGTGTCCTCTCATGTGGCCGATGATAGCCAAAAGAGCCGACTGAGTGAGCCATAATGTAATTTGGTTATGAAGTGGCGTTAGGTGCGCGTGCGTTGGCAGACCTCAGGTCTCTGAGCTCAGTTCATCCGTAGGATTTAGGCATAATGTTTCCCCTTACAGCCATTAATATCAATGGCTCTTAATACCGCAGAACGTACAACCAATAAGTAATAGTGGACCATCTGCCACTTAGGTGTTGACATTATATTCCTTTTTCCTAATAAATCTTGCCTATCACCGTTTTATGTTTCCCTGGTAACGTTGGCTGTTTGGTAACACAATGACTTGGGCTGCCTTAAGCAGAAAAAAACACCCAGATATTTAAAACATCAAATATGTTGATGAGGCCACTGAAAATTGGAAAATTTTGGAACCAATTATTTTTTCTTTTTTCATCGTAGAAAAAGAGGAAGCTGTGACATAATTTCAATTGATTTTGTAATGACATTTTTTGTGAACATTCTTTTAAAAATATAAAAAGCAGCCTCATTCTAAAAAAATGAATTTTGTCAGATGTGAAGACATTACAAAGGAAATTACTTGAAAATCATATAAATATATTTAATTTAGAATATATAAAAGAAAAGTCATCAAAGGCTGCTTAAGGCCCCCCTTATTTTTTCAGAGTTTGTATTCTGCAGACCTTTTGATCAGGAAATCTTTGAAACGATTGTTCTCATGCTGCTCCCTAAGCTATAAATGAAACTTTTTGCAAACTGCTGACCGTCTGTCATTGCCTCTTGTTGAAAAGAGTTAGTCAGAAGTCGGTGTAATTGCTGACAAGTTTTTCTAGTTTCGCACGTCCAGCCTTTTGTTACCCTGTTGAAATTCCAGATGAGCGTCTGCTTTTCACGAAATGGCGTGAACATTTCGTAATTTAATGTGTTTGAATTGCATTCCATCTTTATTTACATTTCAGATGGCACCCCATCTTTTTTGGAACTGGAATCCCACGTTTGTGGTGTTTTTGGTCTTAAAAAAAAAAGTTACCTTAAAAGCCATAAAAGTTTCTGTGATTGCAGGGTGCAACTGCACGAGGGAAACTGAGAATCAGCTCAATGTGTTCTTGGCTCCTGTATAAACAGTTCAGTTTCAGCAGTGACTCATTTAAAGCACAGCGTGCAATTCAGGTCTTGTGTAAATACACCTCGTTTGAAACTGTGACTACCAGCTTTCACGACGGAGCCGGATGCATTATCTAAGCATCATAACTCCTGAAAGAAATTACAAGGACGAAAACACAGGGTGCAACTTCTTCCTCTTGTAATTCCCATTAAATGTACGACATTTACAGAGGTATCATTTTCTCAAGGTTTTCATGCACGGGCGCAGCGTTTTGTGGTGCAAAAGGTCAGAGCGGAAAGTTGTTTAGGAGTGTTTCCCAAAAAGCCACAAAGTGCTGTGTGGTTACTGAATAAATTATTAACTTTCTGAATGAACAAAGCAGTGCTTGATGAGCGTCTGACTTCATATTTCTTAAGCTTTCGATAACTGGAACGATGCAGTGCCCCTGTGTGGTAATAAAGAAGACAGCAGTTCTGGAGCAGCTGATGCGTGTTGAGTTCGGAAAAGTTCAGACTGAGCTCGAGCTGAAAAGAACCTGCACTTTTCTGAGAGGTCCCGGCTTGAGTGACAGTGACAGTGGCTGCTGAACATGCCGGCAGCCTGCCGGAGGTTCTCTCTGCGGATGTGTATACTCTGAGAAACATTAGAAAAGCAGGCAGAGTGGGAGGCCTGGAGAGAAAAACAAGAGGAAACCGAGCCGTCTAACAAACCATCGAGTGTGTCCTGTTGGAGGGAGAGCGTGTATGTGTACCCGTGAGGGCATGGAGGGGAGTGGAGATGCCGGCAGCCTGCCGGAGGTGCGCTCTGCGGGT
>JABUIW010000037.1:3427761-3445996 GCA_013363375.1 Menidia beryllina
GGGTATAACGATTGTTACATTTCACCTGCTGTAAAGTCTAGCCCCCCATACACACACATAAGAACCAAAAAACTTGCTCTGACTCCTGCAGCTCGTTGAACTACTATTACATCATTCGTTCTGAACTTATGCCAGACAATGGTTGGGTGCCGGCCAGCTGACTTTGTATCTATTTTCCAGCCTCCCCCCCACCTAACAACTGCAGAGAGATGACACGTCTCATCTCTTACAGCTTTCCTTACAATCTTCATACTTTTTTTTTTATTAACTGATGGACACAGCGTTTGCTGTCACTCCTCCTGGCTAAGATGACGGGTAATTTTATTTATGCCAATACTAACCTCATGTGTGCCACCAGAGAGACAGATGGATATGTGAAACACCAGGTTATGTTCTGAATTGCGAATTGTATGTTTCTCTAAGTAAGCCCTGCAGCCGAATGCATGCTGAAAGATGCCCTCCTCCTTATCAGTCAATGGGTGTAAGTCTATCAGCAGCCAAAGCCTGGAGGAAGGGCTCTGTTTTCTAACAGTTATGAATAGGCGCCTTTCTTGCTTCCTTACCTCCGAACCTTTTGCCCCAAGGCAGGTACTGTAAACACATCTCTCAAGAGCTTAACAGAAATTTTAAGAGTTGTGGCATAGTGTGCAGATGTGTTTTTATATTCTTACCATTTATAGTTTATTTGCCAGTCGTGCTGTTTTCATTCCTAAAGAGTGACTTTGACTTCCCACATTTCAATTGCTCTGGTTCATTTTTTTAAATGTATATTTTTTTTGTGCTTTTTTATGTTCTTGTCAGTTGTGGAATTCTCCTTTTTAAAGAACAAAATACTAATTGGAACTGTATTTAGGTGGGGAAAAGAACACAGGCACTAAGAAATTATTGGAAGTTTCCAAAAGTAATCAACCAATAGGTCTAAATCCAGATGGGATCACCAATTTTTTATGCTGATGACAAAAAAGAAAAGACATCAACAACTCAAATGAAACTTTAAATAGAAGTACTTGATTTAAAATTATTGTTAAATGGAAAACCATCAGAGAAGCACACATTTGTCTACAGTGCCCATTAAGTGCAGCTGATGGAATTATGAATATAACATGGTCGTGAAAAAAAGAATCAAACAAATAACTGAAATATAAACCAACTTTTTATGATCTGAACAAGCAAATGCTTAATCTGCTTTTAAAAACGTTCAAACAGTTTTTTTTATTTATTTATTACAATAAGTCTTAATCTAATCCAAGCAGTTGTTTAGTGACAGAGAACAATTTTGTGGACCCCAAAAATTATGATCGTCATATTCATGAAATTAGAATACAGGGTTGGGTTAGATGCCAGTGACTAAATCCTCCTCAGGGAGCGACAGTTGAACGGAGCCATATTCAAATATCTGAGATCTAGGACCTGCTGTTCTCTCAGCTCTGCGCATGAGCTTTTTAGATCATGCCAAGATCTAAAGAGGTCTCTAAAACCTTCAGAGAAAAAGGTTTTGGACGCCTCGCTGTCTGGTAAAGAGTCTGACCAGATCTCCAAACGATCTAAAATAAATTGTTCGGCTGTAAAGAAAATCCTCTACAAATGGTGTAGATTTCAAACGGCCGCTGATGCGTCCAGGACTGGCAGCCCCAGAAAACTCAGCACAAGACTGATAAATGTGATGCAGAAGAAAGTCCTCAAGGTCCTCTGTATTTCATTTAAGTATTGGCAGGTAAGGCTTGCAACTGTTCCTGTCAAGGTTCATGTGTTTAACATCAGAAAAAGATTTTCTTTGGAAACATGCAGGGGCAAAGCCTGAGAAAAAGATCCAAACTGAAACACAATCCAGCATGCAAATTAGACAAAAAACTGCAGTTAAAATCCAGACAGAATCAAAGATGGATTTGTTTTGGCACAACGGCATTACATATGTCCGACACAGACCAAAGACAACTTTTTCTGGCATTTAAGTTGAAATTAAATATTTTTTGGGGTTGCGCTAAAATGGGCAACTTCTAGTTTTCTGGTTCTCTTTTCTATTCTGGGTAGTGTAGTGTTATTTGAACAAGTTATTCTGGCCTATTTTTTTTAAGTTATCAAGATGTCACAAAACCTTTCCATGTGAATGTTTGTTGATATACTACGGATTAAAAAAATATATATATGTTGGATCGGTTAAACTAATTCTGAATACTTTCAGTATTTTCCTGGCAGTGTCTCTATAACAAAGCATGATCATTTAAAAACTTTAATTAATCTAAAATAGAATTTAAAAATAACCAAACCCCCTTTTATACATACGGTGTAGCAAAAGGTAAAATAAATCCACAATAAAAACAACAAATTGGTTTACAAGGCAGAACTGTACGATGTGGCATTTGAAAGCCTTCAACTTTTTTAAACACTGTTGGACTTTATAACCCAAAATGTGAAAACTGTGCTGTTTTTCTTGTGAAACCAATTTATTTGTTTTGTTTTTTTTGTTTTTTACCGTACTCATGTGATAAGATATGGAAGATTAAAAAGAATGAATAAGACAAACTGATTTTATGTAAATATTTCCATTTTCAAAGTTATACTGTCCATTCATTTTTTGCCAACTTTGCACATGTTAGTTGAAGCAAAGGTTTTTCTTTACCACTCTGATGTCCAAGCGTCAATTTGTGAGTGGATTTGTGGTCATTTAGTACTCTGTGGTCAGAAAGCTTCTAGTTTCTCAAATTTTGTACATGGAAATTATTTATCATTGTTTAATGAGAGATGAGTTGCTTTATTTTTTTACCTGAGATATTTTTTTCTAGGCAGCTGATATTTTCTTTTGCTATGTATCTTGCACATGTCATTCCTAAGCAACAGCCCCTCCATCTGCTGCCTATTTAGTTAGTTAGTTTCCAATCTGAGTAGAACTGATGTGTATTGATAGATGAGCATCTCAAACTGCAAATACATTTGGAAGTTTGGGGGGGAAAGAAAACATTCGGCAGCGGAAAAATATGAACTGCATTGCCTGGTTTGTAAAATAAAGACAACCTCTAATTCACCTTGCGAAAAGGGAGCAGAGCATGTCCAGTCCTGAGAGCTGATGCCAATGCAGTGATCTCACCAGTCAGACCGAGTTTGTGGAAAACAGTTCATGCTTCATGGGAAACAGCACAGGTTCCATGTTCTTGTTTGATCATATTTATAGACTTTAATAACGGCCGAATTAACAGCACTCATAACTACTGCTTAATACAGACCAGTTTTGCTGGGAATTTTGAGGATAAGCATTTCTAAGCCTCTCTTTTTTCCTTTTTTTTCTTTTTTTTTTCAAGAAAAGATGATTTACACCCCACATTTCACACCAACTTCTATGTGTTGACAGCCATGTTGAAATGTCAGGCTTCACACATATCCACAAACTCTGCTTTGTCAGCTAGTTGTCTAATTGCTGTTTAATTTATAGAGACCAAACGCCTCAGAGGCAAAACCAAGCTGTAAAAGCGGCCAGCAGGGAGCCAACACAGTGAAGTGGAAAGGGATTTAATGCATGGTTTGCATTACATTTCACACATATATCCTAAACTATTGATGACTAATGTCCTTCTTCAAGTAGGAAAAATAAATATCTGATGACATCTGGGACAGGTGTATCTATCCTGAATCGTTACGTTAATGTTACGGTTCATTTTATAGTTTAGCTTTGTCGAAGAATTTATCCCGGTTCGTTCTGGGACATGTCAATAAAGGGGAAGCACTCAGAGGTAAATGCAAAATATATATTTTTGCACACACTTTTAAAACTTCCACCTTTTTACATTTGCAGGTTCCACAGCATCCTTATTTTCTCTTTTTTTTATTTTCAATGCAAAATATCTTCATGGATTTATTTCAATGTTCAATTATGCTAGATAAAACAATACAAAAAAAACAGAGAGAAAATCTTAATTTAAAGCATCTGAACTCAATTAAAGTTCTTCCATCAGCACAGTGTATTTTAAAGGCTGTGTGGAAGAGTCTCTGTGGGCAGCTCAGAAGTGAAAGCTGCATTTGAAGGATACACCTGGGCCTCCAGGAAAGACTTGTCAACGATTCGCAAGTAGAGCCATGAAATCTCCAGGGATGCCCTCTCCTGTGAATGGCTTTATTAGTGCCTCTGCAGTCATTTCGGCTTCTCTTAAATGGAGCGACACTTAGAAGTGTGATGAAGTAACTCGGAGCCCATTAGCTAACTTTGCAGCGCGGCACCACGCCGCCGGTGCCGAGTGATATTGTAAGCAGCTGGGCTGACAGCATCCAGCCCACATGAGGTTAGGAGCCGCAAGGTGACCCAGAAAAGCAACCAGCCGACTTCGTGTATGTGTGTATCTGTGCGTACTTCAAAAAAATGAAAGTGAAATGAAACACCTGGCAGTCTGAAGGTTTCATGCAAAACTGATCTGAAATTACATTCATTCCACTTGTCTCTCTTTTCGGAGCATGCTGCATACCGACTTTGATCAAATCGCTTTCTGCCCGGTCCATAATTAGCATATGCTATTCCGAAGGATATTTTTAAGATGGGCAGATCCGTGTTTGCCTTTGTAATTTGAGACTTCCTTGAACTTTTATTTGGTTGTGTTTGCATGTCACACACTGGAAACTCACAAGGGGATCTAGAGTTATTTCCTATTGGAAAGCTGATGTCTCAAAGTAAACAAATGTATCAGCTCACAAAATCTGTAATTTGATATTTTTTCCATTTCCTTGTTATGGGAAGCTATTGTCGGTGTGTTAATGGACTTTTATTTAGAAAGTGTTTTTAGGAAATTTCATCAAATTTAGAGTTTGACAGCAGAAACACATTTGAAGGTTTTCATGCTCGGGATTAAGGGGCCCCGTGCAGTGTATTCCAGCTGCCAGTGGGGGAGAGGCAAGGTACGCTGTGGTCTGTTACGGAGCATTCACAGAGAACTTACCCATGCACTCTCCCCAGTCACAGTCGTCCAGAATCATCAGTTAACCTACACGCATGTTTTTGAAACAGTATCCTGCGCAGAAAGGCTTTCTGCCCATGCATCAGTGTTCATTAAATGGAAGACCTGCTTATGTATGACGGCAACATTTTGGGAATTAATTGGATTAAATCTACTTTTTTCTTTAAAGGCTGATGTTACCTCACCTAATTTGTCAATTCAGCAAAATTGTACCATTCCGAATTAAAACAACAGTGCGCCAGTTCTAAAAAAATATTCACCCACATCATTGCATACAACCGTTGCAATAGGTGCATGTAGTCATTTGTCAAATGCCTATCAGAGATGATCCAGAGGTGCTGATAAACGGGCCCCAAACCTCACATAGGCCTCTGCCATCTCTTCATGCACATTCCTCACGCTTAACATTTCGAGAAGAGAACCACCTTACAGGATGCTGTTGTCTCTGGGGATGTAAATACAGCATGTGACAAGGGTGACAAGGGTGTGTTGTGAGTACGTTTACGTGTGCCTTGCTCTCGAGAGGAATGTCCCCGGTCAACCCAGTCAAGCAGAACTGCATCGAAACCCGAGAGTTAGTATCACCTCAGCCCAGAAGTGATACTGTGAGGTCTCATCTAAGAGCAGATGCGTGCATCTCAAACTCACTTCACACACGCTCCTTCAGAAGAGTTAGTTCCAAAGGGCCAGCTGAAACCATTAATGTTGCACGCTTCACACCGTCCAGGTCCAGCTTCAAACACCTTCGAACCGAGCTGGAGAGCAAAAGCTGCTAGTATCTGGGGGACAGTAGCAGAGGTCACAGGAAAACATTTACGGCCAGAGTCATTACGCTGCAAAAAGAGAAGCATTAATGAAAAAGTCCATTACTGGCCAAGATTTAACAGAAGAGAATGACAGAGATGAATGGATAACAAGACACAGAGACAAGAAGGGTAAAAGGAAAGAGTATAAAGCAAGGTAAAATGATTTGTTGCCGGTATTTCACGCTGGATAATACTTGGCCAGGCCTCCCTTGTGAAACTGGCTCACTGCATGAGTGATCGGGCCCTTGTCCCTCCAGGCTGATTTACACCCAACCACTTCTTCCCTCTGTTTGTTTGCCTGTTCCTTAGCAACCACAGGTTGTTTTCTATTCAAACTGTTACCTGTTTGTGTCCTGAAGGACAAGGTAATTTGTCTCATCTCATTTGTTGCCCAATAGCGCTGCAGGTGCTGGGGACAGCACAACTGGTTACATGCTGGTTAGGAACAAGCTTTTGTCGCTCTGCACTCAGAGATCATATCTTGCGTTGAGCTCAAAACACTCCTCTGGAGCTCTGTGCACACACACACTGCAAGGGCACTTGTTGCACAGCAGTAGTTTGATTTTGGATAATTGCTTAACTTTAAGCCTTGTAATTAAGTGTTTTTATAAGCTCTGATGGTAATATAACTGTGTCAAGTTCTTTTATTTCCTCTTACCAAAACAGTAAAATGCAAACGCAGTGTTTTGATTGACAATATGTGTGGCTCTCTGACTCAACCACAGCGCATTGATGTTAAACCATTACATGCTTGCACCATCCATCTTAGCATAACTGGACGGCTGCCATTGTCCGTACAAACGCTTCTTTGTTAGGTGACGCTTTTGCAAGAGCGAGGTGTGGTCATTCAGCACAGCGCTGCAGCGGGGGGAGGAAGGTGTGTTGAGCAACTGTTCGTTGTGATGCATTAATCGTGGATTTCTTTTTCTTTTTATATAGATTAATCCCTAAATCTAGTTCCCATATTTCACTTGTGTTCCTTGAGGTGCTCACATTTACCGGGGCTTTGCATGTTGCACCTGCGAGTCGGCGGCGCTTTGAGCAGAAGCAGTTAATTGCGCGTGCACGCTCACTGCTCCCTTCCATTTGCAGCAACATTAGCAGTCATTTGCACGGCTATCCATGTAAATAACTCCTGTTTTATGAACTTTTCCTGAAACCAGTTTATGGAAATGGACTTTTAAAAATCTTTTTATGGCCCGCTTTTTTTCAAGATAATTACATTCAAGTGAATTACTGCACATACAGGTGGCCGTAAAGCGCTTTCGGGGGACAATAAAGAACCCGCACTCCCTCATATGCTCTCGGAGTCTTTTGCCAGAGAATGAAGTCATGTTGTAAAATACAGGACATGTTTCACATACGATGCATAAAGGGTGAAACTGCTCCATTGGAGAGGAAACGGGGCAAGGTTAAGACAACGTGTGGATTTAAAGCCCGAACTCTACATCTTAGTTTTCCTCTTGTGAAAGCAGGCCTGGACTGTCTCCTCCCATGCCGTTCTGGGGCAACAGGTGCGGCCCACTGTCTCCTCTGATGGATATGATAGCTGCTCTCTGGCTTGGATTCTCAGAGGCGGCATAATCCAGCCCTAATCTCCTTGTAATTCAGGGAGGATTGGGTTCTTCAGATGAGCAAGTGGAAACCTTTAGCTGTTGTGTGAGAGCTGACTTGAGCTAAATTGGCCCCTTCATGAAAACCAGTCACCGCTTTGTTTTTTCGATCATGTCTGTCTCCTTATTGTGATCTGTTTTAGCCATCTACGTCCAGGCTCCACATCGGAGGCTTTAGCTGTCAAAACAACTGCTTTTGTAGCCTTGCTACCGTACTAGAATTCTTTTCCTTTTAGTCATAACTTTTTTAAAATGTATTTCTTTCGTTAGATTCAGCACATTAACCTGAAAGTTTTAAATCTGTCTGAATTCTCAGATTTAAGAGTCAGGCAGATACATATAGATGATACGGCTGGGAGTCAAATTACTCCAGCATGCATGTGTTTAATTGGATTGAACCCAGTCTTGGTACTTTGCACATGCTCCACAGTTCCTGCCCCAGACTTTGATCCTGGTGCAACTGAGGAAGTCAGTTCACCAAGAAGAAAAACAGTAGAGATCTACCAGAAGGGACATGTGCTTTTTTTATCAGAAGGAAAAGCACAAAACATAGAGATTCAAAACTTTCTAATTTACTGTTTAATATGGTATCATTCCACCATTAGATTATTTTCCTTTCTAAAAGAGAATTTTTTTTTTTTTTCTTTTAACCATGAAGCTGTCTGTGTGCATGGGGGGGAGAAAACAAACTACCCACTGAAAGGAGGCATACTGCCACCTACTGCAGTGGTCAGACAGACTTTGTCAAATGAAATCCCCCTCCTTGAATTTTCTTTTTTTTTCTTTTTGATATACATGAATGAATAACATTGTCTAATAAAACGGCACTTAACCATGACAAGCTTTTGTAAATAAGAGGAATGTACAGGACCAGTTCAGGAAATGGACTCTGAGGGGTCAGATTAATGAAGCATACTTCACTTCATGCTTATAGCTAAAGCTTAAAAAGAAAAGAATGTGACGAAAAGTATGTGCTGATTTCAAAAGACGAGGTTGTCAAATGAGCTTCTATTACAAAGCCCAGAATAGTTTAAAAGTGCAAAAACATCTACAACAAAAACTTTACAAAGCATGTTTTCCAAACTTATATATAGAGCCTCAACAGTATATAGAGTACAATAATGTGGTATTAATCAAAGTCATTTTTTTATTATCAAGTACTGCGGCTGCAGTAAAAATGAGGTTTAGTCCTGTCAAATTGAAGGGTATATGTGTGTGTATGCTTGCCTGTACACACAAACACCCCAGGGCCACTCCTTCTTCCAATAAAAACATGAATGAAGCAGAAGTCTTTTCTTTTAATAACCAACACTTAAGTTTACCTCAACAAGGGCGGACCGTTTCTCTCCAGCAGTGACACTTGGTTTACTTCCAAAATTACACAGGCTGGGAGTGGCATAGTCAGTCAAAAAATTACATTCAAGCTTTTCCACATCGCAGCGGTGTGTGCACAGCATGCACTTGCTCATTTTCATTCAGTTGAGTGCAAATGTTGATGTTGTTCCTTCTGGAACTTTAGCAAGAAGTCGCTTCAGCACATTAGCTCCTCAGGCTGAGGTCATGGAGGCCACTAAGAGGACTTTGGCTCTTCCAAGCGAGGAATTTTCTTTCCTGAAAGTGGGATTCAAATGCATTTCTTTGATATATTCTTATTTTTGATGCATTCCACCACGTACTATGGTTAAATACATTTTTCTCTCTTTCTGTCGTTCCAAGAGTAGCAACAATCAAACAAAGAGTAAATCCAATGTTCCCCTCTGCTATGCATAGAATAATTTATTTATGACCTGGTTAGGGTTTATTGCCATTTCAGGTTTTGTCATTTTTTGCAAAAGAATTACAAAAATTGTTTTCTTTCTGATTAAAGTTTGGTAGTGGAAAGGAAGCACTGTTGTAGTTTCCAGAGACGTAAAATATTAATCTATTTTTTCTGAGAGACCAGGGATCTATTATCTACTAGTTTGAATGTCTTGTGTTTTGGTGGTTGACTGTCAGTTGGTAGATCTGATTTTGTCTCCTTTTGCAAGATTTTTTATTAACTCTCATCATTTCCCGGCAGAAAAATGAATGAATCCTTATTGTGCTTCACTTCCTGGTGTGCGCCACTAAATAGTTACGAAATGAGCGCTGACTGAAGAGGATGCTTTCGGTTGAAATGTGTCACAATGTCATCAGTTCAGCTCACTGAGCATTAAGCTCGCCCAGCGAGTTGCTGTCAGCACACGTGTGCTCACAATAAGCTCATGCAAACAAACACACACAGAAACTGCACACACCTATTTGCACACACACACACGGAGAAAGATCAGCCAGGATTACTGTCAGTGAGTTTTGTACTTCATGACTGACTGAACAATCCACATTCGTGTGCCAACAATTTCCTTCCACCTGGGGACAAAGGACAGGGGAGGAAGAGTGGGGTTAAAAAAATCGCTCAAGATGATGGTTGAGATACCATATGTTTATTTATAAAGAGGATCCCTACACCGATGAAGGGGGGAAAAGGATGCATTCTCTTCGGTATTGTAGAGATGATAGATTTATTGTCGCAATAAAATAAAGAATTTGCTATGAGGATCCTTGTCCAATAGCTATTAGGAAACTGAAGACCTTAAGAGATGGAAATCTCCAAAGATCCAGCTTGCTTTTTCCATCTTCTGAATGTGGGTGGTCTGCAAACTCACTCTGAGGTTTTAATCCAATTAAGGCAAGAATAATTAATGTGTTTGCAGTGCCAGAAGAGTCAGCAAGACCTTTGTTCTCATTAACCAAAGTCTAACGCTGATTTCATAAATGGACTGTGTAAAAACCTTTAGATCTTTGCAGACAGCCATGCTGGGGGGGATTAGGTTTTTTTTTTTCCAATCTTGGAATCATCTGACATTTACATAAAACAAGATGAAAATGTATATTTAAATATAATTCAACCTGAATATTGAAGAAGAAAAAAATGTTTTTATGAAAATTGTAGTTGATTTGGAAATAAATTTTACCCAACATGAGGAAAATGTTGTTACGATGACAGCTCATGGAAAACACAAGAGGCATGTGAACTTATTCCCTGTTTGCCTTGGATTCTGCTCCGTTTGGTCAACCTGCTCATTGACTAATGCGAACTGTTGCATACAGTGTACCAAAATCATGCCATAAAGTAAGAATTAAGTTTTTGACAACTGGAGTTTATTGTCATACCTGACACGCAGGGTGCCCTGCCCTGGCATGGATGGCCAAGTAAATCATTTATGTCTCACAGATTTTCTATGTCAACACCAAACACTGGCTTTCTTTGTGCATTGCCAGTCAAGCCAAAAAAAAATTTCCAGATGTGTTTTGTGTGTTGAGCCGTTGTTGATAAAGATAGCAACCATTAGTTTGTATCCAAGGCCATCCCTGAACAATGGTCCCCATTGTGTCTTCTCCTCTTTCCACTCAACCTGAATACCAGTCAAGTGATGCATGACTGCTGACAACCCGTCACGCTAAAATTGCCGAAACTTATGAAAACATTTTTGAAGAAACGTTACGTTTAAATGTTTAACGTTAGTCCTGTGATTGACACAATAACTCTTGTGTAATTTGAATAAAATATAGATATCAAAGTCGAAAAGCTGCAATGCTGAGGGGGGGGGGGGATATAAAAAAAAATTACCCTTGATTGTTTTTAGTTTATGTCATCTGAAATCTGTTAATACATCTCACCAGAATTCCAAAAAAGCTTTTTCTTTTAGACGCCCTGAAACTCAACTCCATCAGAGGTGAGGAGGGGGTCACAGTCCCGTTTACATAACTGCTTGTGACAAGCTGACCTTTGACTCCAGCACCCTGTTGGATGAGAACTAAAACTAAGAAAACACTCCCCTCTACACCTTCCTGTTGTTTTTGATCTCTCTCTCATCTCCAGCATGAAATCGGTTGCTACGTGGATGAACCTATGAGTGTGCGAAAGCGCGAGTGTGTTGTGCTAGGATTTATAAGGTACCCAGAGGGTCATTGGTGTCTGCGGGCCTCTTTTTTTCTCCCCGCTCCAACAACCTGGAAGGCCTCAGCACATGAGAGGACTGAGGATTAGAGAGAGTGTCCTCTCAGATAACGTGTCCATCTGTGCCCAGGATCGAGTTATAAGGGGTTGTGATATTGGACCGATTCGTTTCAATCAACAGCAGATCCGATTCAAATAAGCCCCTCAACTGCAAGGAACCCCCCCCCCCCCCCCCGAGGCGCTGTGTTTTGTTTTCCTCTGGTGGATGGAAATTATTACTTTCCTCATCTTGCTCTGTCGTGTGTCTATCAACAAGCCCGACTCTTCCTATGCTTTATCATTCCCAATAGGAAGACTATTTTCATTATTTCTTAATTTCTTCTACCCTGCTGCCTCCCCCCCACCAGTTTGGCCACTAATCAGGAAGCACCTAGTCCCTATTTATCATGTAAACTGAATCATTACCACCCACTCGACAGGAAAGAAAAACATCATCATTGCCTAATGCATTTTCTGCACTGCATTTATAGTGATTGTCATTAGGCGTTTAACAGATGCGAGGCTTTAATGATAATGCTTTGATCTTCTTCAAACCAGTTGGCCTGCAATTTGACCTTTGAGCATGTTCATGGTCCAGCACGCTGGTAACTGTCAGCAGAGAAATGTTTTAGAATAACTCCCTTCAAATGATTTTCTCCTCCCAAATCGATAAAGAATTTGGATATGATGTATGTTTCGTGTATGATTTATTTTTTAAATTAGGATCATTTTTCGTCTACATCTGTAAGTTATTCGATTGTTAGCTAGAAAACTATCAATTCAAATGTTTGTAACAAGAGGTTCCTCAGGTCTTCCAGTTGTGACTGTAAGTCAGAACCGTTTGTGCTTATCTGTTTGAGTCGAAAATATGATCCAAATGAAAAAGAAGACAATGTCCACGGGTGAAAAACATCAAACTTTACTGTGATAAGCATCTGTTCTTTGTTATTCTTTCTTCTGCCTTTTTTTTTGTTACATAACTGCATTTAAACGTCTGGAGTATTTGCCATTCTGGTATTTTGATTTATTCCTGCAGATTTTTAAATATTCTAACTAGAATAACTTTGCTAATGTAGTTCTAAACAAGAACCACAAATGCATACTGTGGAGGATGAACTCCAATGATTCTCTTATGACAGAAAAAAACATGGCAAACATGAGCCTTGTGCACAGATTCAATTTGAAATCCAATTGTTTTGGCAATCAGTCTGTCTTTTGCCTGTAGCTTGAAGATCAAGCAACCCGCGGTGGTGGTTAGAGCTACTGTAGGGGGGATTTCAGCATTTATATATTAAGATTATTGGTAGTGCTCAAACGCAATCAGGTTGTGTTGAAAAAGCTTAAATGAAATATCAAATTTGGAAAAAAGGTGCCAATAAGGAAAGCATATTTAAGCAAAGCTTCAAATAGGCTAATATTGGTTTTATAACTCACAAACTATAAGAGCATACTGTATCAATGGCTCTTTGGTTTTGGGAGGAGGGAAATTAATCATGGCGATTAAACTCTAATGGACTTTTATCTTTGCTTTGAGTTCAGGAAAATGCAGATAAGGACAAACTACGACATTACATCACCTCCAATGAAATGAAATGCCTTTTGTAATAATGCTTTATTCTCATGAGCAGCACTTTGGGGTTGCCAGATGCATGACGATAATCAGCACTTCCGGTTGTCCACAGCTGACCCTAGTCCGGCTTTAGCTGAGCAGTCTTGAACTGGTGACTGATACTTTCCGCCGCCCTGCTCGGAGCATGCCGGTATACACCTCACCACTCGAGCTTTCATTGGGAGAGGGAACAAAGGGATTAAGTGAGCTGAGAAACTGAATGAATGAGAATGCATTTCCCAGTGCTCTCAGAAGGAAACTTTCCGTCTATGTGAACCGAGGTGAAACACGGATTCAACTCCGAGTGCTGTTATGGGGACGCATAATCGACCGTCAAAGATTACCTTTCCTGTTAGCACAAGCTGACAAAAAGTGTCCTCTTGTCAGTTAACTCGCATACAGGTATGGGGAGACAAAACACCATCCTCCATCTGCCATGCCCTTGTATATCATCACCTTTTTAAGTGCTTATGAAATGATGAACATTCTGGGCTGCCTTGTTCCTTCTGCTTCACCAGTCAGCAGTGTTGTTGTTGTCCTTGAGGCAAAAATATCTCACATTGAAAGGGCGGCGAATAGAAATGCCTATTTTCCTCAATTTCTCTCCTTTTGTGTCCTTTCCCCCACCCTTCCCTTATCCATGTCTTACCCATAAACATGTGCCCGAGTGTCTCTGCCTGTGCATGAATAAGCGTGCATGTGTTTGAGCTTGTGCTCCTAAACCCCAAGTGCATGGCACGGCGCCAGAAGCAGGCAGATAACATCTTGAAGGAAACATTACAGTGCTGCATACTCATTTGAAATGACTTGAATGTTTATAGCAACCAGGGCCACAACAGGTGGAGAGGGACGAGCCTTTGGCAGGTCTTGCTTCTCCTGAAGCTGCCTTATGACAACATGTCAGCAGGAACTGATTCACATGAGCACATCGCATATAAAGAAGGTTTTGTCAACTCCAGAGAAACGGCGAGATGCTTGTGCTCATATTATGACGAATTATTTGCATGGGGGAAAAAAAGCCATTATTACTTCATCTATTATTTTGTGGCTACAGGTGTATATTTATGTTTAAAGCTGCGTCTTATGAGGCAAATTGCACCTTTCCTGTCTTATTACAACATAATTATTATCGTGCACCATTTGCATTTAGTTTTTTGGTGAAAAGGTCTGTTATTATCAAAGTTGGCAAAAACATTCTAGTGTGTACAATTTCCAATGCTTCCCAAAAAAAGAGATCATCACAATTATGTTGCTCTGTGTAATTCATAATTAAAGCTGAATGTTTATGATTGTCAGGGAGTAAAGTACGGCTTAGGTATTCTCCTTTGAACAGTCTACAAATGAGTCATGAAAGCATCTGCTAAACGTGCGGCAGCTTGAAAATGTCTTTCTGTGAGCACAGGTGTTTGGGCTCATCTGACTGAGATGGCAGCGGCACGCTGAATTAGGAGGAAAATAGATTAAAATTTCCAAACAGGTTTTGGAACATTTCCTTTATTTCAAACGCGAATCCGCTTTTACGATTCTTTTATAGCGGATAAATTATGCCAGATTTGCAGAGTGAGGAGGCTAAACCCGCTGTTAACTGTAGCCCTGGAGGTGATGGCTGACCCCTGGCCGCTTCGTGACATCAGCCGTGACAGAGAGGCAGAGAGCCCCCTTCAGTGGGTCGCTGACATGCTCTGCTGTCAGGCAGGTTGACAGAGGAGAAGCTAAACATTCTGAAAAAATGCGCGACCCTTACAGCTTGCCAATCACCAGTTTCCATCCCGACTATTTTTATTATTATTGTTTTCATTTCCCATGTTGAAAGACTTGAAGTGGGCAGAAGCCATTCACCTCAGTCCATTACCACTGAGACCTGGTTTAAGTGGGTCTAATTTCTGCAATACACACACACACACACACACACACACACATTTATTTGGATAAAAACAGATGCAACAGTCGACTGGTTGGAAAAAATAAAAGATCAAATTGATTCTGTCTGCACAGGAAGGCTTCGCAGCATGGATGTGAAAAAAAGGGGAAAGTTTGACCAGAAAGCTTCTTTTCCATCAAAGATCAAAAAAGAAACATCAGACATACAACAGTGTGTGTGACTGGGAGTGCACGATAGAATTTGGAGAAAAACTATGCGCAAGCACACACCCAGACGAGTGCACATACATATTTCCTCGGTTCACTTCATTTTATTTCAGTTGGGCACGGAGCTATGAAATGAGCTTTCAACAAATACGTAATTGCTCAGTCATTCTGCCACCCGGCTGATCCCACATTACACAGCCAGCACTATTGCTCTTTTTCCACGACTCGCTTTGGCATTTACTTGGCTTCCTTTTGTAAGCTTATGTCTTGGTGTAAAATGCAGATTACAAGCATAATGAGCTCTAAAAGCACTAAATTAAGCATTTGAAAGTGCTTTTCATCATCAGGGAAAACCCTGAGCGAAAAGGCTCAGAGGACAGAAGCATTATATGGAAATGGATGCGGATCTGAAATTAAGAATCTTTGAAGGCATGAAAAGCTCAGATCAATCCTGTGTAAATCCAGCTCCCAGGTGAGGATTTGAAGCAGGTAAAAGCGCATATGCGTTTGTTACATACTGCATTTAGAGCTCACAACAATTTTCTGTTTCATCTTCAGGTTAGGAGGACTGACTTCTGTACTAGTTCAATGGCTTGTGGCCAATCGACTTTCTGCTTGACGCAAATGCTGCTACCCTTCTTTCTTTTTGAACTGAAAGATTCCAGTGAAGCAAACCTGAAAGGATCACCATAAAGTTCTTCTTTGGAAAAATGAGTGGTTTTCTAAAAGGCCAGGCCACGCAGAGAGTGAAAAATGACCATCACAGGCTTTTCTGGATTTTGTATGGATGACTCCCAAGTTCTCAGCTGTGCCTGAAAATGAATTATGGCCACACAGAGTACCCCCCACCACCACCCCCACATGGTCTTTTTCCCCCAGTTTTTTTTTGTTATCAGTCTGGTTATTGCAAAGAAATGGAGAGCAAGAGGCCCAGCAGAAATGCACAGCATGACAGATAATTAGTCTGTTATGACCAAAAAATATGTAAACTCACATCTCAGAATCTCCTCTTAGAATATCAAAAGAATCCTCTTAAATCGAACATGGCCCAACTTTAAGTTTAAGTTTAATTAACATGCACCAGAGTCACAGAAATAGTCAAAATGGGCACAACCTACTGCTAATGAATAAGGACTCGTTAGACACGTTATGTGTCAAAATGATGGCCTCTCCCCTATAAAATTAAAAACGTGCTCCTGTTTTGACTTGATAGGCAGGGGGTGTAGAGATTGGCTTATTAAAAAAAAAAGAAAGTGTATTGCTTTTTCTTTTTCACAGGGTTGCTAATCTTAAATCTAAGTACCTAAATCTAAAACAATGAGGGTCCATGTAAATGGCATGTGCATCAGCCTAGCCAGACATTAATGTAAATAGATTAACATTGGAAAACAAGTCACCAGTATAACACATATAGAAACTAGAACAACTGAACATCTGGCAAATTTACCTTTTAGAGCCTAAATTCAAACCAGGAACCCTCTAACTACCACGACACCATTCAGCACATCTCATGTTCAATGAACTGTGGTGAAAGGTTTCTTCTCATTAAATGTTTAGTTATTGGCTCGTAGAGTGTAATCCCTGTCCCCACTGAAAACATACCATCAATTGGTGTCCTTAAAGCAAAATGATATCTCATTTAGCGAAACAGTTATGGTGCTTTACTTAGGCAGATCAGCTCTGGTCTTATATGGCAAATGAGTTTGGCTTCTAAATCTTTCTTTTCTGTCCTTACAGGAAATATTTTGGTTCATCTGAAACATCGGCGGTCTCTAAAAAAAAACAGCTGTACTTGACATTCTCAAAATGAGAATGGTTGGTTGTTACCAGTGAAAGGTTAAATCTTAACTGACACAGTCCTCTTCATGGTGGTCCATGGGGTTTTCAGAGGGGGATGGGGGGCGTGCACCCAATGATTTGGACACTAGCTTCTGGGTAAAACTGACAGGTCCATTACTGCCTATCTCCTCAGCGAGTACGCCCATGAGTCAGTTATTATGACTTCTTTAACAAACCCTTCAGTGTCCTTGCTACAGAAACCAGTAAGAGGCACGCACACACACTCATGTATCCACACACATGATCAGTGGCTGATTTATGGGCATGAGAGCCTGGAGGTGGGAAGCAGTACATTGTACCCCAGACGTTTTGACCGGAGAATGAGCTATCAAAAGACGACAGGGAGGCGGGCAGCAGTGTAATTAGCACACTAAACACATTAGGATGAAAGATCCCATAGTGCATCAACAAGGGATGCACTGAGGAATGATTTGAATACTTTGTCCCAAAGGATGTCTGTGAAGGCTGATTGTGCAAATGATGGAATTGATCCAAAGAAAATCTGATTCAGAGGTCTCTGACAAGACATGAAAGCTTATTTGGTTTGTGGCCCAGTTATGAATTAGGGTTTAAAGCATTTTTAAAAAGTCTTTACACACCACAATTATTGACACAGGACCTTTTTCTAAGCAGTTTCATGATAGTTCATAACTTCTGAAGTTTTCATTAAAAAATGTAACTTAGATTTTTTTTTTTTTGAGAAGACAACATATTGTCAAATGAGAGATGGATACTTTTGGATGACGATTAAGGGCCTTTTTGGCAAATTAATTGCCAGGAGCGAGGGAAATATTATTTCCTAACCAGCTACTGGCTCGTGCAACATGAATAGCTTACTGAAACCAACACAATATTTAAAAAACATGCATATAAAAATGGAGGAAGAACCAGACATTTCTGTTTCTAAATGTTTCAAATTGACTTTAAACTGTGAGCTGAAACTGGTCGGATTGTCCTTGCTGATTCCTTGCGGAGGGAGCTGCATTTTAAAGGCCTTTCTTTTGCAATTCATTTTGCATATAAGCTCAATGTGGCAGTTTATGAATAGAGAAATCAGTCACTGTGATACAATCCCCCATTTGTAAAGTACATCCATTTCAAAACAAACTCTAACAAGCCAAGCTGTCAAAGCAACAGGTTTAAGTCATGTGACAAGAATGCAGCTATTGTATCTGAGTTTGACACACGACTGTTTCTATTCATAACATCACAGATCCCGGATTAGTTCACTGCATGTTTTAGAACTGAGAAATGAAAAAGTGTTACTGCCCTCACAGTGATATATATATATGTATGTATGTATGTATGTATGTATGTATGTATGT
>JABUIW010000037.1:3446006-3536917 GCA_013363375.1 Menidia beryllina
TGTGTGTGTGTGTGTGTGTGTGTGTGTGTGTGTGTGTGTGTGTGTGTATACTTTTCAAGGACCCCTAAAATGGCACTGGGGATGTCTTACTAATGTTACTATTTTACACGTACCAGTCCATAACAGGGCCACAACTGGAGGGAGAAAAAGTAATTGCAGAAAACCCCAATTATTTACGGTCATTAGTTCTCAATGGAGAGAAACCAGACAGTTTCAGCAACACAAATAGCATTTGAGTCATTCCTTTTAGGCTACTGGAAGGCTTTCATTTTGTTCCATTCACATGAATTAACAAGGAGCTATTGGGTGTTACTCTGTACCTTTTGATGACACCGAGATTGCTAATTAATAAAGCTGTAATTATAACATTTTGGTTTCTGAAAAAAAACATTACTCTGCTATCATATAAATAATCAAAGATATATTTTTGGATTTGGTTACACTCGCCCTCACACGAAGAATTAGTTCAAGACCGCAGACACTCCAAGCCAAACGAAAAGGTTATCCAGTTATCTCTGGATCATAACAAACCAAAGTAGGGAGCACGCCACACCTTTGATGTGGGGTTTTAAAGGGGGATTTTCTCTGCTGATGTTTTTCCACCAGCTGGGTATCTAATTAATTTTCAACATGTCGTCAGAATCGGATATTTTGACAGGACATAGTATTTTGGCACAGCTCTTCTTACGGATGGTTGGATTTTATCACTAAGCTGCTCTCTGCCTCAGGGCTTTTACTTTAAGATGAAGCATGGCACCTGTCCAGGTGCTCGGGCCACACCAAGATGTGATATGTTTAATAACGCATTGTGGGTGTGTCACCCACAGAAGGGATGCAAATTGTTTAACAAAAAAAAAAAGTTTATTCCTCATATGCAAACTATGTCATTGGCAACTACATTAGGTAGCTATATGTAAGGACACACATCACAAAAGAATAATGCTTATCTCTTTATTCTTTTTAGAAAAATGCAATCCCAGCACAATGCAAAGCATCATATGCTGGTTAGAATTGCTGCTATGCAGGAGAAGGAAAACTTTTCTCAAGGTTTATGGTTTAATTCCATTCTGAGTTATCGTGGAAAAATTGTCTGTCGCCAATAAAATAGTAAAATAAATTCTAACCTCATGTCAGGTCCCAAAAATGACCCATGGTGTGGAACTAAAGACAGATATTAACATACAGATTACCTCATCTTATTGTGGAGAGCAAAATATATTTTAAAACGCACCTGCACATGAGTGAAATTATTGGCAGTAAATCAGTCTAATATTTTCCGATTTGCTTGTGTTGGCCACTGTCCCTGTTCTCTTGAATAAGCCAGTGTTTCTTTGTTGGGGCTTTTTTTGCTGTTGGGGAGCTCAGGGTTAAAAATGTTACTCTTGTCTCAACTAGCACGCTGAGGTAATGCTCTGGCTCAGACAAATTCACATTATATGAGACATTCCCCACAGGATAAATCAAAAATTATGATGCTAGGTTAACTACCGCTTGATAATTGCATCTGTGGTTTTGTGAGTGTCCTTGAGTGTGCGTGCATGCTCTGAACTTTTGAAATCTGGTCTCTGCCTATTAAAGTGCACAGGTTGTCAAAACGCTACAGTTGAGTGACACTTATATGATTCTAGTAGCTAGAACATCAGGTTTATTTAATAACACTGTATCAGCACTGACATATTGTTGGTTTGTGCTGTTTTGTTGGCAGGTATGAAGGCAGAGTTTTATAGTTATGTCTTTTCCTTTTACCTATTTTACCAGGAACAGTTTCAGCTCTATTGTCCCCCTTACTTTAAATAGCAACACTTATCACGCTGAAACTAGTTCGGTTTCTAAGGGCCATGATCTATACACTGACCTATCAGGCGTGGACAAGTACTTCTGCTTCTGGAACTTCTTCTCCAGGCCCATCAGCTGCAGCTCTGTGAAGATGGTGCGGCTGCGGCGGGGCTTTTTCAGGCGGGGCGTGCTGCGCTCTGTCTCCGACTCGCTGCTGATGCTGAGGGGCGTCTGGCTGGGCGAGGGCTCCGAGCCCCGCGGGAGCTGCGGGGAGATCAGGGGTAGGTGCGAGTGGGCCGCGCTGGGGGAGGAAGGCTGCCGAAGGTGGGGCGGCACATTGGGCGGCTGCCGTGTGATTACGGAGAGGAGAGGGTAGGCACGCAGTGAGGAAGAGCCTGGAAAAAAGCACAGATGGTGCGTCAGGAATCGGAAACTAAGAGAAATGCATTACAGAGCTGCAAATACATTAGATATGTCCATCTGAACCACTGTAACTTTTAGTCACCTCTTGTAGACCCCTCAGTCACCTCGGCTGTACCATTATCGACGGCCTGTTATTGCTCAGACAGCTTTGTTTTTAATTGAGCAGTGTTTGCTGAAGAAGTGTTTTGGCTTTGACCTTCACCATGTAGAGGGCCGTGATCCCCATGACGCAGGCAGTGTTTTACACTGATCCTCTAAACCTTTCAAATGAAAGATGGTTTTTAGAGGTTGTTAAAAATTAACTGGCTCTCCACCACTAAACTGCCTTCGCATGAATTGATAGGCCACTGCAGCTCAGACACTTAATAAGCCGTAATAAAATCTCAGTAATATAGAAGATTTTTTTCCATATTCTGCATTCTGCATTCTCATCTGTGCTTGTGAATTGCTCAATAGAAACAGATGCACTCTTGCACGTGTATTTTAGCTCTCAGTAGAAGCTGAGAAAAGCTGCAGGCATTAGAATCAATAAAAAACAGAACTTGTCTGGAGCCACGGCTGGAGTGATGGAAAGGATGGCAGAAAGGAGGCCACGGATCAACAAAAGTCAATGCGAAACACGCAATAAAGATCCTTGTGGCTTCAAACAGTCAATCTCTATGTATACAAACAGCACAGACACTAACGAATGGACTGATAAGAGGCTTGGCAGGCAGGGGACGTAGAGAGAATTACAGCTGTAGACCATGAGGATAAAAAACACACATGTAGTGCAAGCAGAAACTGTGAAGCCAGGCTGAGCTTCTTTTATTCATCCATCAATAACTTACGATGCCTTTTTTTTCATCACTTACAGAAATTCATAAGTTTTTCTTTTCCCATCAAAAAGAAAAAATAAAAGTTTGCAGCACAAAGGGAGAGTTTGTACTCTTCAATCTTTCGTTATGGTGACTCATGAGCATAGAGGATTACACATCTAAACTCGTACGCATACTCCAGGTAAGCTCCACTATTGGATGCACATCAACCATGAGAAAACATAACAACTCCATACAAGTGTGCATAGGGATAGTGACAGTTGCTCAGCGCGCACACTCACATCAGACACTGCCCTGGGCTTGTCATGACATCATGGTAGGGAACCGAGGTCATCTTTAAATCCTCCAATGTTGGACTGGTGATTTGTAACAAGTCTAAACACGAACACCTCTCTACATTGCTCGTACGCTCTTTCATTCCATCACAACCATTCCATTTGTGTTGTTCTTTGTCGTTCTGTCGGCGTTAAAGCTTTCAATAAATCATCTATGTTTGCGCTCCTTAATAGAGGGGAATTTTACATTGACATTTGATCAAGTGGAATTCGTGGAATGGAAGGGCCAGTGTCAGCCATGTCTTCCTGAAGGAAGAACATACTTCAATTTGTCCTCACAGCTCTCAGGAAGTCTTCTGTCAGCAGTGAGCTTCAGGGTGTCTCCCCCCTCCCTCCCCACTCCCACTCTTGAGGTGGTGAATGCAAGAGAGAGAAGAGACAGAAGAAGACGGAGAGCGAGGGGGGAAATGTCAGCCAGCCCTCCCGGTGACTTTCCACTGACAGTGGGGCCAGTTCTCTGACATAGTGTTGACAAGCACTGATGTTCTGTCGATAGTCTACAAATAAACTGTTTGAGTAGCTGCAAGAATGCAACTCGGTGCAATGCAAAGGCACATGGATCCTCTCGATAATCACAGCTGGCATCTAGGAAATGGAACAAGTGCTCATCGTAACCATTACAGACTGCGTACCAGCTAATAATAGATCAAGAGGGGCAGATTGTTCAGCAATACTTTAAATGCAGCTTGCTTTCTCCATTGATAACTGTTATCACAACATCATTCTCCTTTCTTTGATGTGTATTTCGTAAGCATTTCCTGGAAACACTTGCTCCTCCTCTTAACATCTATATTTCTGCGTGGGTTCTTTTTACTTTTCAACAAGAAGCTGGAATGAATGATTCATTGCTCGGTCATGGCATGTTTGTGAAGTTTTGCAATTTGCTTGCACAGTAAACTATCTGGTGACAACTGCAGCTGCTCAGCCAAACACGTCGTTTGCGTAATTGTTTTCGGCCTAGTCCGATGAGCTCAAATCAAATGCTGTTGGAGCGATGGGCTGTGCAGCCTCTTTTTTTTTTTTTTTTTTTATATCATCAGCACATGAAATATTACAGAGACATAGTAGCACTGCCAAGGCTATTAACATTTGAGCAACAAGCTTTATTTTGAAGCATTTTAGCATTTTAAATCCTTGTCTGAACAAAAATCTGCCTGCAGCGCAAATTACTTTAAGACGTGATTAATTGCTCATCCCTGTCAAGGTCAGAAGGGTAGAATGGGGATTGCAGGGAGATGACAGACTGTCAAACATTATCATTAAGTGAGGATGGAAGGCCTGAACACCTTTCACCTTTGTGTGTGCACGTGTGTTGACACTGGTGTTATCAACCATCTAAAACTGACTTTAAACCTAAAGGGTGACTGTATTGTTTTCAGCAGATTAGATGGTATAAAAACCCTTCAGTTCACATGGGTTTCTTTTGTAAAAAAGCCTTCAACCAGAACCAGATAAGAGTGCATCAGGCTTCCCGGCCATTTTTTTTTCACCATATATATTTGTCATTATGCTGTCAAGAGAGATTACGCCAATGTTGATCCTAATCTCTTTCACCTCCTCTATAAAACAAAACTAAGAGCTCTGCCCTGACTCCTGCTGAGAGATGGGCCGCTAAATGAAACGGCGTAACCTGGTATTACTTCCCTGGATGTTGGGCTGCAGGTCAGGGCTTATTGCCGATGATCCTGCTGTCAGTGACATGGATTTAACTCCCTGAGTGTTGGCTGCTTTCACTTTAAAATACAAATATCCTGAATTCACTTATACTTAATAATGTGTTGCACGGATAGAAAAAATAATCTGAGCAGAAGTGATAAAGAATACAAAACTTCAGCGTATCAACTCCTGGAGGCAACGCTGTCAGCAACATTGTCTTTCAGCAGCCTCCACTGGTAACTGGAGGTTACAACATCCCTTTCTCTGTAGAGTGAAAAAGTCAACTTTCCCTCTCAGGGGGCCATGCAGGGGCCACTCACCTCTCTTTGGCCCAAGACCTGTAGGCTTGCCAGCATCTATATCAAGCACTAAAAGCCATTGATGTTGGGGAATATACTGTGTCTCACACCCCCGCGGCCACAAATAAGTGGTGGGTGCAGTGTTCTGATATGCGGGACAGGTTACTCTATCCATCTGAAGAAAAAAAAAGGGGGAAGGGGGGTGCAAAGCCCAGTCATAGTACCCTCTAGCATACACCAATCCATTTTTGAGGGATGAGGGAATCGCTTGTCCTATTTTTATCCAACCATCGCTGTCATCATCAAATTTCAGCGGCATATAATTTCAGACTTTAGAGCAATTATCCTATGGCTTGAGTTGCTTGAACTCATCTGGATTTACAATTAAGGATCAACAATGAAGTTTTGTTTTGTCAACTTTTAGCAAGTAGTCTAATTTACTCTTACACGTATTTGTGAGAAAAGACGAAGATGTATGTTTGTGCATTTCCTCCAATTTCAGCTTCCATTCCTGAGGTGTATTTTTTTAGAGTGCACTTTCTACACATTTCCTGCAAGCATCTTCAGCAGCCGACCGTCCCTCCATAAGTAAAATGTCCAGCAGCAGTACCCATCAAGGAAGGCCTCTGGCTCAGCAGAATACTCATTAATCAACCAAAATGAGATCAAACAGATCAAAGGTTAGAGCTTTGTAACCACGGGCTTCTGTGACAGGGATCTCCTTTATCTGCCTCATCTGTCCAAGTGCTACTTAACTGACTTCTAACCGCGCCACTTACCAAGTTAGTCATTCGTCATTTGCGTTCAACAACAGCCCGCAAGCGTCACCGACGTTCATCCGACTTCACCGCGAGGCTTTGATTTTCAGCACGTAGCCCTAATATGATTCATAATCGTTGGACTAAAGAAGATGAAGTCACCAAAGCGGATTAAGAAATCATATCGTTGCGAAAAATTGAAGTGCCCCTACAAACAGAATGATGCAACCACACTAATTTAGATTTTTAGATTATGAGAACGATGATGGTAATCTTTAGAGATGTCAACATTTCAGTTTGCGCACACATTACTCACCAGGGATGACAACTTTTAAAGGCTGGTAATAAAAGCTGGATCATGACGAGACATATTTTGGAAAATAATACTGACACATCTCAATCACTTGTCAATAAATATGAATGATTTGGTCAATCTTTTATTAATTTATTCATTTTGTGTAAAATCCCTCAATTATTGCTCCGATTCAAATTGTTACGTTCTGAAATTCTAAAGATTTTACATATAAACCAGCGTACACTTTTTTACAATTCCAATGTTAAAGCCCAACGGTCTGCAAACCACCAATTAGAGACATTTTCATCTGATATTCCCCTAAAGAACAGAGAGCTCTTACCCGAACAAGAATGAAGAGGCTTTGGTCGAACAATGAGAGAAGGGCACACGGAGTAGAGAGAAAGTTTCTCAAAGTAATCACAAGTTTCCTTGGAGAGGATCTCGTCAATCATGAAAGTCTTATAGCGCCGCCTGGCCGCCTTCAGCTGTCCGGCGGAGGAGAGCCTGAGCTCGGCTTGACAGTGCATGGTGCGTCCCTACGCGCGGAGCGCCGCCCTCGCAGCACAGCGTGTCTTTCTGTTTGAGGATGTCTACGTTTTTGCAGGATCTAACCGTTTACGGAGGCGACTACGGCAGTTCACGCGTTAGAACAGGTCATTGTTTATCTTTCGAATGAGAGCTTTGCTTTCCCCGGAGTGCTGCTAGCCGCTGCGCAGAGCGCCACAGTAGAGATGGGCTGCGCTCACATCCGCCGCTATATAAACCATCTCTGTCCTCTTCGAGCTCTGCTTCATACTCCCGCTCCTCCCAAGGCCACCTCCCAAAAACCCTCCCTGAACACACACACACACACACACACTTACTCAAGCACTCAAACAACATCGGATGACGTTTTCTTTTTTCAAATATGTATTCACTGCAACTCAAAGTACACTTTAGTCTAATTTGGTCCTCGTATAAGGATTTGATATAATCTCTGCAAAACGACTAAATGCAATTTTAATATTGGTGTATAATAAAGACTTACTACTAACTTCGTTTAAAATCAACTGATTGTCATAAACGCGCTTCCCGGTTCCGATGGTTTTTATTTGACTGAACTTTGTCGATAAAGTCGTGTAAACCCTCGGTTCTTAGAGATTTTACATGACAGTTCTTTTCCTGGTTTGTTTTGAGCTACCTATTTTTATTTATTCGATAGACCTTCAACTTAAACGGGCTCAAATTGAAAGTGTTATTTCAGTTAAAGCACTGAGAGAGAAAAACTAAATAGATAAAAACCTAATTAGCCGACCCTAATCCTGCTCATTTCTATTTATTCATTTATCTTGAATTGGATTCCAACTTTAAAATAAAGGGGACTATTTTGAATCAAATTAAAAATTAAGTTTCATTTAGTATTTTAGCTAATTAAAGTTAAATTCATTTCTGCACCAACTTATTTCAATGTGCTTAGTTAAATAGACTCATTCCAAAACAAGATTATATATTTATAATGAAGTAGATGTATGACTTTTCAAAATTAGTAGCCAAATGTTAAAACCGTTCTTCTGATAACAATAATAAAATGTAAATATAGCATCTAAAATTATGGTGACAATAAAAAAATTATACCTAATAGTGATAACAATACCCACAGTTTAATATAATCACAAAATAAAGAATTTCAATCGGAAGTACGTCTTAATCTACCTGAGCGCTCCCGCTGCAGGTGTAACTTATTATCAATCAGCGTGCGCGCGCATACCTGACGTTCACGTAAGCGAAATGAAACACTTTCTGCCAGGCTGACGTATCGGAACACGTACAAGAAAAGTAGACTTTTTAAACTACTTTTTAAATTTGTTGTTTTGCTTTTTTACTCAACGCCAATATTTAGCTTTCTTTTAAGAAATGTTTACAGTTCAGTTTGAAGACTTTTAAATTGGCCGATATTTAGACGTCGCCTAAGTGTCGGCAGCGAGCTGACAGCAACAGAGGAAATCGGTCATGGCGTGTTCTTCAGAAGCCGCCTACTTTCATTTGGTCTATAGCTACGTGTTTGAGAAAAAAAAACTAAGTCTAATGCAGACAAATGTTTTAATTATCCGAGAGCTTCTCTAAAAAGTTGGAGGACTTTTGACATTAACTTTGTGATGTATTTTTATTTTTGATAAATTGTCTGTTATTGATCTTGTTTAAAAATATGTTTTAAAGTTTAAGGGTGAAACCATTGTTTCAACCGGGCATGGACAAAAACACGTTGTGTGTGTGTGTGTGTGTGTGTGTGCGTGCTTCCTACCGCACTTCAAATAGATGTAGGGCTCCGTTTGTTACAAGTTTGATCAAAGAGGAAAAAACTTCTAGTGGTTTGACTGTAACTAACTGTATATGAACGACAAATTGATTTAAACTAATGTAATTGTTATTCAGTTATTTAGAACGGAATAATAACTACCGATAAGGACATACAGCTAGTTGAATTAATGACAAAATGTAATCGTTTAGTTAAAAAAGGGGGCCTTTTGACCGTCAGGTTATAGGCCAACTTCCCGTTGGACCGTGAACCCAACAACCTGATGTGGCGTTAAGCACCAAGAATCACGGCCTGCTCGAATACTCACTTGGGGTTTGCTTTTCGGGCCAGTTACAGGAGAGGGAGGGGGAGGCTATCTGGGTCTTTGGAAGTGGATCTTTTCAGGAGACACGCTTCTATATAAGTCCACACAGCAGCCGCTACCGAGTGGCCTCTCTAATCCGTCCGCTCCAGGGCTAGAGACGCCAGGCAGATCAACCAATTAAAAGAGCTATGCCACGGCCAGATGCATGATTAGGTCCTCCGAAGTACCCCCGCAGAAGCGAGGATACTCTCTATTAAAGCGATTTGGGAACATCAGGAGGCCATCACACACTGGGAGAGATTACAGGCAATACGACGAGCTTAGCTCAAAAGGTGCAAAGACCGTTACGCTTTTGGACAACGGGAGGTTCATCGAGGGAAATAGTTGTCGATGCTCCACTGGAGCCAATGAAAGAGGCATAAGCACTTTCGGAAGGGTAGATTATGACCTCAGATCAGATATGAGGTGGATCTGATCGTCACTTTGTAACAAACACAAAGAGGCACCGAGAATAGGATCAACGTACAGAGTAGGATCAAAGTGCTGCTAATTCTGAGATGGGCGTCTTTAGCCATGTGATCTGTCCAAACCCGATGCCGTTTAGTCTGGAAAAAATGCGGCTATCAAAACAGTCGAACAAGAATTCAGCCATGGCGATTAAAAAGTAAGTTGTGAAACGGAGGGGCGAAAAAAAGGTAGAAAATAAAACGAACGTGAGAATCGGATCCACGTCAGGACTTGACAGCATCTTAAACAGAAAGGTCAAGCATAGGAGCCGATCACGTGACTCGGTTATATTTAACACCTTAATTGATTTAATAAATGGCTGCCGGTGGCGCCACCTGTAGATTACTCCATGACCCGCTGCACAAGCAGATTAATTTCACTTGGTCCATTTATAGGAGCAGATCAGGCCATGCGTCCATGCATTACAGCATGTAGCATCAACACACAATAGCCTATTTAGTTCAGCACATACACAAAGAGCTGGAAATAGCATTAGAGAAGCAGGGCCAAGACCCGGGCAGCTGTGCTGTGGCCAGATGAATGACAAGCAGCAGTCAAATGAAGAGCTTTATAATAATGAAAACGTTTCATTTTAAATCATTTTTAAAACAGTATGTTATACACATCAGAATAAAAAAAAAGCAAAAAGCAAGATAAAGCCCCAATGTGAAAAATAGCAAGGTTTACACATCTAAAAAATTAGAAAAGTCGGTGCCCTATTGTAGGTTTTAGGTGTTGCTGGTGAAATCCTTTTTTTGCAAAGTACCTGAATAACTTTTTCAAATTCTGAGCACCATTTAAATACAACTTGCATAACATAAAAAAGGCCAATCTACAGATTTTTTTCTTTTAAATACATGTTACTTTTTTTAACTCTTCATGGAAAATTGGCCCAGAGTCACATCTAAATTTTGTCCTTGCTCACAAGTAGACACAATCCTGGCCCTGAATATGTTTACAACAGATGTGAGGAAAATCTCACATGAAAGAAAGGGTTCAAATTTAAAAACACCTTAAAAAAAAAAAAAAAAAGGCATGAGTCACTAAACCTCCAAATTGGTAAGACCATGTACAAACGACCTGAGTATTCACAACGGTTTCAACATAATTCAGATATAAAGCTGTCCACAAAAAAAAAAAAGACTCAGTATCGTCGCCATCTGCTGTCCTGGTTGCTGCGGTTGCTCCCCCTTTCGTCATAATAATGTCTGTTTCCACCTCTGCTGTCGTGGTGCCGGCTGCCGCTCCGGTCGGGCTGGTGGAAGCTCTCCCGCCCGTGGCCGTGCTGCTGGTGGCGGCCCGGCTCGTCCCCGTAGCGCTGGCTCCTGCCGCCGCCCATCTGCGATAGGTGCTGTCGGTACTGGGGGCTTTCCTGCTGCCTCGGGCCCCCGCTGGAGCTCCCGCCTGCGGACGTCTGCCGCCTCAGGGGCTTTTGGAAAGCGCCGTTCTGCGGGTCAAGCTGCTGCATGTGGAGCTGCCACATCATGTTGTTCATCTGGCCGCAAAGGAATAGAAGATTAGAGAGCCCTGCGTTTCACAGACAAAACAAATTTCTGTTCCAACAATTCCACATATTTCTCCATTAACGTAAAGCCATGTGTTACCATGGCATGCTTCTGCAGGCTGTCGGGGGAGGTGAAGGACCTCTGCATTTGGGGTGGAGTGTATGGAGGAGAGTTGAACTGAACTGGAGTTCTGCAAGAGAAGAATCAAGACGTAGGTTTGATCATTTTTATACTCATCTCAGTTGTTAAGGAGTGGGCCCTCACAGACAGTAAAGTCGGTAAAAAAATGTTTCATTTTTGTTTTCAATCGAGATCCTTTTGCTACGATTGCTGAGACTTGTTTTTTAGGGGGGAGCCAAACAGACACGGTGCTGACCCAGCTTTAATTTGAATGATTGGAGACTTTTTCTACGTCTTTAAAAAAACACATCCAGAAATCCTCATCCTGTTAAGACAGCAATAAAATCATCAATAGCCGACTGTCAAACTCCCCACGGCCAGAAAACCTTGCTTTGATTTCCATTCAGTCTAAGTTTACTTTAATGTCCAGCTAGCAGACCAAGCAAAAAAAAAGAAAAGGAAAAAAAGGTTTGACTGGAAAACTGTGGCCTAATTCTGGTCTTCAACAGCCAAATGCACAATTCACATTGGATTAAACACAAACGGTGGTCAGATGTCACCAGCTTCCCCACGAATAATAACCATAATCTGTTCACTTTTAGGAACAACTGAGTTGGTTGTGAATGGTGGCATATCTAGCACACAGGACTGATAATACCTCTCTAAGAGAGAAATGAAGGAAGGAAATTCCTGCTTTGAAAGAGCCCATGAACGCAGGGTCAGAGCAGCTGCTTATTCAGGCTCATGATGTCATCCGCTATTCATTTTTTGGCTTCCCTTGTTTTTAACAAAAAGACGAGTCAGTCGAAGCTTTACTTTGATCATCCCTTCTGGGAGAAAATGACCTAAATATAAAGTGCAACTAAACACAAGCTTTGAAGCATGTTAAAAAGAAAAGAAGATGATGTGTCTTAGAACACAGTGCAGTTATACAGATGGAGGGAGGATTCCATGATCCCATACCACTGCCACATACAATAAGAGGGGAAAAATAAAACCATAAAGGAAGGTTGTAGCTCTGTAAGCCATGCCTATTCCAGAGAGACACCGACTCTTCTGGTACTCAAACCACTTCTAAGACTTTCTTACCTCTGGCCGTGGGGATTTGGGGTATTGGCAGGGCTTGAATTCTGTGAGTTTCCTGGACTGTTGCTATGACTGCTTCCTATGAATGAAAAGAGAGGGGGTGAAATATTGAGAAAAATCAACACTGTCTACTCCGTAAAACTGTTTGTCACAATTCTGTAACAATATTTTTAGTAATGATAAACTCCTTGGATCTTTTCATCACTTTAAAAAGAATTAGATTAATTCCATTTCACATATAAATAAATATGGCATAATACTGCAACATGAAAAAAACGCTACGTATCCCAACATGCTTTAAACCAGAAACTAAGCACAAACATCACCCACATTCGTAGATCTCAGATCATGTATTTCGAGCTAGAAACTTGCAGATCTTCGTTTCTGCCAGCACTAGCTCCCTTTGCACCTCTCAACATAGTGAAACTGTGGGTTTAGCCAGTTCAGCTGAGATTTTTAAAAAAAAGCCTCCCATTATGAGGTTTTGGCATCTAAGCATTCTTATTTGCCGTTACTGGAGATGATATTGCCACAAATGGCTTAGCAGGATTATTTCAGCCTATGTGGGATCTGATCTTTCATCGGGGGAGATTTTCCTTTGTAAAAAGTAGCTTAGAATTCTTATTTATTTATTTGTGCAAATTATTTCAATATATATTACAGGAAAGGCGATTCAGTTGGTTATGATAGCATCTAATTTCACACCATGACATATTTTTGGAGCTTGACTGCTATGAAACATTCTAATGTTTAATACCGGCTAACAAACAATCTGAAACATTTCCACCACCTGCAAATGACTGATGAGTCATAACCATGAGCTGGTTTCAACATGAACAAATATCAAAAGAGTTGCGAAATGCAGTTACTTGTTGTAAAAACCCATTACTCCTCATTTTCACTACCCTCTCCCTCCCCTCCCTTTAAAAAAACAAAACGTCTAAATTGAAGCTGATATATATTTTTTTAAATGTTAACAAATAAATGCCAGATAAGAAACTGTAAATTTTTTGTGTATTCTTTCCTCGAATCAGAATGAGTAATGGCCATAATGGGTGACATCTGTTTCCACTGATCCAGTTATAGCATGATTGCATACATAAAAAATGTAGCTGTGTGATTTTATCCTTTAAAGATAAATCATTTGTTAAATTGTTATTTACATCAATTTTCACATATTTTCCAAAACATTTCAGGAGGTATAAAATAACCTTTAGAAACATGACTGTGAGAAATCCAAAAATTACTTATTTTTTGTCCCTGATGGCTTAAAGATAAGGGATAAAGCATAAATAAAGTTATTTTGTAGATTCTGGTCTACCCCATTAGGGAATAAGCGGTAACGATAATGGATGGATGGATGGATAATGGATGGATGAATGCTCTACCGTTTGTCTCATGAAAACATGAGTATGCACATCAAATTAAATCTTCCATCCATTCTCTTAAGAAAGCAACAGTGGTCCCTTTAAATCGGATGAACCATTTCCAGAGTTCATAAACTGACTTTAGGATTATGTCCACAAAAGGGAACTGTGAAAACATCAGCTGACTGTGCCCCTTGTGCTTGGAACTGTTTTGTTTTTGTGATAGAGTGCACTCACCCGATCGGAACTGCACATGGATGTTTCTTCCAAACAGCATCGTCCCGTTGAGAAGTTGCATGGCATAAGGCACAGACACCTCATGTTTGTAAACGACGAATCCAAACGTTTTCTGTTTTCCATCCGCGTCTTTGGGGATTTTAGTTTTGATTAGAGGTCCTGCCTGAAAAAAACAAAACAAAACCAAACGATATCCGTCACACACTAGCTTGTGCCCAACGGTCAACAAACGGAAACGGGATGACTTCTGTAAAGAGGCAAGTGCTGATGGAACTGTTACAATGTGTGTACAACCGGTATTAAAATTATAGGGAAAATAATAACACTTATTGAACAACAGCATCTCCTTTTGTAAAAAAGAAAACAACAAATAACTGCGTCAATGTTTCTCTTAAGCTTTCTACGTGTTAGCATTAGCGTCGGCCTGCTTTCATAAAAACACATTTCCTGCCTCTAAACAAACTGCACCTGTAAAAACAGCTCGAACAAAAGCTCCTCCGTTACTCTGGCCTCCAAATTTCTTATGAAGAGCGTGCGGTCAGCTTCTTCCTCTATCCCCATTGTATCGAGCTCACAGCAAAATTATTCCCTTTACATGTACCCTAGCCCTCGCGTTAAAAACACTGGGACGTTCAACCGGAAGGTATATTTTGACGTAAAGACGTAAAGCAAAGAGCGTAATACTGGACGTAGCATACGTAGCGTCGTGCAGTCGTAAACAGCAACGGTTTTACGCCACAGACACAGCACAGGTCTATTGATGCAACAACGTATTTATTAAAAATTATTTATATTCTCCACGCACTAAAAAAAAAACGTTTGCTCTCCGCATGGCTCAATTATTTGACATTTTTTACATTGTGTTTTATTTGATACACAATTATCCACAATTATCCCCATATTTAAATAGAATTGTCACAGACTAATTTCAAACCCAGGATCTTTAATTCATACTTAGTGTGGGTGTGCAGTTTAATACTGCTCCTATACCTATTTGTTTCAATATGCCATTATTTCAGCAAGTATAAAAGTAAAGTTAGAGCCTAATATTTCTATCGGTCAATTTAGAGGACCTCTTCCCATAATCACTCAATAGATTAGCAGATTATAAATAAAATCCCATGAAAACAGTACACACAACAAATTGGTGAGAACCAAGTCATCCATACTGAACCATCCATATTTCCCCCTTTTTTTTTTTACTCACATTCCAAGATGAACACGGAATGACAGCAAATGCAACTGTCATTTAAACACTGGGTTGATAAATAAAAGTGGATCCAATGCCTGTGACATGATTATGTATACAGCCTGTTTTGATGATACTTGTGTTGCAGTTTTACAACGTATCATGTGACAGATAAAGAAGGAGCCAATAAGGACACACGGTTAGCTTTTCCAGGCAACCTCTTCTTGGTTTTCAAATCGGAAAGAAGCTTTTCCTTATTTCTTAATATACTGTTGTATATGAGTGAGATATTTGCAGTTATAAAGATGAGTGGACCCAGGGTTATGTCACCACCATCCAAAGTGGCCTGAGAGGACATTAAAATCCCAATCAAGCCTTACCCTCTGTGTATTTACATTGAAAATAATACTTGTAAATACACAAGAAAGACATGAACAGAGGACAGCTAAAAATCAACATACTTTTCCCCATCCGTGCATTGAAAGGTTCAGCTGAAATCTCTCAAAAAATCTAAATTTCAGTCTTTTGCAGCCTCACTGACATTGATGCTAAAATTAAACATACCTTACACTGAAAGCCATGGTATACTGATATTATTTCCCCGGATAAATCAGTAAAATAAACATTACTGTCCTACCGATAGACGTGCTGATAAATTCTAAAAGATTAAAAAAAATCATTCAATAATGTGTTTGTTGATAAATATCAAACAGGCCAGTAAGAAAGCACCCCTGTTTTTCCAGAACACAGTATGTCACACTATGTGAGAGCAAACCTTAGTATCAATCCATCCATCTGGTATTGGATCCAAGGCTGCCTGCACCTGTCTAGAAGGTGATGTGATTGCATGCAGTTCATACTGTGTGTAAAGGGCGAGTCATCATAGCTGTCATGCAAAAGTTTTTAAAAATTTATACCTGAGGCAAACATGATAAACCACTGTGAAGTCATTTAAACAGAGTCAGCATTTGAAAGAAGATTTTCAGACCTTAAGGGACATCCTGTGATGTCGTCACACCGCTCAATATGTTGTCCTTCCTTTATGTGCTTGACAGTGAGAGAAGGTTAAGTAAGCCATCCCAATAGGGGATAAAAGCAAGGATTTTATGCACTAAAGCTCTGTAAGGGCAGTCTTCAATTTTTCTACTATATGGTTAAATATTCTTTATCCATTTTGACAAAATAACATTTGTATTAAGCCTGTTTTAGCTTGTTCTATACACTGTAATCATTAACTGCCATTTTAAAAGCCTGAAGAGGTTATTCTCTACATTGTCAACAGGGCTTTAGCAAGGTGAAGTGAAGCATCTGGAACTGAATACTTCCAATGTCGGCAAACTGCGTGGCGTGGAGGTCAAGCGGGCAGAATGAGAGCCTTTACTCCCATCCTAATCAGATGAACCGTGGAGTGTGTCTTCCATATTAATCAGATCAATTTGACATGTAATGATTTTCTCCTTCATGGCTGGAAACAAATTGTAACAGATTTAGACATAGAGGAAATACGGAGGAAAAAAAAGGATGACACTAAAGCCTTCTCTGTTGGTTAAATCTAAGTTCTACAGGGTAACATCAGACTGTGTGCATTCTGCATAGCCCCACACAATCAACCCAACACCCTGCAATCTGCATGACATATGTATGCCATGCAAGTCAGAGTTTCCATAATATTACTCATTTGGCAATAAACTCTGCAGTTTAACTCCAAAGTCTCAGCTGTCATCATGCCTGCTGGGAGCTGAAATGCTGCGCATAGTTATTAACATGTGCTGCAAGGGACATTGCCACAAATGTTGATGATTTATTATGCTGCAAGGCTGCAATGTAAGCTGTAAAAAGGCAGCCCAAACCATAAAATCACACCTGTGTGGCACACTGTTTGTCTACCCAAGCCCTTGAATCTATTTTTGGCTCTTATATTGCTACTACCCCATACATCTCCCTGATCTTGTTTCCCTAGTTTTACAATAATTGGAAGGGGTTTAAGGGACCAATATGGACATTTACCGTGCCGAACAGAGGATACAAAGTAAAATCAGTTGGTGATTCATCAGTTTTCTTTCAGTCTGTAAACTTATCTGAACGATTAAAAAAAAAACAATCTTCTATGAATATAACAGATACTGTTCGTTGAAGTACATGCTGAAGATTCACCAGTAGGTGGCAGCATTGATCCACTGAATCTCTCTACACTAGCATGCCACTTTAGGGATTTTATTTCTGTGGGCATGTGAAATGGTTGTTATGCTGTGTGGCAGAGAAAAAACAGACAAGGTATTTTATGTGGAGAAATTGGATTCTATTGTTATTGGAATATCCCCTTTTTATGTTTCTTCCATTGGGCTACAGCCCACTGTCAGCTTTCCAATGGGCTTTAAATGGATTCTTAATGAGGTGATATAACTCTATTTTGTCAATAGAATTCTCTCTTTTCAACAGGAAAAATTGTCAGTTGTCCACAAAAGAGGAACACTTGGATTTTCGGTTTTCTGTTGAAAGGAAATATTACAAAATATTATTTGAATATTTCAACACCATAAAATCACCCCTTTTGTTGTCCACGCAGGAACATTTTAATCATTCTAATCACTTTACTTGAAATCCAGTTTAATGAAAAAAACAGTTCGCTGACTGCAAAAATGATATATACATGTCATCCTTATAGGTGTTGGAAAATATATTAAGACCCTTATGATTTGGCTTTCATGCTTTCAGCCATGCAACTCCCAGAACGGCTGAACACTTTTTGTAGAAAGAATTGTAACCTCATAGCAAGAAGGTTCCAAGTGTTAATTGTGGCGTTTCTATGTGGGATTTACATACTTTCCCTGGGTACTCCTGCTTGGCCCCAACGTCCAAAGCCATTTACGTCAAGTTGATCATTGACTCCTGATTGGCTGTGGCAGTAGACTCACACCTCACCCAAACTTTGTGTGTTGGGTAAATGAAGCGAAATGAAGCCAAGATCTGACACACTCCTGCGGCTTTTAAATTGCCAAAAAATAGCCAAGCAGGAAGACACCATTCAACGATTCCTTTGGACTCAAAGTAAAAATGACAGTATGATGTGAATTCTTTGTCATTCAAATCAAACACTTGCTGACAAAAATGTGTGTTCACAATTCATTTAAAATGAGGGACCATGCTGTAGGGCAACAGGGGAAAGAAACGCCACAACCCAGGAAATAGACCACCACTGGCTATGCATGGTTTGGTCAGAGATAGGTAAAATTTTATGTTATTTCAAACTAGCCGCATGAGGTAATATTTATATGGCTACATGCACACTAAATACACGTCAGCACAGTGTAAGCATATTTCCAATTCTGACCTTTTGCCTGAAGGTGTTTCATTGAACCGCAGAGCGACGGACTGGTCTCCTCCTTAAACACCAATCTCTCCTTTAGGCTGCAATGTATATACACAACCCGCTGCTCTTCCCTCCTGTTCATTAATATTCATAATTCATGCGGAATGAAGTGATTCGGGATCATTAAACGCACATGAATATTTGTCGGATGAAAGTTTAATTAAGCCATCCCTCTTTGGCAGCGTGATGTCACAGAGCAGCTTCCCATTCACCGCATCCAGCACACAGCTTAATGGGCTGTGTCTTTTTAAGTGCTACTCAGTGCTTATCCAGCAAATGCCTCTGTCTTCTCCCAATCTTATTGCACCCCTCTTGAGTTGATATTTGATAGAACCAATTGATAGGGAGGTACGTTTGAGCAGTTCATTTTGTTTCATTGGCATTAGGAGGATCAATCATACTTCATTCAATACAGCAGGAGAACCAGTTTTGTGTTGGATTTCATTCATTATTCAGGACTGCAGACTATACATAGCATATAGGTTCCGTTTGAGATCTTGTGTCTATAAAGTCCTTCGTTGGCAAAGTTCCGGATAAATGTTATTAATTAAAAGTTCTGCATGCAACGCAACAAACATTTTCAGCTCATCTATTCCTTTTAACTTTGCCTTCCCAGAATTAGGTATTGAGACTTCAGAGAAATGTCCTAGTTTCCCTTTGGAGGACACATCTCATGAAGTGACTCACATGCAGACACACACGCACTCACACACACACGCACACACACATACAGGCATACTGGGTGTGCAGACAAGACCTCATCATTGGCAACCTGCCACACCATTTCAGCACCCATCCAAGACAAATGCATTCAAATACATCGTCTGATGGGTGTCAAAGCCGCCTCCTATTTTTGGTGTTGTTTTTTTCTCCTGTTGCAACATGCTTGTTATCCCGATATCAGTGGTGCATGTTGTGGCCGCCCTGACATGATGTGACTTCATTTTCGTTTGTGCGACTCCCCCTCTTTTTCTGTCCTCCTTGCACAAACACACAGACGCATTAAGGGAGAGATCCATCCTGTTGCTACAGTGCTGCAGTGCTGAGTAGCGCTATCAGAACGAGGGAGAGAGGAAGATGTCTGGCAACGACCCCACACTGCAAAAGACGACTGCAGAAGACCATGCTAATCCTTCTATTTTCAACCCTTTATTCAAAAAGTACGTCCTTATTCCCAAACCCCATTTAAAGGGGATGTTCGATCATTAATATTAACTTGTTATTAAAGGCATAAAAAAGAGCATCTGTTGCAATAAAGGGAAAAGGGGATGTTTGTTTTGTATCCAGCAATCACTCTACTGTACTCCTCCCATTACCCCTACCCCTCCTGCTGGTGGAAGAAGTGAGGTGTCAGCACATTTCAGACAGCTATAGGCTCACCCTGGTGCCTGCATGCTGAGGAGTAGAATAATGCCCTTTGCCGAAGGTGCCATATGGAGGATGTTTTATAACTAGGAAAGACTGGGGAAATGACTGTCCTAAAGGAGTAATTAAGAAATGGATCTCTATAGTATGAAGTTCATCACACCACAAATCTGTAACCTCTTTGAATATTCCATCTCTGACTCGGCTATCCTCCTTTTCTCTCCTGCTGCTTTTTCAAGACTCAAATACCTTTGGAGAGGATAATGAGCTCTGTCAAAAAGCGCCTGCTTCTTTTTTTTCCACCCTCCTCTAAAAGTAAGCTTTTGCCTTTTCTCCACTTCATTATAATCAACAGCGGAGCGTCCCATATTTCTGCTGCCGAGCAGAATATGCCCTCAGAGACAGTCAATATTGCAGCTTATAACCTATAACTCTCAGCTCAACCCCAGAAAAAGAAAGTTTTTCCTTTGAAGATTCTCATCACTATGGTAATCAGCTGATCAGAGGATGTTGTGCCAACTCCTTGTGATGCAAATATTTGCTCTACATGCAAAACCTCCAGATTAGAACTTTAATTTGCACTTGAGTTCAGGCTCGGTCTGATTGCCGTCAATGATGTAATTCCACTGAATAAGTTATAGTCTTTTGAAAACACCCAGTAGACAGTGTAATCACCATCTGTGGTGGTGATTTGGATGTGGTATGTGTTTGAAAAAATCTTACAGTGGAATGATTTAGGATTCTTGTGTCAATAGATAAGGAAGATTCTCCCATTAAGACAAGATAACACAGCTGTCTCGGGCAGGGTCTCCATTTCGTCAAATGCCTTTTTGATGCTTCAGTTTCTCTGAGGTATTGGTTGATTTATCAAATATGGTTTACTGTAGCTAAAAAACAAAAACATTGAAATCAGACATTGCATTTAGACATCTGACAGATGTTTCATAAAGTCTTCTGTGCAAGTCATCAAAAATTGGAAGTATTGGAAAAGCGCAAAGGCACATTTTTCATCATTAATAAAAAAAAAAACAGGGTTTGAATGGGATGTGTATTGAACCTATTAGGACCACTTGAAACTAATGCAGTACAATACAGTGCAACTAGTACAATACTGACACATAACTACAAAGCTAATCTTCAAATTCCCAATAAGCTCTTTGGAGAGCTTGAAATATATTTTTTTCCCCTCTCCTCATCCTCAGCCCAGTCCCCTTTACCGTCACTGTCAGGGTAAAGAACATTATTTCAAATTCAGGCAGGAGTTGCTCCAGGCTTTGTTCCTCACCACCAAAGAATAAAAAGAAAAGTTCAAGAGGAGTTTGACACACAAGATGGGACAATGTCAAATTCACTGAGGGCTTTTCCAGAGGTTTGGATCCGTCGCTGTCATAACTTATATCGCATGGACGCTCTATATTTGGCTTCTGGATTCCTCTGTGTGCAAATGCAGCATTTACTTGACATTCAGCAAAGCCAAAGACAGAAATTCATATTACTGGCAGCTTCAGTGGTCAAAAGTCAATCGAAAGTGTGCAAATATATCCTGTTATATCTCCGCTTTCTCTTGAATTAGCCATTTTCATTCATATTATTCTGGATAAAAGAGGGCAGAGAGCATGTGATCATTTCTGCTCAGATCTTTTCAAAATTGTCAACTTGTATCTTACATATGAAAATCACCTTTTTTTTTCAGATTCATGGATCTATTAAGGTTAGTCAATTTCCACCCAGAAAAATTTTCAAGAAATGTATACATTATCCATCCATTATCAATACCGATTATTCCCTCATGGGGTCGCGGGGGGAACTGGAGCCTATCCCAGTGGTCAACGGGCGAGAGGCAGGGTACACCCGGACAGTCCGCCAGTCCATCGCAGGGCCACACACAGGACATACAAGGACAAACAACCAGTCACACTCACATTCACTCCTAAGGGCAATTTCCCCAATCTCCAATCAACCTAACATGCAGGTTTTTGGACTGTGGGAGGAAGCCGGAGAACCCGGAGAGAACCCACGCAGACACAGGGAGAACATGCAAACTTCACCCAGAAGGGCCCTGGTTCCCCCGGGATTTGAACCCAGAACCCTCTTGCTGGGAGGCAACAGTGCTAACCACCACACCACCGTGCCGCCCTGTATACATTATATTTTTAAGAAATGTAAAGCATGTCCCAGAGACAAAATGTATTTGTCATGAAAAAAATATACATATTTATAGTTTTTCGTTGTCTGAAATGTCCTGTGTGTGGTTGCAAATTGTGTCTACGCTGACTAGAACTGAAAATAACTTGGAAAAGGTCCCTAAAATGATGTTGATATGCTAGACTATGTAACTTTATACTATTTTACATTGATTGCTGACTGCATAATGAGTTTGTACACCATTTAACTTTGGCACCAACAAGTTGTTTTCTGTGGTATCATATTTTTCTCAAAAAAAGATATCAGTAAAATGCTGCTGGCTGGCATATGTCTGTGGGTTGTTGGCTGTATAGTAGCCCCCAACCACAGCAAAATCATTGTTGTTTGAGAAAATGCAGTGCGAATTCAAATAAAAGTCCATGGCCCTACCTTATAATTGTGAAAATACGTACAGATTTTTTTAAGGTTTGTGTTTTAGAAAATGTGAAATCTTGCTCTTCTCCAATCTTTTCTTTCCGCTTCTGCCAACTTCTCTATATCCACTTCATATGACACAGAAAGATATCTCCTTTAGAGCTGCTCATCTAGGGTGTATAGAATCAGATACGACAACTTGTCATTTTACTTGTTTCAGAAATCCCTTTATTTACTAGTTATGTACTTTTCTGGTTTGTGGTAAAATCATATTTCTAACAAAGGAACACATTTTGTCACTCACTCATGTGTGTTTTCCAAAAAGAACCTGCATATTCACCTTTTCTTTTATAAAGCCATGCCGGGCACACATGTGGTGGGATTTTACACAAGCAGCATAATGTGTTATTACCAGGTCATTATGCCCTTGTAACTTTACATTTTTCCAAAGCAGCGTAATGCATGCCACAATGCATCTGATGGATTCCCCATAGATTAAAAGAAAGAGCCAAAAATAGTATCAACACTCCCACCATCTGCTTCATGCTCCACCCGGGGAAATCATATTCCATCAATCTTTCAGCTTTTTTTATTGACGGAATGTCCACATAAATTTGTCTGACAGGCATTGGAGCACAATGAAATATTAATTTTATATTCTGCGTCTGGTGTTTCTGGATGCGTGGGCAAGTACCTTCCCCCTGGCAACAAAAAGCAAAGGCTCATATTGTACAATTACAAGCAGATAATGCTGATGGAATGCTAAAAAGCAGGAAACATATTGATGGCACGATCTCATATTCCATGTATTCAAAGTGCAATGTGGGGACAAATTACAAGAATGTCACTTTGTAATAGTGGTCAACAGGGTGACCTTGTGCATTCACACTATTCAAATTTGTGTTTGCTTCTGGCATTGCATGACTTACAGGTTTTATATAGATAGAAATATTGTGCATCTATTTCTATAAAAGCGCTATTACATAGTAGAAAATCTTATTTGTGCTGATGATACAGATCATTCAAATAAAAAGATATATATATATATATGTATAGAACCTTTACTAAATGTGATCTAAGTATTTAAAAAGATAGCATCAATACACGGTATCTTAATGCTGACAGCTTTTTAACTGCCCTTGATGGAGGCTTTCTCACTGGCTCACTGGTTCGGTATTTTGTACTCGCTTACAAAATAGTTGGGAAATAATAACGGTCCACAAACACAATGCTGACCTCTTTACCATCAATTCCCTTTAAAAATGAATTATTTAGACTTCTTTTACTCAATAATACTTCATTATGTTTCAAGACATGTGGTTAATGTTTGGAAAATCACATTTACATATGAAAACTGAGAACAAAAAGACATTTTATTGCCGGGCAACATGTCCCAGTCTGTTACATTACCACTTTCGGTAATGTCAGTAAAGACGTGCACTGCAAAATAAATAAATCATGCACTGAATGTGTCTCCACTGGTTTTGTATTCTTTGCCACCGTGATACAGCAGGCACATCATTTTGCCACAGACCACAAGACATAATAGATTTATTGGTGTTTCATTATGCTTTACAAAGAGGCTGTACAAAGTCATAAACTGAAACATCAGCGCACATATCAACAGACCGCCACACTGGGGAGGAGAGATATATCATGGACAGGAACAGAGTGATATTTAAATCAAACATCTTCAGAAAGATTAGGTTAGGGGAGTTCTGTCATAAAATATCCAAAACCATTTTTTTCATTCAACAGCTGGGTCAGTTTAGAGTTAAACTGAAGGCTTGAGGAAACTAAAGCACAATCTCAAAATGACAGCAGTGGAGCGCGCAGCTCATAAGGTGATGTATGACTTTATTAATGTGTGACACGGGCAAAGCAAAGCGGTTGAAAGAATCACCACTGTGGAAGCAGTGCTTCTCCCTTCTGATCCCAACCACTTGCTCCTACTATTTTAACTCCATTATGATTCCGACAACTTAGCTGCACAGGACAAAGGGAACCGTCACGGAAATCGATACTGTGGTTTCACTTTGCAGTGAAAACAATAAGAGCTTTGTTAGGAACTGTTTGCAAATTACAGTGACCAATAAAAACTGTATGGCTTTTAAAGTACGAAAACATAACCAACTTCCCCAACCTATGAATCCTTTTTATGTTCATCTCTGGTAAATAATGCAACATCTTTAACTTTTTTCTCCCCTCAGCGGGGGAGGTCTCCTTATTATCCTATTTTAATAACTAGCATCTGTCTAACGAGGGCTTTTTTTCCCAATGCCCAGAGGTGCACATGTTTGTATTGTTGTATTTCATCACTTGGTTGACTGTTAATTGAGTTTTTCATATCGTTTGTGCAGAGTCAATGTCTCACTCGAAGGATTTCTCTCAAATTAGTTTGAAGGGTCTCTGTAGGTGCTGCAGCTCCACTCACAGAGCCGGCTTGCGTGCGTAAGCCGCTTGTTGGTAAAGCATGTTTCATCACATAATGAGCCGTCTGTTGGGTTCAGAACAGTGGATAAGATGGACCTGCTGATTATCATGGTAGTGCAATCACTTCAGTTGTTCAGAGTGCATCACAGTTTTGCTTCTGCACATAGTCATTGTAATCTGCATTCTGCTGACCACATGGATCAGCTTTCACTCATTTAGATCATTGCTGTATATTATAATCAATTCACTGCACTCCCTTCCTCTCAGTGCTGCAATTCTTCCAAAGTATTTCAGCAACACCTCTATTAGCATATGCTAATCACACTAGAATGAGTAAGATACAGCTAATGGACTGTATATATATAACAGGGCTCAGCAGTTGCTGAATACCAAACACTTACTGTAAAAGTGCTGTTCTTTTAAGCACAGGGGCACAAAAACACGAAACTACAAAGCTGCCATGGGGGAACATGACTGCTCTCTGGCCTAAATACATTAGCTTAAGGATGTGGTTTCAACAAACACTCTGAAGATCCAATTCCAGCATACAGACAAGATTTGTACTGCATTTTAAACATTTTTTCATTTGCATGTTGGCCTCTGGAAGAGGGCTGAAAATGTTTTGGTTTGTTTGTAAGGGGCTGTGGACCGCATGTTTCACTGTAATGAGAATTCTTCCTTCAGGGGCAGCAATTATTTTGTAAAAAGTCTTGTATATCCTGACACAGAATTGAAAATATGCATCAGTAAGCTTTCTGTCCATGCCCTACAGCACTGAATTTAAGAGGGACTTTGTCCATCGATGACTTAAGTCATTGTCAGGGCATTAAAACCGTGATTCAAAGGTTTATTATGGAGCCGCTTGGGCTCTTTTTTTGGATTTGATATGTGAACAGAATGGGGTAACTTGGGACATCAGTTACATTTATGACGTTTTTTTATAGATAAAAACATCCCGAATTTAAATAATTTCACATCATCTCCTATTATTAAATCTTTTTTCTACTATTACAAACCCACCAATTATTTATAATATTTCCTGGAACAGTTTCACAGTCAGTGGTGGAAAACTTTGCAGGATAAGTCAGACAATGTTGAAAAAATAATAATAATGGAACACGCAAGAGTGGCAGACACTGGTAACAGCAATGACAGGTGTGGAGAAAAGTGTTGATGGAAGAGATGTGCTGAGCATCGCCTAAGTCATGCTCTGGGCCGAGAGCATGAGGCTCAGGCAGCGCAGATAATGCAGTGACAGTTGGTAATTACCCTTCAGCATTGTGTCCTCTGTGCCATTCATTCTACCAGCTGCCCATCTGCTCGGAATATTCGGTTCACACAGCATTGTTATCATATTTCATTTTCTTTGTTTGCCTCCACTTTGCCCCATCAGTTCAATCTAAATGCAGTGACAACACGTTCTACTGATATTTCCCTAACTTCCCTCAATGCTCTGTAATTTTGTTGCAAAAGGGAGTAGATGATTTTTCAAAGCTTCTCACATAACGCTTTCTCTCACTATTTATCCTCATTCATCTTTATTTATTCATACCATGTCTACACTAATGTGAAGAGAGCCTATGCTATGTTAGAGTATGACGGAAAGCTTTGCACAAGAACCCTAATCTGGAGCAAGAAATGTCGCTTCCTGAAATATGATTCATGGTAAGAGCATTGATGTGTGTGCCTATTTCCTCTATTCAACCACAAAGCACAGAGGACACCATTGTAACCATGTTCCAAAAAAACAGAATAAAATTACATATTTTCGTTTACCATTTGTGGATAAGATCACAGATGCATAATATTCACAAAGACAAAGTGGATTTATGTTGAAATGAAGATAAATAAACACTACCTTCTCACAAAGTGTAGAAATTCTTTGAATGTTCCATCCTTAAACCAGAAAGAAAAAGCTTTTGAAAATCACAAGGGCAAATGAAACCCTCGATTACACTGGACTTAATTACTCCCACATGCCACACAGTGAAATGAAACATTTTAGCAGCGGGAATTTGTGACCTCTTTAGCTTCGCTGGACACGCCTTTGTCTTTTGGTTTAGTAACCTGGAGAGAACCCACGCAAATACAGGGAGAACATACAAACTCCATACTGAAAGGTCTTGGTTCCTCTAGGGACTTGAACCTAGAACCCTCTTGCTTTGTGGCGATGGTGGTAACCACCACACCACTTTCCTCAAAATATATAAAACCAATGTTCTTACATCCTGTTTTATTTATTGAGCTTCTTGCTCATGCATTTTCCTCAAATTACTTCCACTTTTGCTACTTTGCAGCTCTCCAGTTTTCTGATCACCACACCTCATCCTCATTTTATGATTTTTTCCCCCTTTGTTCTGCACCAAGTTGTTGTTTGTTGTCACGTGCTGTCAGTGCTTTGTTGGTTTGGTGGGCCTTGTCTTTTTACTTGTCCTGCTCTAGCAGTGCTTTCAGTCTTTCCTTGTTGCCAGTGTTCACCTCTTTCCACAGTCAGAATGGAGCCTAACCCAAATCATGACAGGAAGACTTCATGATGGAGTTTGAGGTGAGACAAAAGCGCAGTAATAGAGAGTAGTGGGAGGAGGGCTGTAGTAAAGTCATGGAGTCGGTTTACCCATCATCGTTTTCCCCCACCTGGCATAAATCATACTCATCCAATTATGATTAAGTCTGCAGTGTAGATTAGGTGGTTTTACCGTGCAGCAGGGAAAAGATCAGTCTTTCAGACACCTCCTACAGTGAATAAGAAAGATTTCATTTGAGCTTCAACAGGGTATGTCCTTTTAATTAATGGGCTCCATTGGCTGAGTCTGTGATTGGGCAGCTATTTGAATAGCTAAATCGTTTTTTTCTTTTCTCTCATTTTTTCTATTTCCTCTTTCTCATGCAAAAGACACCCCGCAATCCATTCCCACTAGCACGGCAGACACATGCGCTAATTCTTCCTCACAGCCGTCAGTTTCACTCTTGGTGGCATCCATGATTAATTTAGCCTTTCCTGGGCTCAGTTGATCTGGTACAGCATGAAGCATCTGTGTATGTTCCTGGGTGCGTGAAAAGTGCTTCTGCAGCACAGGGTTGATGGATTAATGTCTAATGGCATCCGCAGTGGCGCTAACACCAGTTTAAAGGGGTTCACCGACATACACTCGCATTGCTTGGTGAGGATTTGAGAAGATGTGAATGATCATGCACCATGGGAAGTTCAGAAAAGGCTTTCATGGGAGCAAATCTCCGATTGGTGGGTTAGGCTTAACGCTTTCTTATCCATATGTACTACTGTATTATTCACAACTCATGTGACGCAACTATTCAAAACATGGTACCCGTTATCAGTCGCCTGGGGATGGGGTCATGTGACATATATGTTCAGAGGGATTTCCTCTGGATAAACCTGAAAGCCTTAAATAATCACCAGGCTATGTGTCAATAATCCATTAGTGCATCAGGATGTTATGAATTACTGATTTGACTGTTTAGCATATTCACAAGTATTTGTATAATGCCTGATGGAATCCATATGGGCTGACAGAATACAGAGCTTTTTTGGAGCTTGTCTTTTGATCTTAGCCTTCAGTTTGTCTAACTAACGAGACACTTCATGGCTGAAGCTTCACATTTTTCTTCCAGAGACACAAACATTTACTCAGAGAAGATGAGCTAAATGTAAAATTTTGAGAATATCTTTGTGGGATTTGGGCATTAAAATAAAGAGCGCAGATTGTGGCTCTGCTGCAGATAGTTTTCCCTCCTGAGTCCTCGACAACCTTCTGACCCTCCCCAGCGTACACCGTGACTCCCACTCTCCCCTTCCCATCACCTTCCCCCCTAACCCACTGGTGCCTGCAGCTAACATTTGTGAATTCATCACTGCCCTCACAGTCCCGCTCAGCTGTCACATCGCATCTCGCACACACAGACAGTCAATGATAACAGTGTTGGAGCTTCCCGTAGTCCACAATTTCAAATCCTGTTTTCCAACTACATGGGGACCCTGAAAAATAGCGTTACCATAAGTCTGCGACCACTCTCTTGGACTTTTTTTTTCAAGCCACACTTCTTTTAGCCCTTTCCTGCTTTCTTTTTCGCTTGGTTTTTCATTTGCATTAGAACATCACAGTCCTCTACACAATACTGAATCAGCCATCTTAAAATGTCCATATTCAATGTATTTATTTAAGCAAAAACGACTATGAAAACTATCCCGGCTTCAAGTCTGACTCAAATGTTGTCTCTGAAGCAGAAAAGAAAGTGTAGGGATTTGCCATCTTAGTCCAACAGTACCGGATTTGTTCAAAAGATGTTCTTTCTTTTGTAAGTGACCCTTTTCTTATTCTTAACTGTGCTTATCTTATATTGTTGATATTAAAATATTCATGACATTATGGAAACAAAATAAACAAGACCTAAGAAAGGTCCATAAATGAATGCTCCAAGAATCCGACATCATATTCAGTGCTATAAACACTGTTCTGTTCCACTTTGACAGAGAGAACACTGGAGAACTGCTGAGCTGCAACTCAATCTCACATCAAACTACCTTCTTTGTTTATAAGACAGCCTAAAGATAGGACCCACTTACCTGTACAGATGGGACATATTCTCCTTGAATGTAAAATGAGTTCCAGAGAGCTGTAAGAGCCCAAATGTTGGCGGGGGCTCATCACCACACCGCAGGTAGAAATTGGGCCCCTGACTGTTCCCATCATTTTCCACCACAGTTGATATTTTATACTGCCTCGTTCACTGTGACACTCTTTCAAAAAGTGGTCAGCAGCATATTCCCAAAGTGTGTGAAATCATAGCATAGACTGCTGAGAGTCATTATGTGTGTAATCTAGAAGTTCACGAATCACAGATCTTTTCATCAATAAACATGCAAACTGCACACAGATACGCTTCAGGTGAGATTCACGGCGGGAACCTTCTGGCTGTGAAAATGATGCTCATTGTCTGAAATGTCTAGACAAATCTTTACATGTCTGCAAACTAAATGGCACCTCATGTCCTGTGATTCCACTGAGAAACTTCTTATGCAATGACAACATGGCGCTGGGCTCAACCACTTCTCTATGAGACATCATTGATGCCCTTGTCTATGAACATTCTTGTTTTTTTTATAGTCTTAAAATGGTACGTATGGATATAAATATATAAAAGCAAGAGAACATTAAAAATTCTTGTCATAGACTTAGGGCTCTGTGTTTTAATGGAAGTAGGGCATGAAATAGAAAAATGGGCTTAGCTAGAGGAAAAAAAATGTTTTCTGAAAGCTACTGAAAAGTATTGTAGAGAGTGCAGCGTTGGGACAGGAGGTCTGGGGGGGATATGCTAAAGTGGAATCAGAGAGATGGGAAGAGTTTGACAGAAAACAGAACAAAAGAAAGAGGAAGTATGATATAAAACAAGAGCAAGCCTCTGTTTTAGGTATACTATTCAACAGAATAGTTGACAAGACAGGGGACATATGTCATTCTCATAAGTTTTCCTCTTAACTTTTCTGTGTTGGTCCAACTTTCTAAACATTCTAATGATACATTTCATTCCAATCACCCTCACACCGGAAATAAAAGCTCACAGTTGCAAAAAAAAACAAAGCAGACAGTTTGACTAATCATTTCAAAGTTATTTTGCACAAAAAAGAAAATAGTCTGTTCAGCTTATCAATATAACCTGAATTGTTTTAAATTAAAGTAAATAATTTCATGCTGTCATTGTGAATAGTTATTTTTGCCCAACAACAGCTGCAATAGTTTCCGACTCCTTTCAACCCTATTGGAAATTTTGAAAATGAATGTATGGATGGGAGGTAAATTTGGTGGCAGTTAAATAGGTTACAGATACAGTTGTGGTCAAAAGTGTACATACACTTGTAAAAAATCATAATGTTATGGCTGTCTTGAGTCTTCAATAAGTTCTACAACTCTTATTGTTCTGTGATAGAGTGATCGGAACACATACATGTTTGTCACAAAAAACAGTCATAAAGTTTGGTTCTTTCATAAATTTATTATGGGTCTGCTGAAAATGTCACCAAATCTGCTGGGTCAAAAATATACATACAGCAACATTAGTATTTGGTTACATGTCCCTTGGCCATTTTCACGGCAACTAGGCGCTTTTGGTAGCCATCCACAAGGTCCTGGCAAGCTTCAGGTCGAATGTTTGACCACTCTTCTTGACAGAATTGGTGCAGTTCAGCTAAATGTGATGGTTTTCTTGCATGAACCTGTTTCTTTAGCACTGTCCACATGTTCTCAATGGGGTTTAAGTCAGGACTTTGGGAAGGCCATTCTAAAACCTTAATTCTAGCCTGGTTTAGCCATTCCTTCACCACTTTTGATGTGTGTTTTGGGTCATTGTCTTGTTGGAACACCCAACTGCGCCCAAGACCCAACCTTCGGGCTGATGGTTTTAAGTTTTCCTGCAGAATTTGGAGGTAATCCTCCTTCTTCATTATCCCATTTACTTTCTGCAAAGAACCAGTTCCACTGGCAGCAAAACATCCCCAGAGCATAATACTACCACCACCATGCTTGACAGTAGGCATGGTGTTCCTGGGATTAAAGGCCTCACCTTTTCTCCTCCAAACATATTGCTGGGTGTTGTGGCCAAACAGCTCAATTTTTGTTTCGTCTGACCAGAGAACTTTCCTCCAGAAGGTTTTATCTTTGTCCATGTGATCAGCAGCAAACTTCAGCCGAGTCTTAAGGTGCCTTTTCTGGAGCAAGGGCTTCTTTCTTGCACGGCAGCCTCTCAGTCCATGGCGATGTAAAACACGCTTGACTGTGGAGACTGACACCTGTGTTCCATCAGCTTCCAAATCCTTGCAGACCTGCTTCTTGGTGATTCTTGGTTGACTCTTGACCATCCTGACCAATCTCCTCTCGGCAGCATGTGATAGCTTGCGTTTTCTTCCTGATCGTGGCAGTGACACAACTGTTCCATGCACTTTATACTTGCGTATAATTGTCTGCACAGTTGCTTTTGGGACCTGTAGCTGCTTTGAAATGGCTCCAAGTGACTTCCCTGACTTGTTCAAGTCAATAATTCGCTTTTTCAGATCCACACTGAGTTCCTTTGACTTTCCCATTGTAGCTTTTGTAGCTGAGTCTAATCACTGGGTCAAATGAGCCCTATTTAAATGGGCTCATGAGAAGTCAACAGCTGTAGTCAATCAGAATCACTTAGAAGAAGTGAAGAGGCCATGACATGAAGCTAATTTGATTGACACAACTCGCTACATCACCAAAATTGACATATTTTGTTGCTGTATGTATATTTTTGACCCAGCAGATTTGGTGACATTTTCAGCAGACACATAATAAATTTATGAAAGAACCAAACTTTATGACTGTTTTTTGTGACAAACATGTATGTGTTCCGATCACTCTATCACAGAAAAATAAGAGTTGTAGAACTTATTGGAAACTCAAGACAGCCATAACATTATGATTTTTTACAAGTGTATGTACACTTTTGACCACAACTGTATGTACTTCAGAGACCATTGCTTTTCTCCTTAGTTTTGCATCGATGACCAGGTTTCAAGCTCCTTGTGAGCAAATGCCAGTTGGCCTCTGTTTTTTTCATCTGCATTAGTCTCCTCACTACCTTTTTCTTTTCTTTGTTTTTATGTATTTATATGTTTACACTGCAGACTATAGTTAGAACACTTGCTTGGTGGGCTTAAGCTTAACTGATGGCTGTGTATGTGAGTGCACAAAAAATGGCTTTAATGGCTATAATGCTCAAAATATTGTTGTTTAAAACAGAAAACCAAGCTGCCCGGTAGACAGGTGTGCCTCAGTGGCAAATGGGTCACTTATTAAGTCAGCAACAGCACCAAAAAGTCAGCGCTGGCAGTCAGTTGGATGTGGAGACTTCAAACACATGCTTCAGGCTGGAGCCTGTCAAATAAATAACACCTCCATGTGCATCACTGCCAAAGGTTCTCTAGTAGCAGCATGAAGGGCCTGCTGCAGAGTGCAAAGGAAGCTATTCTTCAACTTTTTGGAGCACAATATATGACCCTTATTCACAAAGTCAATGAGCTTGACAGTAACTCCAAATGCTCGTGAACTGGAATAAGTTATTTCAAATGTTATATTCAGTTTTACAGGTGTGGGTATCAGGCCAAAGATGGTGTCCTGAAAACTATTCACTTCCTATATCATGTATAACATTTTTGGTTAAAGGGTTTAAAAGGAAACAGATACAATTTGGAGGTGAAACTGTGTAATATTTGAAGAAAAGGGAAAACACACTAATTGTCAATAAATAGGGAAACCCCAAAAGGGTAAAAAATCCTCCTCTCAGGTTTATATGTTGTAGACCTACACTTTTCCCACCCTGAATTGCACAAACTGAGACGTTCAATATCGTGAAGGACAAATGAATTTACATGTCAAGCAGAGCATTTGTCAACGTAACCCAGAAATGCAGATTAATGCTGTGTTTTGGGTTGATGTCGCACACCGCAGCGTTCAAAAAGTTGTCATTGTGAATCACTGCCAGGAAGTGGCGAACCACTGGACCGTCGCCAGCGCTGGATCCTCTCGTGCAGAAATTCATTTTTGCTGACAGCCCCCCTTCCCAAAACCCCTTCATCACCCATTCTCCTGGACATATTTTCATAGCACGTCAGAGCAAGGTTTGTCTCCCTCAATCACGGGAACTCAACCCTCCGGATGCAACCACAGAACACAAGTTTCCAGGTGTCATGAAGTATGCACTGCTCTCTGGGAATAAAAAAGCTTGGCAAAAAAATAGAAAAGAAAAAATAAGAAGAAATGCAATAACACATTGACAGTCAACTTTAGAGAGTGACGGTCTCAACTTGTTATTGAACTGCACAAAGCTGACAAATAAAAAAAAAAGAAGATGAAAACACAGTATGTCAGTTCTTCAATTTCACGCAAGACTGCCTCGCATCATTGCAGTGTAGCCTTATAATAAAAAGCTTTTGCGTTCAGAATTGTGATTACCTCCCCCCCACACCCCCCACATCCCATGAATCGCGCCACACAACTGCTCAGCTCTGAACTCCAAGGATTCTTCACACCTGTCTCCAGTTCAGCCTCGTGAGGACACCCTGACACCCTGATGCCTGCTTGGCCTAGTATACATTCATGTGCTAAAGTATTTCTCACAAAAGTGTGAATGTTACTGGGCGCACAACTCACTGGCGATATATAGCATGGGGAGCCACAGAAAATGGCATCATCCATTTCAGGGTAGAGTTTTTTCACTCTGCATATCCACTGGGGCTCCCGCCGTGTGAACAGCCCTCGCAGGTACTGCATCTTTCTGATGGAAAAGGGAAGACGGAGAAACGAGACTCGGGCCACCGAGGACACTCGTCAAACCAGCCAGCAGGTTACCCAACATGGTCTTGCAACTGCGAAATGTGATCAATATTACTCTAGCGCTATAGACAGATGCACACATGCAGGCGCTCACATCCCCCGAGCCACAGGCAGCTCCACTTTCTGATTACCCTAACTCACTTATTTACGTGTCCACTTATGCCAGCAAGAAAAATTTTCTGCATCAGCATTGTGCCGGTGGGTTGTGTTTGCCATTAAGCCTTTGATTGCATTATGGGACATAAGCATGATTGATGCAAGAGGGGGAAATGTTGATGCAACAGAGACGGTATACCTCCATACCGACATCAATCTGGTTTTGATCATTGCATAACTGCTGAGGGAAGTAATGACCATTTCGGTCTGTCGATGAGATGTCCTAGCAGTTTTGGATGTATTGTAGTCTATCTTATTACCTGCAGTCTTGAAATACTTATTACAAATGGAAGTAAGAAAGCAAAAATGACAAAACAGTTAATCTTCTTCCTTTGATCAAATTCAATTTTGCAGTCAGTGACCCTGTGTAAATATAGATATACTCAAACCAGTATAATCATATAAGAAATATACAGTTTTTATACAGATTCAAATTGAATATATATTCATTCTGAAATTCTTCTCATTTCAAGAAAGATGTTCTTTCATATGTCCAAAAATATGTCAAAACTAAGATCTGAGATATGTTTTTGGTTTGTGTGAACTGTGTTGTTAAATCAGACCTTTCATTGTATTGTGTTGGACTCATTGAGTGACAAAGCTCATTTATTCGTTTTTTTAAGCCATGCACATTTTTCCAATGAAAACAAGAATAGTTTTTTTAAGTAAAAGGAAAATGACGTTCATTAGAGCAGTGGCATAGGGTGGAAATAAAAAAAAATCATACTGTTGATTCATTGTGCCCAAGGATGGTATTGCGCTATCAAACCAATTTTTCTAAAGCCTTATCAACTGACTAAGCAGGCATTTTATGTTGTAAGAAGACATTTGCCCTTTACATTAGGGCCTGGATTCTGAGTCAGAGCATCATTGTTCTTTCTCATGACCTAAACTTGCACCTGAGGACAGGTTTTGGGGAAGATGGCCGTGAGATATAATTTAACTGTGGTTTTCTTGCTATCTGCATTTCTCTCTCTGTGACCTAAAAAAGGGAATTTCTTCCATATCACCACTGATTAAATCCGATATCTGCCTGATGCTTTGTGTTGTTCTTCCTTTTTCATCAAAGAACTGTCACATCCACTCATCGTTGACATTTTGATCCTCCATAGAGCTCCAGCTTCCTCGTGTAGATTTCTGCATTTGCACTTACAGCTTCAGTTAAGCATGAGGGGCATTCGTCATTGTGTTTGGAGGGATTTGCTACATTGTGGAGCTCACAACGGCATTGTCTTTTCATTCTGTTCTACCTCTCACTCATCCGTTCTTATCATTTTCTTCTTATGCAGCTGGAGAAAAGAGGCATGTGGAGGAGCTATCACTCCTGCAGATGAATTTTACTGCTAATTGACAGCTGTGTCCTAGTTAAAAAAACAACCCAACAGTCAGAAGAAAGAGCTGATCTGCTGGCCGAATTCCAATGGCTAGAACAAGAGTTACCAAAGCCTCCGGAAAAAAATGACCATCAATGATTCATGACATAAATAAATTGAAGATTATCAGTTCCCAGATGTTTCTTAAAATTTACCTTCTGCTTAAAGAAGCCCTCAGCTATGTGCAAGTGAAGCCTGTTTTCCTTTTTTTACACTTTCGGCAAATTCTTCCATCATCAGCCAGTTTACAGTGGGCGGAGCTAATGGAAAAACTGCGTCACCAGTGTCTCCCCAAATGGTTCCCGCTTTGGGAGAACCGCCCAATATCAGGCCATGTGCCTATCATATTGGATTTCCTGCACACTGATGATGGCTTGCACTTCCCTTGACAAGTGTAGATTCTTTGTCTCCCCAACCCTGATCCTGACAAGATCTTGATGGTACCGTGTCCTAGGTCATGCCTCAGGGGATTGCTGTATAGGACAGATAAAAAAGAGGTGAGGATCTAATGAAAAAAGGGTTTGCCTGTAAAGGGCTCTTAGCAGCTTCTTGTTGGTGCATTCCGATACACATGAGATGAGCAAAAAGTAAATAACAGACAGAAAAAATCAGAGCTCTCAATAATAAAATGAGAAAAGGTTTCATTTGCCCTCTGTCTGTCTACTCAGCTGAAGGTAAGTTGTGCAACATGCAAAGGACTTTGGTGGCCCTTTTTTCTGAGATAATACAATCAGCTGTTCATGACTGACATTACTGGATTTTGCATTACCGTTTATTAAATCATCATCTGTAATGTAGATGGAGAGACTATCTGACCTGGGAGCAGAGCTCTCGGGTTCTTCCTTCTATGTGGTGCCAACGTCTAAGGGTGCACATTTTCCCTAACGGGAGCAGTGCAAAAAAGTGGTGCATCTGAGTCCTGCAGCGCCAATGAGCTAAATTGAGGCTGTAGGGAAAACAACTGACCTCACTCTGAATGCACAAAGGCATAAATCCTGTCACAGAGTAAAGTGGCACAACAGGGTGGAAATATGTGCCAAACAGCATATCAGGAACATCTACTCCAAACAGGACTTGCTGCCCAGAGAGTTGTCCTGCCAAGGATTTTTCTGTTTGAAGCCATGAGGAAATTCAGAACCAATAAACAAAAGGAAAACACATTTTTAAAAAAGTGAATACACATGTCAACATATACATTCATATATATATATGTGTTGCTCTTTCGGAGATCATCAGATGTTTACAAGACTACTTTGAAAATGTGTTTCAAATGCTTTGTCTGGGCAGTGTACAGATGGCATTTACTGACCACATGTCCATATGACCTCACCGTCCTCTTTTCAGAGCGTCAATTCTACTCTGCGCCCCTCCATGATGACCAAACTTACCCTTTGTCCCTAGGGGTGAGCTCAGACATCTGCAGAGGAAGTTATTCGGTCATTTGTATTCACAATCTCAGTTTCGTGGTCTCTAACCAGAGCTCGTGACTGGAAGTAGTAGTAGTAGTGGAAGTAGAATGTGTTAATCTACCTATTGCAAAAAGATTAACGTTTTCCATCATCCCTTCTGTCTAAATTCCAAACTGTTGCACTTGTTAAAAGAACTCTTTATTGCATAGAAACTATGGAAGATCAAAAAGCAGCCGCTGAATGTTGAAAATCTGTGCAAAGTTGCCAAATGGAGACATTCACAATGAAAGGGACACTCGTCAGTGACCAGTCATTAAGATTAATTTGGTAGAATAAGTGAGAAAAAGTCTAATCTACCAGCTACCATTCGGGACATTGTGAAAACTGCTGATGATTTCATAGTGTTCATCCCTGCCTTCAATGCAGGCACTTTCTTGCTCTGAGTGTGGTGTTTGAACTCTATGTGGGTCCTTTTGGTGCCTGGGTGCTGGCTGGTGAGTTTGTTTCAAGCTGGGCGGGTCACTGTGGAAGCATCACACCTGCAGCCTATTGGCAATCAGGTAGCCTTTATAAGCCTGCACTCTCACAGGTTCTGATGCCAGATTATTGCCCCTCTTGGATGTATGATCGGTGCCTGATTTGTTACCCGCTTGGTTTTTCCTGTTCCATTGGCAGCCAACCATCCAGCCCTGCTCCCCGTTGGACTCTCGGCCCGTCCACTTGGGCCCGGCATACTCTCCCCGACTGCCTGGTACCTCTATTCTCCCTTAAAATCAACACATTCCAGTTATTTGTTCATCTTCAGTCCTGCTTTTGCTTTTGGGTCCAGTCCCAACTTAACCCAGGACTGTCCAATGATTATCTTGTTTCTATATTTCTTATAACAGATGTTTGAAAACCTGGCTCTCCAATCACATGCAGACTAAACTCTCCCTAACAGTTACTTGTAGCAAAGTCGGATATGAGCATTAGTGCTCCCGGAAATTTGAACTAAAGTGTAAACATGAGACTTCCTTCCCTCCGGTTTGTACTTTTTGGTTTCTATCACAGTACCTGATGTGTAAACAAGCTTCAGCATTCCAGTGTGTAAAAGAGCTCAGAACAGAAGCACTGTTCTCCATTCTCTGCTTTTTTCTTGTGTCCTTGTACTGTGTGAACCAAGAAAGATACCAAAAACTTACTTTAAGTCTAAAAAAATACATTTAAAAAATCAGGAAATGTTTAATACTACATTTTTGTGACACATGCAAAGGTTTACATAGGTGTTTTCTTTTTTTGTCTTCCCCCAAACCTTCTCCTGCTACTGGGCCAAACACCACTGTTTTTTCTGCAGAGGACGTTGCCAATCTTGAGAATCACAAGCAAGGCAATGACCAAAATAAACAATCACACTTTGTTCTCCACAGGCCCCTCTCTCAGGACACTCACCGACAGATGTCCAGGGATTACCCAGTCCCAGTGGAGGGACGCAGGCTTTGTTTGTGCTCGTGAGTTTGCTTTACTCATTTGAAAATGCCAGGTATTTTTAGCCAGGTCTGTTGTAATGTTGAATGAGTGAGCTGTGCAGAACATGTATCAATTCACTGGAGATTTTTCCATCCTGACAGCAGGGGATGCTTCATAACCAGAGTCTAAATATGTCACACAGTCATCTTTGTTTATCCTGTGCATATCTTATGACTGGAATTGTATACAACTGCCCAGTTTATGATGCAGTTATTTTATTTAGAAATTTATTTTATTTTGGGATGGAAGATGATTTCTTCCTCAAACAAAAGTTACTGCATGGTGAGACAAAATGTATTTTAAGAGAGCTGAAGTGACTGTTAGAGATCTGGTCTGCAGATGGTTTTATCATGTGTTCTCTTTTAAATATAAAACAATGATCAGGTCCTTTAAATCTCATGCAATTAGAAAAAACTAAAAAAGAAACCCTCTAAAATAAGACTAAACTATCATTGAGATGTCTCCACAAGCAGTTCGTTCAATGGCTGAAGACATTTCAGAGATGAAAGTGAATCTTAATAGTATGACCAATAATAGCCTATTTCCCAAATGTAGCTACTTTTGAATACATTTGTTTTATGAAAAAGTACCACAGAATAATTCGCTCCACTAACACACAGAAAACCTCACTTAGTCACTTGAGGTTGAAATGACTCATCTTATTTATTTCATTTATAGTTTTATCTTTTTTTTGTCTTTGTGAGAGAGTTAAAAGTCTATGGCTGAGAGACTTGGAGACTCTCAGAAGGTTGCGTGTTGTGTTCTAAAACACTGATCATGTTGGATTAGAAAGTGTGAGGAAAAAAGTGTGAGCCAGGATGGAACTAACTTGCACCTTGAGAGACCTAAAGGATCAGCCACTGAGATGCTGCTGCCAGATACCACTGAGGCGCCTTCAGAACTCCTGCATGGTCAAAGCTGTTGTAGTGACACAAGAAGGAAAAAATGTGGGAGGAGGAGGTGGCTATCATGACAGAGCTCTCCAGGACGCAAACTATCCTCCAAAAGATGTCATTTAGAATTTCACCATCTGCAGCATTTACTCACATCTGATCATTTTTTTAATGGGCCAGATAAAGATTTCGGACTGAAAAATCTTTTCTCTCCATTTTTTTTATTTATTTATTTTTTATCAGGCTCTAATGAATAATGAACTGTTGTTTGTATCTGTACTGGGAAGTGAAAATCCATTGAATAGGAAAAACAAATCTATCTATTTATACCCACAGACTAGATTTAATCATTTCCTTTTTTTGCAACTGCATGTAAAAATGACTTCATTGAGAAAGAAAAGGTAATCAAATTTCATAAGTCACAAAATTTGACTTGAGACTTTTTCTGAGAAGCTGTGGTGGTTGCTGTGGATATGAACACAATGGCCAAACCAAAGAAACGAGTTTGATGCACATTTGAAGAGTTTTACTTAATAAGACTGTGCATAAGTTATTTCCTTTTTTTTTAATTGAAACATAAATACTCAGTTTACCTTAAAGACTATGATTAAAGCTGAGAAATACTATTTCTGTGTTAATGGACACTTTAATAACATATTTTTAAAATGGCCATATTAATAATTTAAGGACTCCAATCTGTTTTTCGTTTGTGTCTTCACCTCTGACAAACATTTGAAAAGTTGTTCTGTTTGTCACTTATCCTGTTCCCATAATGACCTCTTTCTTTTTGCCAATGGCGGTATCCATGTACTGTATATTAGAGCTTGAGGAAAACGCATTAAGCTGGAAGAGAAACTTTAGTTAACCTCATCCTGCAGGTGAATTAATTTCCATCGCGTTAATTTACAAATGATTTATTTTATGTTCTGTGCCTCCCACACATCTATTAAACTTGTGTTTCACTTAGTTGAATTTGCAAATGCCAGACGAATTCTCCCTGCTGGACTGGAGTGATTGCCTATTGACGGACACATAGGAGTATCAAATGAGGCCTTGACGAACATTGCATGAATCTGTCTGATTTAGATGCTACCCACACACTCTTAATCACTCATACTCTAAAAGACAGCTGCCAGCACAAAGTGACAGCATCTGAGCCAAGGTGACCTTCTGCAGTCTATCAGATGCTCAAAATTGAACACATATCTGTAAAATCTGAAGGAGTCCAGAGGCATCAGCATTCCCAGCAAACACATTTTCAAACTGTTTTCTAGTTGTAGGAGCCAATCAGCTGCTATAGAAGGGCACTTTACTTGTGCTTACTTATGCTTTATTCTCCTTTATATATAGAAATAACAGGTGCGTTTTGGTAATTTAGTTGTGCTGCTTACTTATTTGGCCTTCAGGGAATTATGTTTATTATTATTCTTGCTGCAAGTCAGATTAGGGCACTAATACTGCTATTGTGCCTGTACAGTGAAGATTAAGTGGCTGCCTGCAGTGTAGCTGAAAAGAGTGACGCACAGCGCGCTTCCCAAATTGCAAAGTGCCATTTCCACCTTGTTTTTCCAGATTTAATCAACGATAACATGCTGATTTACTTTGAGAGGGACTGGTGAGAACATTTTCTGAAGAGACATTAATGAATGTAGTTGCACACCTGAATGACTACTAAAAGCTTCTCTAAGCGTTTGGTGTCGATTTACATTAGCAGCAAATAAAATATAAAATGTTTCACATGACATGACATAAGCATATGAATCAGGATTTGTCTCACCGTCACATCTATTTTCATGTGGTAAGATTATTGAGCAATGAATGACGATATCAAATGAAAATGGAAACAAGCCATTTTCACAAATCTACAATATCTTCAACTGATTCATTTAAAATAAAGACACACTTCACAATTTTTATCAGTGTTTCATACCAGAACAAAACAATAATTTGATAGTTCCTGTTCTACTCTGCTTTACGCATCTTAAGATAGAAAAATAAGAGGGAACTGTTGAGATGTTGATTAATAATTTGTGGAAAATGTTTCCACTTATTCTTTCTTCAAGCCTGACTGATGTAACAAAATAATTATGGGGCCTGTACAGTTAAGATTAAGCCACAGCCTGCAGTGTACTGCACTTTCCCACACAAACAGCCCCCTCCTTCTAAAATTGCGCACAGCAATTTCCACTTCTTTTCCAGATTAAATCAGTGATAATATGTTAATTTACATTAAGAAGGGCTGATGAGATGATTTTCTGACACAGTTAGTTGGGACATGCTGGCTAGCTATGCTGTTGGTGAAATAGGTCCTTGCTGATAAGACTGTACCTTCAAGCCACCTATAAAGGAAAAGTTGTAAAGGAGCAGTAGCTAAACTGGATTTGCAAACAGCCCTTCGATATGTACGTTTATCTCGCAAACTTTGTTAATATCTAGGGATCTTTTGTTGATGTTACTGTCTCTAGTTTATACTCAACAGACTTCTGTCCGATGTTACGTCCCTCTAGTAACATCCAACTGCTTTCCAGCGGTTAGATTTGATTGCTCTAACCTGCATCAGGCAGCAAGGCTCTGTGATAAGCTATTGAAATAATGTGGAGTCCCAGTTTAATGATAGAGCAGACAAAACCAGTACTGGTATACCACTCTGGTGTAAACCTCTATTGCTCTCTGCAAGGTCTGTAATCAGACCTTGATTAATTCTTATATGCAGCTTTAGAACACTGACTACTTTACGGTACATTTTGTTAAATATCCAGGGTGAGCCAACTGATGTGAATCCATCTATAAAGGAATGTTGGGGCTAAAAATAGCTCCAACAATAATGTGCCAGCAGAACGTTCAAGCCAAGCTCTCTTTGAAATGCTCTTGTGAAGCCATATATTTACTTTTCTTGGATGTAATTAAAGTGCTCATCCACCGGGACTGTAAGACAGGTCTGCTGCCTGTGATCCGCAGACCTACGTTGAAGCTGCAGCTTTAAAGAATCATCCTTCAGGTGGAGGTGGCAGTGTGTTTACAGAGCGATGAGAGTAAATCCTATGAAGCCGAACACCTCTGGGTCACTCTCACTGATGTGGTGGTCCTTGGCTTGTTGTTGAGGGAGGACTTCTACAAATGATGGCACTTTTTCTTTGTCTACTATGCTCCTCCACGCCTGCTCTGCTCTCCTTTCCTCCCTGCTCTGTCTCAACCCCAACTAGCAAGTGTGCTTGCTCTTCCTCCAATTGCTTTGAGCGATCTAATTACAATAACTACACCTGCGGGAACCATTTTTTGGTCTGACACTTTGGGTAATAGGGAGCGGCCATTAACTGCAGTGATTCATTGTTCACTTCACCGCAGTCATGTGACGTGATATGATGTTTTCTTCCACTGCCAGTAGGTGAATGTGCAATCTGTTGTGCTTTTGTTTGGTTTCTAATTGTTGACATTATGAGCATGCCATAACGAATTCCTTCATCTCAGCTGTTCCAGTTCTTAATAGAAATGACGAAGAGCAAAAGGAATAATGAAAAAAAAAAATCTAGATACAAGATGACATTTCTAACAAATGTAATTCATTATCATCAACAGACAGGCAGTGTATAAACCTTGAATGTTGTGTAATGTGCGTCCCTAATGACATTGGCCAATGGGCACACTAATGTGTTCAGTAATTGTATGCACTAAGTAAACAATACTCCAGCTGAGAAATTAGCCTGAGGAGCGCATAAACAAACTGTGTCCCTAAGCTTGTTAGCCCACCTCCCATCACAAACTAATTATAACAAAGTTTGACTTTTTCACAAAACAGTCAGTGTTTCCATGGAAACAATGCTCCTTAAGTCCCCGTGAGTGACACCTGCCAGCAGACGTGGCACCTTTCTGCATTTCCATTAAGTAAGATTCTTCAGGGCAATGGGCTCCTTGTCTTTTGTCCTTTAAAATCAAGACGGGGGGGGGGGGGGGGGGGGGAGTAAGGGAAAAAAATCAATATTGCTGTAAAGTGGCACTGCAAAGGCAGGGTGCTTTGAGGATAGCAAGGCTATGGGAAGGGCCACGAGAACACTGGCAGACATCGATACGCCTTTAGTAAGGATAACAATGTCACTACATTTAGAAATATATGTTCTTAGTCAAATCTGTTTTTGAAAGTAAACAAGCATTGGTTTATTGGTTTATAGAAAGTAATTCTTAACATGTCACATGCAGCTAAGCAATGAAGAAAGATGCTGATCCACTGAAACAGAGCACTGACAGGACGTTTTTTTCCCATCCTGCTCCATTTAACTGCTGCAGTAATGGCAAAAGGGAATTGGATTTGGCCCCTCTATGGTAAGTCAGAGGTCCAACTATATCTACAAAGCCAGAAGGGGCAAAATGACCTCTTGGTAAGAGGTGCATGGAAAAAGTTCCCCTTTGTATAAAATGAAAATGATGAGAGAGAGAGATAAGTACACGGGACTGAGGTGGTCTTCTCTTACAGTTTAACACACTTAACCTTCAAGACTGAGCTGATAAAGTCAGAACTCATCAAACTGGGAGTTTACTCTGGTCATCAAGTGGGAAAAATAGTCTCTTTTTTTTGTACAAGAAAATCAGGACTACAACCTCAAAAAACTATAGACACTAATGTAGGAATCTTTGATTAAGACTTGTGAAACTGTTTCTCAATCCAAAAGAAACGTCCATTCGTTCAGTTTATCATGCAATTCTTGATTTTTCAAAAGAGATATTCCCAAACAATTTCTGTTTAAATTGAATCTCTAGGGTTGTACTGGTTGATTGCTTTTTTCTTTTTGCAGAAACTCCCTGTTTTCATTTGGCGCTCAACTAAAACTACTTAAGTTCATGTAAATCCCTTAAGACTTGAATTATTTGGTCTGCTTACACATATCTGCTGAAATTTGACTATCAGCTCTTGTGTTGTTAAGTCTTTGAAAGTAGTCTTTCATATAAGCTAATTAAACACAGCATTTATTTGAATGAAGAGTATTTTCCATTAATGAAAAAAGGCAAATCTCAAAGTCTGGTATGGCATGAGGTACAGCTCTGGTGCTATGGCCCTTCAGAAGATAAACTGATCTAGAACCCATCTAAACTTATCTAAATTTAGGACAACCTTGTTCAAATTTCTAGCATCTACCTGGTTTAGGATTTTCAACACAATGTGAGGAAAATGGATTTTACAACATATTATTCTGGTCATTGGATTTTTGTTTCTCTGAACTTTTCACTGTTCAAAGGTTCCGTCATGCCTTTTTTTGTGTTGCTGTCCATCAGAGCTCTGTATAAAGGGCTGCTCACTCACCTAATGCTGGGCTTTCACCAACTTTTCTTCCACAAGACTTAAACTCAACAATGCCCAAAGGCACCAGCTACCCTGTTAAAATCTCCATCTGTCCAGTCCCATCTGTGCTGAAAGAGGGATTTGCTCTGTGCTGGCTCACAGGTGAACTCATCCAGTGATCGAGGTTAGCAACCATCTGCACATACAGTGTGAATGAGACTGATATTACAGCCTAGGAAACTAGGGAATCAAAGGAATCAAAAATGAAACTTTTGTTTTTTAAGGTGAGATATGGCTTCTCTGAAGAATTAAATTTCACCCATATATAGTTTAGTGCTCAGTGCTTTTGAATGTGCATTTACGAATAGGCTTCACTGGAGAAGGGAATGTTTTGTTTTCTAGAGACTGGAGAGATAGATTGATTATAGACAATGCACAAGTCGTTATTACAATTAACCAATATTGTGCTGAATAGACATCGGGCTTGTTTCTTTCACGTCAGCACAACATTTGGGGTATTTAGTCAAATATTCCACCTAGAGTCATAGTTTCAGTGACAAAGCCTCACAACCTTTTTCTTCCTTTCTTTCTCCCCTTATTCAACTGACAAGGCTGTTCAGGAAGAAATTGTGACCTTCAGCACGGCGCATCAAAATGCAACGGAAAACAGCCCAGACGTGGCTTCCCTCTCCCCTAGGTTCCCTTGTTTCCTTATGAAAAATAAACAGTAAGCCACAAAACAGTCAAACCAATTCAATCTTCCCTTGATCATCCATATGTGAAGAGCTGTAGCAGTTTAGGTTCTCCAGGCATCTTTGTGCTGGCAGTTTTTTATCGGCTAAAGTGCTCTGGCTTTCGAGATCAAAGAAAGAAAAAGCATTCATGTCCATGTAAATTACTTTGTAATTTTTCAGCCAAAAATATCCCTCTATTCCTTTTTTAGCTTTTAAGCTTTCAAGTGTGAACAGACTTCTTTTCCTTTGTTGTTGGTTCCATTCAACTCAGCACACAGCGAACTGTAATTGTGCCTGTTAGACAAAGAAAGACTGAGGAAGTTAAAAGTTGATTTCTTTATTTCGAGTGACTCATCGAAAGGACTGTGGATTAGGTGACCTGCAGAGCTTTGACTTGCAGCAGTGATTTTGCATATCTAGTGAATTTCTTTCGAGAAAAGTTAACAAAGACAACTCCTGGGGCAGAATAACTTGAAACATATTGGCCTTTATTTCACCAAAATGTTCTGTCAACTTGGAAAAAAATAGAGGATGCACAGAGAAACTTCTAAACTCTGATCTTTGCAGTTGTCGGTATGTCTGGTCATCTCTAAAAAAAATACCTCTCAACAAGAAAATGTTCTGGTTTACAATCAGCCTATTTTTCCACATTTCATTTAATTCCTTGAGAGACTTAAATAAAAAACATTTGCTGACCAGCATTAACAAACAGCTAAATCAGCAAAACTAATTGAGCAAAACCACAGCGTTACTCAATGTGTGGCAGGAAAAAGCCCCATGTGCTTGCCATGCCAACACCATCACCAGTCAAGGCCAGATTTCCTTGTGATGTTGCATACAAACATTTTTGATGACATCAAAAGTTTCTTGTTAAGTTCATATTCCAACTAAATTCAGTGTCTGTCAGCATTTTTCCTGTTTTTCCCTGACATTAAGCTGATACCAGTGGGGACTGCATTTATTATCAGCACCTATTTGCCTTGGTTCAGGTCCGTCCTTTTCAGATCGTTGTCATTACAGTTATTGCTTTTTGTCCTATGTCTGCTTTCCTGTTTTCTGTTGTCTTTTTTTTTAACCATCGGTATGTTTTTTTGTTTAATCGTGTATTTTTTTGCTTTGTCTTACAAAATCAGAAAAGAATGTGACTTGAAAAAAATACCCCTTTGCTGACCAGCATTAACAAACAGCTAAATCGGCAAAACTGGTTGAAACCACAGTGTTACTCAATGTGTGACAGGAAAACATCAAAAGCTTCTTGTTAATGTCAGCAGAAGTTTATATTCCAACTAAATTCAGTATTGTTCCATGGACGATGATATATAATCAACATATGTAGTTGCACCTTTTCAGATTTTGCCTGTTTGATTGGTGCCCCTATCAGAAATTACACCATCTGACTAGCAGGTTAAGTTGTGACTCTTGAAAATGGAGTTTGCTGGTCAGGATGGGAAGTTTTAAGCCCTGCGGAGGACCAGACGGGAGCTTTGTGGCAGCTCGGCAAAAGGGAGCTTTATTTTTAGCAGTTGAACAACAGGAAGTATAAAAGGAGGCCAATTCTACCTGGCAAGATGTGTAGGAATGATGACACGGGCTCAGTGGAGTGTAAACTGAGCACAGAGAGGTTGCTGCAGTTGGATAGAACACCGTCGGGAGAAGGTGGAGGTGAAAAGTAAAAAGAAACTTGGGAGAATCCAGTTCACTTCAAAGAGTGGGATTATTGTCCCAGACTCTAGAACAACTGTTTGACATCCAAATGAAATATTTACTGAAATGATTTTCTTTTTTGTTTTGCATATTGTACCTGAGCATTTGTATTCACCTTGGGTCCACCCACCTTCTATAGCTTTTCCACACACTCAGGTACGGGGCACACGCTCAGTGCAGGCACGTGACCCATATGGCTAAATCGTCAAATTGGCTAAGTTCGTGATTGGTGGGGCTGCACGCTGGAGATACCACTCATCTCGGTGACTGCTGCTTTTCAGCGATTCGTTCAGGTGCCAGAAACCAGTGGATTGCAGATACTCTGCCTGCAGGGCTTGGCGAGGCAGGCCTTTGTGGCTTTGTTTTTGTTGTTTTGAGCTTTGCTGTTTTAGTGCGTGAAAATACTCAAGCTGCCAGCCACTTTGTTCGTATTCAGTTCGTTGGGAAAATACAGTATGTGCTCTCAGGAAATTGTTTACACAGCTTTCATTTCGTCATCCAAGATATCATACCGTTGCACTTTCAACAAGAAGGGAGGAAACTCACCCAGGTTTTATATCACAATGAGCAGTTTAAGACACACAACACACTTTGCATGCTCTAAATACAACATTTTTAGACAACCCTAACCCGCATAACTTTAGTCTACGTTTCTGTTGTCGTGAAGGCCACAAACCCACCTACTTCCTGAAGAACCTCAAGCTCTTTAAAAGCAAACAGCATACAGGGTGGAGTATGCAGAAACCTGTTTTGGGGGGAAATAGAATTTTGTGGATCGAGATTAATGAATGATTCAATGGTGAATAGCCTGTAAGTCGCCGGGGTGGCACGCTTGTGCGTTATCTTGGCTGGCAAAGAAGGCCTTCTCATTACAGAGTGCAGATAGAGAGAGGGATGGGGAAATTGGATCAGGTTCTGCATTCATTAGAGTGTACAGAGAAGGATGATCACAGTGCATAGGCTCTCACTTCTTCACCTGTCAGGACTCTATGAGAGGGAAGTGTTTATCAAGGAGAAAATGAATGTTCCTTCGTCATAAACACATCTGAGTTCCAGCTTACTCGGCGAATGACAACCATTAGCAGTTAAATTGCATTAGGTGCAATTAAACGTGAAGATTATGAAAGGGAGGTGGGGGGGTAATCACTGGTGGCCTGGAGTTATCGCCTCCTCTGGTGCGTCTGAAAAGTCTGCATTAAAAGGAAATGGTTCTGGACCAGGTTCAGTATCTAATTAAGCAAAAATGCCCCCGATAACTCTGATGTCATGGAAACAGCTGCATGGTAAATCTTCAGGGGAGGAAAGGTCAACCTAGAAACCCAACAAATGTGGTTACTGTCTGTGCATGTATTACAGAAGTCCCCCCGAGCGGACAGTCTCTTATGGGATAAAAACATCTTTGATTGGTCTTGAAAAGTATAAAAAGAATTTTCATGCCCGGTGAAGGTCACTTTAATAATAGCCTTGTGAACCACTGTGCACAATGAGCTAATTGACAAAGACCTGGTCCAGCCCCTTTCATCCCTAACTTGTGTATTTTTCCCCTGTGAAAGAAAAAAAAGGTTTTCAATAAATAATGCTGGCAGCATCCGAAAGTGTGACTGAAATGCAAATGAGATTTGCCTTCTGACTCTCATGCTCCGCTGTTGGTTTCTGGTCTTCTGGGGAGTTATTTCTGAGGCAAATGTGGGTCACGACTCACAAGGTGTTATTTTTAAGCATCAGCCCCTTTAGCCACTGTCTGAGGCACAATATATTCAACCAGGCTTTTGTTTTGTTTTGTTGTTTTACTTGCTGTCTGGAAAGGACAGCTTGGAGAGCACTGGTGATTCCCTAGAACTATTGCCTTTTCTCTTTAGCTTTAGTTCCTCCTCAGATGTCATTTATTTAAAGAGCAAACACAGATACAAGATACCATATATGGCTTTGTGGCATTTATTGTGATGTTGAATTAGACACATAGTCCATAGTATTGACAGACATTATTGGCACAGCACTGACTGTCACACAGATGGGCTTTAATAAATTTTCAGGATCCGTGTTACAATCCTCAGCGTCTATATTTGGACTTTGAAAGGCTCCCTTCTCATATTTGTTCCGCATTTTAATTTGCCATTAGTGTTTGGCTCTGGTAACTGACCACATTTTGGTGCAGGGGCTAAATTACTTTAAGGCATCAGTAGGCGTGGGTTTCACTGATGACTTTTTTCACTTGACCCCTTTTCCATTACAGAATTTGAAAGAGCTGGTTTTTAATGTTCTTCTGCTATACTGGATCCTTTCAAAAATCCAATTAGCCTTCCAAATTTGCTGGATTATGAGACGACCGTTTGGGATTTTGAAAGCCTCTGTTCAGTCTTTGTAGAGGATTTATCGCCGATCTGTTAGAGGGAGGCGAAATTTAATTCCCTCTTTATATCTGTGTGACGATGAACAGCTTCAAAAGTTTGAATTTCCCTCCTTGTTGTGTTCAGACTTTTTTTAAAGCCAGTTTTCACTTCAAACTGAACATATGGGGCAATCATGAATGCATCTGAGGTTCGACATAGTAAAGGTTCTGCCGGAGGAAGAATCTTTAGTTTTACCCGTTATTATTTGTCCCTAAACCAAATGGTTTCGATTCATAACTCTAATCAGATAATGGAAGTGCCTTAACTCAACCATGCTAAATTGTTTTAGCAGTGTATTGTCATGTGTTTAATCCAGTTCAAACACAAAACAGGGCTGCAGCAAATTATTATATGAGTGACCGAGTATTCTATCAATAAATCGAGGAAGCATCTAAGAAGCTGGAGCGACAGAGTATCGCTTGGGGAAGGGATGTCTGTGTTTCTCTAATGAGCCAGTCGCTTCCGCAACTTGACCTCAGATAAGTGGAACATGAAGTATGGATGGATGGATGAATGGATGGATGATTTGACCAACATGATGAACACAGAAGCTACTTTTCTGAGAAAATATGGGACAAATATTCAAAACTCCAAGTCTCATCTTGCCTGGGACATTGTAATCTGATGTAGAATGATCCCTTGTGTTTTTTATGCTCGGTGGACTCTGTGGTTTTTGCTGAGATACTGCAGCCTTGGTGTTGTGCTTTTGCAATAGACTTGCTATACAGTATTTATTGAATTGTTTCCAAATTCGAGACATTTTTCTTAGGTTTGCCTGCTACTAAGGTAGCATCTATGCTACCTGTGTAACGGTAGTGAGTGTCTTTGGGAAAGCTTTCCTGATCAAAACATAATTTAGTCACAGCATTTTTTTCGTCCAAAGGAGGAAAAACATTGATGGCGTTCATGAATATTTTGTGAACAATTGAATAAGTTGGTGGAAGACTGCATAACAATGTCTTCCACCAACTTTCCTACCTCTTCATGAAACTTCACTGCTACATGTAGAAGTATTTTTTTCCATGTAAACGGCTGTTTTGATTGGAGGACTTTCTACTTTGTTTTCAGGATTATTTGAGCAGCTTGTCTCTCCTTTGTCATGTCTCCTTTGAAACAAGATTCAGTCACATTATCTTGTTCAAGGAGAATATGCATAATTTTATAATCATAACTTTGCTGTTTTGTTCAGACCTTCTCACACTGACATTACTCTTATTCTCATGCAAACCATCTACCTTCAAATGCCTTGAAATGGATTGACTGATGTGCAGGTCAGAAAAGGTGTGACCTGGCTTTGTTAACTTCTGTATCCCTGTTTTATTCCGAAACATTTCTTTTTACTCTGCTGAAAGAAAAAAAATTAGACTGTTTTTTTTAATCTCTTGCCTTCCGCATTACATTTCATTGTTATGGGATGCCACTTCTCAAACGTTATGAACTGCATAGTTCATCTCATCCCAACCTACAGGCAGAAGTTAAAACCATCAAAGCCTGTAATGAGAACAGTGAAGAGGTGGACATCTGAGTCAAAGCTGGAGCTACAGGCCTGCTTTGACTGCACTGACTAGAGCATCTTTGAGGCTGCAGCCACAGACCTCAATGACTGACACTGTAACATCCTATAACAGGTTTTGTGAAGACTTGTGTGTGCACATACAACATACAACAACAACAAACCATGGTTCACCAGCAAACTTAAGAAGCTGCGCCAGGCCAAGGAGGAGGCCCATAGAAGTGGGGACCGGGCCCTGTACAAACAGGCCAAGAACACACTGACGAGGGAGATCAGAGCTGCTAAGAGGTGCTACTCTTAGAATGTCTGAGAAGCTGGAAAACAAGTTTTTTAGCCAACGATCCCGCTTCAGTGTGGAGGGGCCTGAAAGACGTCACAAACAACAGGACCCGCCAGAAAAAAAAACAGTTTCTTCCCCCAGGCAGTCTCTGATTACTCCATAATTCTCCTGTCATCCATGCCCATCACACCATTTGCACACATGTACATATATACTATATCCGCACTCATGTACATATATCTTGTTTTTTTTGTAAATGCTAATACCATATTTTTGTATTTTGTGTAACTCCATTGAGTGAGAAACATCCTGGGTCAAACTCCTTGTATGGTCACACATACTTGGCGAGCAAATCCGATTCTGATTCTGAAAGGTTGAAATAGCCTATATACTTTTTGTGTAATGTAAACCTCATTACCTCATTTCAATTGAGCCATTTGTTCTGCTGAATCTCACAACAGCCTCATTTCAGCAACTGTCCGGCAGGTTGGACCAACTGAAACCCTCCTATTTCTATGTAGCAAATGCAGTAAGATAACAATAAGTGACAGGGGATTTATTCTCCCACAGTGGCCACATAGATGGGATTTCTGGAACTGTCTTTGTGATCAGAGTGCCAGACTGGGCCCCAGTTTTATGTTTAGTCGGGAAAGAAATTGTTGGATTCAAAAGGTATATTTGGGAAGCTATTAGCATCAGTTTAGAGCCAAGTATCAATCATTTGTTACTCTACAACATTGCAGAATTGCTTACTTGACCATTTCTTTGCTATGGTAGCAGTGCCTTAAAAGATGTAATAACTCATTTTAAAGGACACCCGCACCTTTAAATGACTCAAAGATTTGATGCTTCAACAAGGATTGCTGCTGGACCAGCCCCAGCTGAGATATCTGGCAGGGCTGAAGGTGAGTTCGCAGTGAATGCTTGTTTTATGGCGCAGCTGGAAATGATTCTTGTTTGTTCTGGACAAGCAAGCAATACATCACCTTGACATTCTTGCCTTCAGAATTTCTCTCTGTGCAGTAAATTTCTGTCCGTTTGAGCTCATTAAAGACGGCAAAGGGACTAAGTGTGCAGTATGTCCAAAGGAAGAAGCCTGTCTTCCAAAAGCATTTCCGTAACATAGCGCATCCATCTACTGGCCATGCTGAGCTGCCCCTCCCCACTCTGAGTGCAGTGGCCCTGAGCCACTGTGTGTATATCTGATATTATTAGGAGGAGAACTGCTGCAAGGTATAGAAATGTCAGAAAGGGCAGCTATTTTTAACAGCTGGCTTTGATCCTGATTTCCTTTGCTCTCTATTCATTCATTCATTTATTCATTCATTCATTCATTCACACGCATGTGTGTGTATATTTGTATATATATAAGAACAGAACAAAAACAGAACAAAATATAGGGATATAAAATATAGGTGTTATAAAAACACTTGACTGCTGCATATACAGCAGCATGTGCTGGCTGGCAAACGGACACCTCACCTTGATATCTCAGCCCACTCCTACAATAGACACACGGTTAAGCCACACACATTTATAAAGTGAAAGCATCATGCTTATTTTTAAGTGTTATTTTTAGAACTTTTCATTTAATTTGACTCAGCCTGTGACAAATTGATAAAGTCCCTGGGCAGATGTTGAAATAGATTCCTGCAAGAGCTATGTAAAAATCTGCTCCCACAGCCATTGATACACACTAGTCCTCATTGACATTGCAGTGCTAATGCAGGTAAGTGGACTCCTCTTCTAGAATGCAAGCACCACGAGCTTGAAGACAGCCACAGAGCCAGTTCCCAGCTCACAAGTGTGCTCTCTTTCTCTCTCTCTCTCTTACGCTCCACTCAAACATTTGTCTTCTCATAATTGTTTGACTATCATTTCCTTCTCTCCCCTCTGAAACTTCATAACACACACCCCTTTTTCCCTGCGACCTCTATGTGTACCTTTCATCCTGCCAAAAATGAAGCAACTGGCTGATATTTAGGAGAGGGGGGAAAAATCTCCTCCTTTCTCTCCTGCTATTTGAAACAAATGTTCAGAGAAGAGTGTTATCAGCCACTTAAAAAGCCATCAGATGAGATAATCTCTCAATTGCCTTGATCATATTGTTTCTGGGGCACTTTTTGAAAAGATACAAGGACATGAGAGGGTTATGACTGTGATTATATCACCCTCTAAAAATATCAAGTTTGTAAGCCATCACTGTGGATGAGGGGAAATATTCTGTCCTTTTATCTGTGGGAAAAAAAGCATTATTTATCTGCTCCAGAGTTATTTTTGGTGCTGAGTGTGACAGGTGTAATTACAGAAGCCATATGGTTTGTTTCATCCTTATTTTGATGGCATTTAGGGGGTTATTACACTACTGCGTGTTGAATCTGTGCCTGGGCAAAAATACTCATTTTGACCCATTCTAACCACAGTCTCTTCTTGAAATGTCGTATTAAAGGACACCAAAAGGCATCCACAGTCATTTCACAAAAAAGTCATACCCTTCTTTGATTGTAAAGTTTTAACCATCAGGTCTTTTAAAAAAATGTAACAGCTATATTAATTTAGTCAAACAACTGATAAACAACAATACAACTAATACATTAAAATTATGCAGCTATTCACTTCACAAAAGGTGTGCCAAAAGGCAGAAATGGCATGTTAAAATCCAAGTAGGTCTTTCCTGCCTTTTGAAAGACTAAAAAGGTTGAAGAGCATGCAGGTGCTACTTATTGAATGCACTTGATAAATTGTTCATCAGCATATGTGAGTTCTGGTGAGCTCATCTGCAGCATTTAAGAGTGTGTGGAAAAATAATGCCCTCATAGTGGAGCAATTACTGCTGCCTGTCAGCCTGAAAAGGGTTAGAGAAGTTCACTTCCAAACTGTAAGTCAGACCGAGCAACACTTTTTACAAATTGTTTAAAAAAAAGTGAGCCACATCTTGTTATCTACATAGAAACAGTTTACCCAATTATTTGCAAAGATTGCTAAGAAAAAGATGATGTTCTCTGAAACAAACATACAAGCAATGTTAAGGTTTGAAAAGTTATATGTGAACAAGTAAAGGAAATCTGGAGCATTGTCGTTTTTGCAGGAGAGAATGAGATGGCAGTGCTTTTCCATGATAATCAAATCAAATGGTGAAAAAGCAAAACAACACGTCAGCAGAAACACCTCCTGCCACATGTCCTGCATGGTGGTGGAAGACTGATGATTGAGTTTGTGTTTGTAGCCACAGCTCCTGAGGAAACTGCAATCTTTGGTATCCAGATAGATTCATGGTTGACTCAAAGTATATTGGACTGAAATGTGAGGCCATCTGTCTGGCAGCTAAAACTTGGCAGAAAGTGAGTCATGACACTGGGCAATGATCATAAGAACAGTGAAACAACCGAGTGGCAGAGATGTAGAAAAAAACAAGATAACATCAAGGTGTTGACTGAGTCAAAAAAATCTGATTGTAATGCTGTCACAGGACTTTAAGAGAGCTTTGCACAAAAAGAAACCCCACAGGCCCAAGAATAAGAATTACAATGATTCACAATGACAAGTTTTGGAGAATTATTTTACTTATTTAAAATTCAAGCAGCTAAAAGCGGCTCTACAAGCTGCCATTGGGTGTACTGGTTTTTTCATAACGCCTCTTCATTTGGCTGATTTATTTCTTTAGCTTATTCATTATGTCTCAATAACAAAATCACAGGGTAAACGCACAGTGTCTCTCACTGTGTATCATTAGTCACATTTACCATCTGTCATGATCTGGTATAGAACAGATTGTTTTGATTTTGTGCCGATGCACCCTTTACAACTGATGGGGTTCCTCCGTTTTTCACAAAACCGCACAAGCTGCCCAGTGAACCCTGGCTTTTAAAACTGCGGTGGACCTACTCACAGAGATAGAGCATGGGGGAAAAAAGAGGATGAAGGTTATGAAAGTCTGTAGATAGAAAATGAGAGAGGTAGTGACAGAATGAGACGACATGGAGGCGGTACTGCTGGCACCAACCCCTATGCATTCACTTTGCACGGCCACAAATCAGTGAGTGTTATGTGAGTCAGGATTCACCACTTGTGTTTACAGCGCCAGTGCTGTGCTCACATTGTTGGCGGGTAATCAAAGAGGCTCGATGTGCAACTGAAAATATTCACTCAAGCATTTTGCTTTTAGTTGATTCCAGCTCTTTCTTTAGATTATTTAATGAACACTCATGTCGTAGGTTTTGAATAAAGCCTCATTATCCACCTACAGAGCAGCAGCTGACCCTGCATGTTACAGAGGGGGTCAGTCATGCATAAATGGCAACTATCCCCACAGGGCTTGTCGTGTACCAAAACTACCTAGTTTAACCTTGTCTTCTGAGTGTACATTCAGTAAAACTGACTTCCACAATCTCTAACAGAGATAGCAGCACCAAGCTTGACTCTTCCTGTTTAAACTACATCATTATCAATTAGCATGCCTGTTAATGAGAACAAAACCCAAACACTCTGTAATGCAGGATAACAAAAAGGGCGAGTTTTTTGTATTCTAACTGTGTCCTCTTGTTAGACGCACCTTTGAAATAGACTTCTATTTGTCATGTTCAGTACTCATGATGTGGCAGATAAGAGTACAGTAATGAGCCAGGTGATATTTAGTGGGTGGCCATTCTGACTAAAGCAAAGTGACAGCTGCATGCTAGGTTGCAATTTGTTTCTTCTAAAACCCCAGTTTGGTGTCCAGGCTCATTACCAGTGAGAATCTGTCACAAGCTGCATTTTACTGGCAAGAAAAAAGCAGTTTCAAACACACTAAATATACTATCTCTAGGGCTGATTTTATATACCATAAAACATCTGCTGTGCCATTTCACAGCAGACTACAATTGTATGTATCTGACATACAGACACTTGCCAGGAATTTGAAAGAAGAAAAGTATTTTCAGGTGCACAATTTTGTGCAAGTTAACATCAAACCAATTGGGTGCCAAGTATCAAGTGCTAATGTGCTGAAGGTTCAATTCCCTAGAGACCTGGCCTTTTGCAGCAGGTTTTCACTTGTTCATTTCCCACCTCCCTTTTGTCCAATTTTGAAAAGGTCTTTTCAATTAAGAGGAAAAAGTCAGTGATATTGTCTAGGCTGATTTAATTGTGCAAGCACGAACACCTCTGAAAGGGATAGATATTGTCAGGAACAATTATAGATCAGAGCCTTTTTCTGTTGGTGTGGTGTTGTTTTCCTTTGAAGAAAACCTAAATTGTTCCTTCATCCATCAAACAAATGAACTGAATAGTGAGGAGCAACCCGGGGAGAACAAAGGTATAGTTCTGCCATGAACTGAGAGTCATTTGAGCACAATTCAAGTGAGTTTTATATCTCTGTGGAATGGGAGGATCGTCCCTACTCTCAAATCAGCACCTTAAAACTCAAGAGATTTGGACATTTCCCTTAACAATTTTAAAGTTGGAAAGAACAAAAAAAAAATAGGGAAGGTGAATTTTTTTTTTCACATGAATTCGTATTAAACCACGACAAATGTCATATCTAGGCCCTTTGCTTTTGGTGGAACCATCTTGTTCTGGGACTATATAGCAGCTCGCATTTGCTATGAAATATTCATTTGCTATGAAATAACTACATAACATTTAGGTTTCAAAATGACCTTCCCAAAGTACAGGAGAAAACACAACGAGTCATTTCAGGTTAACTTATTGATTTGTGTGAATAGAAGTCAAATGTAAAGAGATTGGTTGATTGATTGGTTGGTCTGCTAGTTGTTTTTACACTACTTGGTTTGAGAGTTCAATTGAATGGGCTTCATATAATGTACAGTTGATCATACATCCATATTTCTTTATTAAAACCTGTAATTGACTTCAATTTCTTATTCATATACTGAGCCAGTAAAAAAATGGGCATTTACTTTTGGGGCCCATGTGCTATCAAATTTTGGAATTCTTGAGCTCTTATAAGTCGCTGGCCAAATGGTAAAAGGATATTGTCAGTCTTCTGGTGCAATAGGTTGAAATAGTTTTATTTGGCAGAAGCTGCAAAGTTTCCCAGAGGACTCTGACTTGAAGTAGCATCTGATTGTGTTCCTTCCGTCTGTGTCTCCAAAGTGTTTCCATTAAGTCTAGTGTGATACTTTCCACAGCACCTGCCACTTTACCTGATTCGAATATGATTGACTTATGAGGCCAGCCAGGCCTCCATTATCATATTCATTACCTTTTGTTTTGGAAACCATGCATGCAATGCCCAGCTCTCCCACAAATATGCAAGCAACCATCCCTGCAGACATGCAGTTCCCACTGCCTTTCTTCTCTAGCCATGTTCGTCTTACATCTTACTGCTCTCACAATATTTTGTCCCATCCAAGTTATGACTAGGTAGGCGTACACTTTGGGAGTCCCCTTCATGTCAGATTAGGAAAACTGTGAATAAACATGCCTGTGAGAGAAAAGGTGAAATAATTAATTGACTACGAGAACCACCTTAAAGGATTAAACAAAGTTCACTGATTCTGATTTCCCCAAAATGGTGGTCTAAGGGATGGAAAAGGAATGCCAAAGACCTCAGCGATGTTTCCATTATTCTTAGTTTCATTTGTGTGATAAACTGGTACTAACAATAAGTTTGAAAAGGTAGTAAATGGATGGAGGCAAGATCATGACCATGTCTTGGAAAACGATCAGCTCAAAGAACGCTTTTCATTTAACCTGAGTCCTAGTGTGGTAATTTCTCATTTCAGTTTTTGTTATTCAGTGTCTGTAGCAGAAAATCTCAACAATTTTCTGGAGATTTTATATTTCCTTGATTGCCGAAGGGGGATTCAACAGTTTGTGAGAGCTGAGGTCAAGAAATCATACAGAGCCAAACGTTGGTTTGGACCAATGATGAATGAATAGATTGAAGGATTGATTTGTGTGTAAATCCTCGCCTGCAGAGGGTCATAAAATCCTCATCGCGGTTAGCAGACTCAAACTCTGAATACTAAGCAGCCAATACAGCAAATATATCTGCAATGGTCAATAAGGTTATCATTGTTTTGTCCCGATCTTTTCATTTCCAGTCTTTTCTTTCCTAGTGGTCCTTGTCAAAGGAATGATTTTGCTTCACCGATCACTGCATCAGTCACGACTCAGCCCATAGCTGCTGTGGAAAATTGCCTTTGCTGTAGAATAGTTCTCAGCTTTGAGTTTGGAATTGTCTGTGACCTTTTTCTTTTCCTTTCGAAATGAGTTGTCTTTTTTATTTTTTCTTTAACTCCATCATCCAGGCAAACCCAAAGAACACAACACATAATCCTGCATTCATTTTCTGTTGGCCTAAAAACAAAACATGGAAAATCTTGATCTCTCTCTTGGGATTATTTAAGTAATGGAAACATAATCATGTGCAACTACAAGATATTCAATTCAATTAATTCCTTTTATCCTCGATCTAACAGAGGACCAAGGATCACTCCTGTCATTCAGTCTTACTTTACATACTATGACATGCAGCTTCAGATTTTCAGCTCTAAATATACGCTTGGAACTGTGCATTGATATCCACATAGATAGAATCACAAATATCTTAGCCACATACTAAATCTGTGCCTGCAGTAAACAAACAGAATTGTTGCCTTACAGTTGTTTTGTTCAGGAAGCAGTTGGCTGATTAAAATTTCAATAGATACGGATCTGTACAGAAGTCATGATTAATGAACATACAAGTCTGGACTCATGTATAAAGTATACATATTAGTCTGTATAATACTGCCACTCTCTTAGGAAACTATCTGGCTCTTAAGCATTTAAATGTTCCACTATGCTCATATGCAAGAAAAGCTTGCCTGGATGTTGAACCGCAGCTTACTACTAAGTAAGATGCACATTTTAAAAGATTTAGAAGATCCTGCACGATGCCTGAAAAATAAGGAGAAATACTCTGTTAATATAGTGCCGGGTATGTATGGGTATATTATGACTGTGTTATTTTATGTCACTTTTAAAGTTAAAACATCAAGTTTGGTTGTTGCTGCTTTTTGCAAGATTGGAAGTACAACAGGTGAATATCATCTTAATGGATAACTGAGCCTCAACAGCTGACCTGCTGAGGAACTCAGGAGGGAAATGACATGCTCAGATAGTAAGATATGCCACTGCAATCAGTCACACTGATACTTTAAACTGCTTTCTGATAATGTGCTCAACGTGGAATGTATTTTTTATACCACGCATTCAAAATTCGAACATGGATTTGGGGATAAACTGGAAATTCTCCATCAATCTTTGGACATCTCAAAATTTTCAGTTTGTGCCCATGAATGTTCCTTTGCGTTAAACACGGAAAGCTAATAACTATACCTCATCCACAATGCAGATCGGAGGGAGGGCTGTAACACATTTATTCCATCAGATACCAGCAAAAACATTAAAATTACATGGACTATAAGTTGAAAACGCTGGAGTCAAGTTGTCTCTCAGTTACAGCCATCCATTTGGGTTTCTTCTCTTTAGATTTCAGTGGTCTGTAAAAGGATAATTCTGTTTTCCTTGTTTAATCTATTTCTACAGTCTTTTTTGCAACAGTCCTTCTCCATTGACATTGTCCAGCTGGTAAAATCGTGCTTTTTTTCTGGTATTTATTTCAGTGTTTTGTAGAGTGTTGAATTGAATCTTCTTGGGTCGTCATGACTAATGAAGATGCCTATAAGGGTTGACCTGCTTGTATACTTTTTGTCACCTCTTTTTTAGTGGGCCTTATAAATCTGGAGGTGCACAGCGGCCCAAGATGTCACCAAGGTGAGAGCTGGCACCACAACATTGGCGTGAGGCAACCTTAACCGCACGTCAATGTAGGTTTTCCTGGTTGACGGGGCATTACAGGAAATAGTGCTATTCTTTTTGCAGATAAATGGAGAGACTTTGTTTTGGTTTTTTAATCCTTTGATGTCACAACTCAATCCATCGACTTTCAAGACAAACACACACAGTGTTGTTAGAATGAGATACAGTGATGATGTTTGGGCAGAGCTGTGCTTCAGTTTCTGTTGAGTGCAGATTTCCTGGAGATAGCACCACTTAAGTAATTGGTTCTTCATTCTAATAAGTATATTATGGAAGATGGAAGACGCTTTGTATACGTGCTGTAACTCGGAAAGTGTTTAACAGCTTGGTCATTCGTTCAAATGATGAATCGGGAAATCCTGAGGATGGATGCCCCTCCCCACAAAGCAACACCAGGGCTTGACATGAAGTATGTTGCAAAGCATCTGTTGATTTATGCTGGTTCTTCAGCATATGGCTTAAATGACTCACTCCCTCATGACCAGTGTGGAGGCTCTTCAGAGAGCTGTTGTAGCTGCAGTTTTCACTTAAAAAGCCACAGAGGAAGGCAGCACCAGATCTCCTTTCCCCGTCTGGTCACGCCTCAATCACGAAAAATGGGCCTTTGAGCTCCCTTTGCTGTGTCAATAAACCTGCAGAGGCAAAGCAATCAATGACAAAGAAGGCATTCAATTTACGCTTAAATCTAATTCTAATCAGCTAATTAACTTAGCCGAAAGTGGGATTCTAAGCTACTGGGAAAAGCCTCTCAAACGCCTTCTTCAAGACCCCAAAGCTCACTTTTCTCTCTACACAAGAGTGTGTTGGCTGTCATCAGAAAACTTGCTGTGGTTTTGAGAAGTAAAGTGAGACATAAAGGAAATGTTGATGGTCTGGTTGTATTTTTGTCACATCAGTAGATCACTGTAATGATGCTCGTGTTAGTTTTGTGGCCTGTTTCATTGAAATGATGTGTATTTGTCAGGACCCACTGGCAGGATGCAACATTTGCCTGTATCTGCTGGCGTGGAAAATGTCAGCGTTGAGGGAGACAAATTCTAATGCAGGATGCAACGTTGTGGAAATTATTTTCAAACATGATTGATCTGTTTATCTTGGACTGGAGCAGGCAACAATTTCCCACCTTTCCCGAAGTCGGAGCCATGTAATTAGAAACAAACAGCCATCACTCTCATCGTCTTCCCCAAATCACCCCATCTTGTGTGATTGGGTTAATCAGTCATTGACTCTTGTTCCGCTTGTTGAATTAATTAATCTACTCTTCCATTCAGTCTTTTCCTTGGCAGTTTATTTATTTACTCTTTCACCACAGACTGGTAAATGTAAAGTAACATCGGGGCTCTTGATGATATTCCATTGCCTGCCTCGGCTTTAATTAGAGCACGATAACATTCTTAAACTCCGTCCTTCTCTGGCTCGCGGTCCCTATGAGGCGCTCATGAATAAATTGAGGCAGGACATTTGCTTTTGAACTCGTTGTTTTGTACAGAGCGCACAGGCGCTCACACACAGGAATGTGGAACAGCAGATGACAGGAAGTGTTCTAAAATGAATCTTATTTGCCTCTTCCTCATCAGTCCCTGTCAATTATAATTAGAAAAAGTAAAGAAATATTCATTATCTTTTCTTTTTTTTAAAACACTGTGCAAATAATCCATAACAGTCCTGCGGGACATTATGTATGAACAGACAATATGATTGGTCTGACAGCCTCATTCTCAGTAGAAGACCAAGAGATTCTGGATTGCTCAAAGTTTTATTTAATTATGTCTTTTTCTCTTTTATTCCTCAAGTTTGCTGAAAAATAGTAAATAGTAAATGAAAAATCAGGAAAACTCTAGTAGGACTCAGTTAGGCTTTACAAAACTTAAGTAATCTGATTTGGTTTTAGCTATCAAGCTAACCTGGTTTCGTTAAAAAAGAAGAAAAAAGATCATGGTTTTGGCAGCTCAATGCAATGTCAAATCTATTTTGTTCTTGTACTTTTTGTCACACTGTGCTGTAGGTACGACGTTTTTGTAATATTGTCAGATCTGTCTTCCACTCTTGCCAGCACTTGAAAGTCTGAAGTGACTTAAGCTGAAAAATCAAACAAAAACAGGGCAAAAATAAACGTATATAACCCTACAGCACAGTGAAGCATTCATTCAATGCGGGAGTCCTTGTGACACCAAGCCTATACAGTATATTCATGTGCACTCATAGAGGAGAGAGGAGACAATAGCTAAGCTGTTTTATTTTATGGTAACTTTTTGCTGACCTTGGCTTGTTTCCACCCTCTCAATTCCTAAGATTAGAACCCAAAAAATGTCCTTAACAGAGCTAAATAAGGACATACAAGAACAATAAAGACAAAAGCCTGTCTCTCTGCAAATAGCGCACCAAAACACTTCTATTAGGTCATAAGAGGGATTGAAAAGGATTACTTCCAATGTGTTTGTCTCTCTGTTTTCATTTTGTTTCACTTTTATTTTTGCCTGATTTTGGCTTGGTGTGGTGGTATCTTCTGCTTAGTCTGGATTTAACACATCTCTGACTGGTTGCCAGGATGTACTTTGTGTTTTGAAGGGAGACCAAAATGATCGACTGGGAATTCATTTATTTTATTAGCTTAAGAAGAGCTTGACTATTTGTTCCTGTGTCGAAATCGGAGAGTACAGTCGAGAGAGAGCTTTACTGACCTATACACAAACATCCAGTGGGGATCAATAAGCTGAGTGGCCAGTGCCGCCTTGAGATATGGGCCATAAATCTCGGAGGGCCGTCATCTCCCTCATTAAATTATAAAGGATTCACGAGCCGTGAAGCAAGTAACACACAGCATTGCATTGGGCTGCTAAAATTAGAGAGGCCTAAACAGAGGATTTTTTCTTTTTTTTTTATCTCCGCATCCACATTGTTACTCAAGAATCCTTTTAGCTACCCTCTTCTTTCATTCCCCGAGGTTGAGACATTGCAGCGTTCTTGCGTGTGTTTGCATGGTGTTGTCCGTGGGTCAACAAAATGCCAACACGTCTCCATGTTTTCATGAGAGGGAGTTACAGCTGTTCTGGTGGATGGGAACGCTCTCAGTCAAGCACCCTCTCTATGCCGTGACATCCAAGGTGCACAGTTTTTGCTCCAGCTTATATCACAAACCCAAAGTACATAAGTCAAGAGTGCTCCCAGCTAAGACGCAAGGCATGTTGAGTCTGGGAGACTTTTTAAAAAATCATGCATCCTGCACTTAGGAGAATTACATTTTCATGCGTAAAAGAGAAGGGAGAGCCCCACCACATCATCATCATAGCCAAGAGATCTCCATCCCAACAGAAACATACATGTATTCCAAAACAATATCATCTATTCCTCACATGTCTTTTGATGAATTTTACAACCGGTCTTCAGTTTTCAGTGCAGTGAGGAATTTGAGGATATCCGCCGTGCTCTCGGTGATGTGAAACTAATCAGGGGGAAAGAGCAGTTTCCACACTAGTGACTTTTTCAATGCCCCGTGGTATAAATATCAACCATCTGTGAGGCCATCTGCATTGGGGTGCTATGTCGTGCACCAAGGCCAAGCCACCAAATGCAGACAGGTTGTCTCCAATGGGACTGTCCACACTACATGCAGCACAAGTAACCCATCGCACAATCATCACTACTTTACACGAGTCTGCCCTAAAACCTCTTGCAGACTTTGTGTTTAAATGTAGGAAAGGCCTTCTTTCCAAAGATGGCAACGTCAGTATTGTGTAATCCATCAGGCAGATGCTTTCTTTACTCTGGCTACATATTTTTGGAGAAAAGCGTGCTGGAGGGGACAAGCCGCACCTCCATGTGTTACGCGTTGACTGTCAGGTGCGGTTACGATGACGTCTGCTGTGATCTGAGAACAAAGGTGCATCTGCCATCCACAGCAGTTTCACTGCTGGCATGACAGTCGTTTTGAGTGGCTTTTGCTTTCGTACTTCACTGCACCGTGCCGCGGCTCAGTTCTGCGAACACTGACCTCTGTTGAGATGAGTTGCAATGAGACGGTGACCTTTTGCTTTCCCCCAGAAAAACACGGAGACGGACAGAGCAAAAAGAGAAAAAAAAATCAAAGTGCGAGGAAAAACAAGCTAGAGGCCACACAAAGCAGAGGACGTCGCTGTGCCGCATATTAACTCTCCTCTGTCCACACTGGGAATATTATTTGTTGCACCATTCGAGTCTGACCTGCTTGTTTGTCTGTGTCTTTCTGTTTCTTTGTCTGTATGACGAGGAGTGCATTGGTGTGTGTGTGTGCGCGCGCATGTCTGCTTGTGCGCGCGAGACATGGTTTCGAGCTATCTGGTTACTGGAATGGAAAGGGAAAGAGGAAAGTTGGTGCCGGAGAGCAGGCCACTTGAGGAGGGAAGAGAGCGCTGAGTGGCCAAAGGCAAACGAAAATCCTTTTGTTGTTTCGGGTGATTGTTGAGAGACGGAAGAGGGAAGGATTCATTTGTCTCAGAGTCTGAAAGCAACCCTCAGCGCATGGCCATACTCCGTATCTTGTTTACCTAGCTTTGACCAAACTGCTCGTGTAAAAGGACATATAAGGGATGCAGCAGTTTTGGAATAATGCTAAAACATGAGGATATTGGGCACAAAAAAAAAAAAAAAAAATCCACTTCTTTTGATCATGGACACAGATCAATGCAGACAATGCAATAGCCCAGATGGTGCATCATGCTTGAATCTAACAGACCATGTCTTGGATGTAAAATCAGACCCACATGCTCCTCCCAGGAAAACACACTCATGTTATGGTTATTTTGTCTTTAACATTTTAGACACTGCAGACAATACTATCTTAGAAAACTGATCATCCACCCAGCCCTTTACATAGGTGTGCGTTATCTAATATCAAAAAACAAAAATGAAAAAAGAAACATCCACCTGGAACATCATGGTGTCATGCATAACCTATTACTAAAGAATGAGAGGCCAAAACAATAAATCACAAACTAGGTTTTCAAATTTATGACAGTCAATCCAAATGCATTTGAGGAGAGTTAATCATTTGGTGTTTATCTATTTTGTGGTTTCTGGAAGACGTACAGTAAAAAGTGTGGCTGCCACTGGTTCCGAGCTCTCATACCTCATTTTATGGTACGATTTAAAGTACACTTTGCTGATACACTCATTTACCACCTCACACGGTGCTCTCACAAATGTACATAAAATAAACTTTTCCTCTGTCCAGTTTATGGGTCTTTTTTCACTTTTTTTCTCATCTGTATCTAACACAAAGAGATTTTTCTTCCACAAGGGTAAAGCTGGGGCTTCACTTTTAAGAGGGATTATTTCTGCTGTAGCAGCATGCAATTTTAGCATAACTCTTTCTTATGAAGTAGCATCCTGAAACATGGGGTGCTATTTCATTTCCACACACAGCTCAAAGTAAAGAACAGCTTAATAAAAATGTCACAAAAACATATAAATGATATTTGGTGCATGGGCATGGATTTTCCTTTTTGCTCTAACACATACATGCACATGGAAATAAAACCCATGGACCTTTGGCTGATGGTATTATCTCTGTATCATCAACAGTAAATCTGACCTTTAAATGATAGCACAAGGACATATTTTCATATCATGTTTGCATACTTTAAGCTTTTCGCATGCAGTTTCATGATTTTGAGCAGAGCCTTAAATTAACCAAGCTGGCAACATGGAAATGGTGGCTCAGGCATCCGCATTTCACTGGATTAGAAGAAGCATGCCAGCTTTTAATCAGAATCACAATCACTCATTGACCTGTAAGACTTAAAGATCTGGAATCGTTTATTTTATCAAATCTACAGCAAATTTTGCAACTGTATTGCTAAAACATGTTTCTGTTGTGCAAATTTTGAAAATGACAACCACAAAAGATATATGACAATTTAGTCTAAGTCTCCTTAAAAAAAAACAGCGTCTTGAACCAGTTCCCATGTAGGGTTTATCACTAACATATATCGATTTTGTCCAATCACGTCTTATGATTGAAGACCACACCGTTTAAATGAAAAAATAAACAAAAATCCAATTCCTTCCCCCGAAGTAATAGCAGGTCAGATTGTGCAGCAACAAAGCACATATTCCTGCTTTCTGCACACCATTTAACAATAGAATGTATTAACAATGTATTCATAGAATGATACCGCACCCTGAACTTGCAGGCAATAACAATTTCACATCTCATTTCATGCAGTTATCTGTTATAAGGGAGTTGTTGGCATATACTTGATTAGAAAACAAATGCCTTTTTTCTGCCTCTTTAGGTGTAGACCCTCAGTGCCTTTCAGGCCATGTAGGTCACAAAAATGCAAAGAAATCACCCAAATATACAGCTGTCCTCTTCGTTGAAAATATCAATATGATATGCATCGTTTCTCTTTCCATTCTTTGATTGCTTTCCACAAAAAGCCATTGTCTCCTTAGCAATTTGTGTTATAATATTCATGTGCTTTGAAGCTATCTACTTATAAAGAGCACTATTACCAACCAGTGTCGCTGAGGACGTGTGCGTGTGTGTGTTCAACTTTTTAATTAAAGTCATAAAAACATAATTTAAGTCATAAAACTGTGAGGGATGACTTGATTGGTTTTGGTTTTGCAATAATTTTGATTTTATCTATTTTATTTATCCAGAAGTATGTGAATAATTGACTTGCCTGTACTGTATAAATGGTATTCAGGGTTGTGGTGACAAATACAAGCTGCACATTTTGAATCCTCATTTTTATCCCCTTTGGCAGTTGTGAAAATGTTAGGCGCGTAATTAATCAACTGAGCCTAAAAATCCCCCAAAGAGCGTAAAAGTAACTATTTTGCTGTTTCTTAGCGTTACCTTTGTGTCCCCCACCTTGTGAAAAAATCTGAACTGAATAACACACCATGAGTTAGTGTGAAATTATTGGACGGCTAAGTGTTTCATGGTAACAATAAAAATGCAGCCGTATCAAAGGAATCGGCTCTCCGGTGTGTGTGCGTTACTAACGAGATGACCCGCATTCCCACAATCGTTTTCATGCATGTTGCAGGATACTCAGGCTGCGTAAGAGAACTTCAGACTCTAGAGGTCTCCATCCTTCAGCATCCCCTCATCATCCACCTATCCGCCCTCCTCCTCCTCGCTGGTATTTTGTGCAGCGGAGGAGGAGATGAGAGGAGACTGGCGAGGAGAAGACGGAGGGGACCCTGAGATAACACGTCCCACACCAGAGCCAGACAGCCAGGGAACTTTGATTTGACGCCAAGTAGCCTGCGATGAAAATGACAATGGAGAAGAAGAACAACGTTTCTTTGTCTTCTCCTTCGTCCTCCTGGGGGGCTTAGATGCGTCGGGCGTGTGCAACATATGATGTCCTTGGGATCGCACGCTGCAAGAAGATTCGTTAGTCTCTGATTCTGTGTTCATTTCGCTGATGGTGCCGCTTCGTTGTGCTTGCGCTTAGGTCAGCCGAATGAATCCGAAGGCAGTCTGAGCGCATTGTTTCCAGCTCCGTTGCATTTGGGATTTCCAGCCGTGATGTCTGCAATATTTCGCTCTTTGTTTCTGGGTAAGTCACTTTCTATTTCTTGAAGAGATTTTGCAGTTCCCTCTCAAGGCATCGCAACGTGCTCGCCTTGCAATCGCTCCAGACCACGTTGCTGTTGTGAATTTACGCATCTTTTTCCAGTTATACATTTTACTGATTAGAGACAACACATCTGGTCGCCTCCGTTCGGAATGATGTCAGAATATATTCATTTTTTTATACTGTTGTAGTAAGCAGTATTATAATCCAAAGAGGCAGTGTGGAGAAACTGCTAGTTATTTCTTTTTTTTTTAGAGAAAGAAATTGATCAGCAGAGGCAATTTGTAGTTACTATCCCTGGGGGATCTTCGAAAAAGAAATTATTTAAAGGACATAAAAAGTTCACCTGACCCCTCCCTGTAAATCTACTGCCTTGTTTTGTTGACCCTGTGCTTGCATAAAAACATGCTCTTAAGTGACCTGCTTGCCCTGGATGAACAAAATCCTCCTTTTCGACCATTCTAAAAATATGTTAAAACTGGGTTTGAGCTCACTTTGCTGAAAATACAGCTTTTTCTTACAAGTTGGCAAACAGCCTGGGTCACAATTTTCAAAACCTTTAGATGTGTTCTCACTTTAACAGTCAGTTAAAATCATTATCTGCATCCTTTTGAGGACAAAAGAAAAACGTCTCTCTTTGAGACGAAATGAAATACCCCCTTACACTTCCATTGCTACTTTGTCTGCTATTACTGTGACTTTTGGAAAGGAAGAGAATATGTAGAGTGCTCGGATGCTGTTTTACAGATCCAGACCTAGATGAGGAGTTTGGCATTTCACTGTGACTGGGAGTTACAGTTTCACTGAGAGTCACAGTGCAAAATGACTTTCAGTAGGTGGTTTCAGACAGGAATTATCTGCTGTTTTTTGGTTGTTTTTTTTGTCACCTGCAGTGAAAAGGACGGAGGGTGGGACTCAAAATCCCCTTGCTGGGTGTAGCTTTCTTTAGGGGGAAAAAAGCAGCACAATTAAAAAGTTTGGAAATGCCTGTATTGTGGTTAGCGTGGGCTGTAGATGTAGACCTAGCAGCTTGTGTGCATTGGATTGATTCCCAAAGTATTAATCTAGTCTGTGTGGTCCTCGCTGTCTTTGTTTCTTTTGTGTATGTGTATGAAGAGAATTCAATAGAAATGAGTGTCAGTCATGCCATAAATGTGACGTAGAACTGGTGCCATTTGCTCCACTACACCTTATCCTTAGCCGGATTACATTAAAAGGAAAGGTTGAGGTTGAATGTGACCCTGAAAGAGAAACTGGCGGATGCATGTCCCCTGCTTAATGCTGACCTGGTAAACGTTGCAGGTCCACAACGTGCTCAGCAGTGATGGTCACCTATCCTCACCGCGGGAACCGTCTCTGCAGTGGGCACTGCATAGCAGCACATTTCAGTTTAGGTCACCATCCCTGTTTTTTTTTTTCGTTTATAACAACGTATCTTAACCTAAACCCACATATTAGTGTTACGGCCTCTGTGATGAAGTTAATGCTCATCATGAGGGGAGAAAAAGGTTTCCTTTCCAGGAAAGCAGAAAACATTTTTACTTCAAATCACACAACAGGGATATATTCTGATCTATTAATAGTAGCGCATTTTCTTAAAATAACTTCATGCCTTTGCCTTGAGTACTAAAAGACATGTTGTTGCCATGGTGAAGCATTATTTCATTCCTTCTCTGTCTTGTTAAAGAGAGGGCACAATGCAGTTCATTCAGCTGGAAACGATGTCATCTCCACATTCGGTTCCACTGAGTTTTCAGATAGTGTCACGCCGAATTGGATGTTCTTTGATGATCTTTGATGACACATACAACATAACCAGCCCCTCCTGCTGAGAAAATGTAAGCAGCCTCTGAGGCAGCCAGGCTGTAATTGGCCGTGCCAAACCAGAAGCCGTTTTCTCCAAGTTACACCCCGCGTTAAATCAAGATCAACTCCGAGACCAAGTAAAAAGAAGTGGCTAAAAAATCAATAGTCATTAATAGCAGCTCAGTTTTCTTTTTATTTGTCTTGGGCCCTGCAAATCCTCAGCCATCCTGAAGTTAATATCATTTGGAGCTGTAATATCCACTGTTCACATTACAGATAAATAGCACAATTAATTGCCACAGAGAGCTCTGTAGCTCCCTTTGGTAACCCTGCCCAGAAGAAGTAGGAAAAGGAACAAGGTCAAATATAGTAACTCTCTCAGAACTGTGCAATCGGATATTTATCCGGGTAAAGGAGAGCTGGGATTGATCGCTTTGTGGCTGGGCTAAAAAATTCTGAAAAGGGGGAATCTTAGAATGACTGCCCATGATGTGTTAACCCGGTGTAAGTAACTTGATATGAAAAAGATTCAGACCTCTGCACGCCCACGTTTTGGAATCTCGTTGAGTGTTAATGTGTAAAGTGATAACGTCAGTACAGTTTTGGCGTCGAGGCGCAGATACATGTGCATTGCAGTGGGAAGATGGCCGTGCACATGCACGCATGCAAGTGTTAGATGTAGATAAAGAGAACAGTGACTCCAAACAGAAATTCTGTCCCGTTCTATATTTAGCATGTCTGCCGGGGTAGGCAGAGGATCTCTCTGAAATGTGAAGATGACAGGAGCCTCCTGAGCCAGAGGTTATGAAGTGACATCTTGATGTGCCTGTGCCTAAATCACACTCCCACACACACCCCGCCGAAGATTTCTGACATTCCAACACAGAGACGTTTCGATATTTGACGTCTACTTACCATACGTTCAGCCTCGCTTTTGATCTTCTGAATTATTCTACAGCGTTATCATTTGGCGTCCCCGATGTGTATTCTCAGTTTTAAAAAATATTTGACTTTGGAGAGTGTGTAAGGAATTTGTCAAGCTCTGCTTCATGGGATGTTGATGTGAGGGATGTTTGAGGCATTTGTCGGTCAGGTATGGAGCCTAACCTTCATGTGGCAACAAAGTCTCAGCTGTAAGCACTTTTTATGTTTTGCTAATGTCTTGTTAATGCAGACACAACACTTACAACACATTTTCTTTTAAACAAAGGGGCCATGCAAAGCAACGCAGCGTGCACATGCAAACTGCACAACAGATTTCACTTAAAGTGAAGGACTTACAGTTAAGTAGTAAAAAACTAAAAAACAAACAAAATTTCTGTAAATCGTAAAATGACTTTCCTTCTGCCTGCAATGTCAGTTATTTCCCATGCACAAACAATGAAAACAGATTTCCGTGGAAAGAAGATTGTATTACTCAAGGCAAAAGTGGCCAATCTGAATAGCTCAGCAAGGGCAGAGCCGTGTGGAATACAAAACCTCCATCAAGGGTGACAGAGCAGGCCTACAGATGAGTGCAGAGGTCCAGCCGTCCTCAAGACAAATGACCCATATCATTAACAAACACTGATTTGCCTCTCAAACACTTTTCCCCTGATGTATATGGCCTTTGAATGACAGCACGCTTCCCTGAATAACAAGCCTTCCTCTTTTTGTCCCAGAGGGATTCTTCATGTTTCATTGATTATGGTGCTTTTAGAAAGAGGGTCTTTGTACCCAGAATACCGGGCTCTGAAAGGGGATGTTTGCAGGTGAACGTGCACCCTTCCTCTGTGAGAGCTCTAATTCTTTGTGGCTTACGGTCAAGGAAGGTCTGCTTTTTTCATTCCAAGGTAAAAAAATAAAGGTTGCACTGAAGGGATTTGGATTAGTTTTTCCTGATTAAATTTACTGTTTCTAAAATATTTTTTTGGCAGATTCCTTATTTTTCCCTCTGGCAGCTTTCCGCCCCACCCATAATTTTCAAGTAATCCAGACGTTTCTCTGTATAGGTCTTTTGTCATTCCCATCTTGTAAAACTTAATGCACATGCTTTGACAAAGTGGGGTTTGTGTGGCGTTTCTGACCTGTGGGCCCTCCCCCTTCCATCCTTCACCTAGAAAATTGCTGCCAGATTATTTTGGAATGTATGAACAGGAACTGCCTATTCACTTTACTGCTAATCTTTGACAGATGTTCTGGGGACGCTCACATTCACATTAACCAAAGCCACATGCGCAGCCCACGTATTACATTTCTCTTCACCAATGTGCTCCATTGTGGAGAAATGTTAAAAAAAAAACATTTAGGCAGAAATTTTGTGCAGATAAACAGCTATTTTATTATTTTCAGGTTTACTGACATTTTGCCTTCTGACCAAAACCCTTAGCAATGTAAATCAAAAATGTAAACTGGTATAACAGATATTTTCAAACAGTTCTACAAATTCTGAACTGTTATAGGGTACATTTAAGATCATTTTGCAAATTGAGTTCTCCCAAATTAGCTCTGATTGGTAGCTATAGTGACATTTTCCAAAGGTTCTGCTGCTGGACCATGCTAAAGATATTCATGTGAATGCTACAGGACTGAGCTTTAGGGCATCCAGGGAGGACAAGGGAGGATTTTAGAGACATGACCTAAAATATCAGTGTCTGCCACTCTTTTGCTTTCATTTTAGATTTTTCATTTTCAATTCTTCCTTGGCTGGGCTACTGTGATTAGGTTGGATAATGAACACCGTGAAATGTCTCAGTCACATTCTTTGTCCGAATCTTCTTCAACCTCAGGTGGTCGTCCTGTTTCCCTACAAAAAAAAAAAAGACACACCACTTCAATGCGTATTTAAGAACTTGCTGAAAATTAAGAAAGTGAACGCTGCCTTAGCATTGCTTTGTTGCATCCTCAGTGTAGACAGCACTTTTTATAGAGTACCTCAAAAGGAAGACTCTGGCTTGTTTTCATTTCCCACTGAGTCTTAATTAGTAAAATCTGTGGCAATCCTCTCTGTACTAACCAGACTTTTTTTCCACTGACATCATAAACCAGTTGGCATCATGCTCTCTCTCTGCCCTGTTTACCACTGTCCATATCCTGTGCCTGTAGAATGTCATATACCTCTTAGAAAGTCGATTGGGGAAGAAAGTATAGCTTGCATAGTGGCTTCTTATTTACCACATCAAATCTATCTTCCAAGAAATAAAAACCCCAGTCGGAGGAAATGTTGACGCTTCCACTGCTCTGCAACTCTTTTTCTATTCAACCGTAGCAATTAACTCCAAAGGGAGGGCTTCCTTTCATATTTGCAATAGTAGGTTAGTACGATAGCCAGTGAGGCATGAACAATTACTGGCTTTTTCTTTTCATAGAAATTGTAAAGTGATTTGCTGCTTGTGAGCTTAAGTGGTGCATTTTAATCAAGGTCTATGATTTTCTTTTATGTAATCAGTGAGTGGATCGGAGAGTGAGCAAAACTGAGATAAATGCTGATGCTGTCAGCATGGTTTAGAGGGCAAGGGCTTTATCGATTTCCCCTGTTCAACATCCGTCTTGATAAATCTTTGCATGCACTGGTGTTGCGTGAAACAGAATTCGGCTGCGAGTGCAAAGGTGATCGAAATTCCCGCCTCGCAAAACCACCCTTTGAAATCATTTGTATATCAGGGGTGGGGTTGAGATGCTATCCTCTCTATGCCTCCAGTCCTGTTGTGGTGCTTTCAAGTGCGTTTGCCTTAGTGAAAACTGGCAGTGCGGAATAAAACTGGCACACTTGTCGTCTCTAAGCAGAACATGCTTTTGATCTGTTTTCTGTCTCTGAAACCAGGGATGTGTGTTGTTTTCTATGCAGCTGTGCAATCCAGCTGTGCAGGAAAATAAACCACTAAAAAAGCTAAATCCCTCCTCCTGAGTAGCTAAGCAAATCAATGCCTAAAATAAGGAAAAACTAGAGTTATTGATTACATATTTACAGCCAATTAGTGGCACAAGGGGGGGGGGCATTGACTTTGTTAAGCTAGAGGTCAAGCCTCCTGCTGTCACCTGAAAGCCTCCTAACGTTTGACGTGAACCAAGCCTGATTAAGCTCATTCCATATTACCTATTTGCTTAGAAGAGTAATCTTGGCCAGACGTGCTGCTGGTACAGTGTTGCATAAACAACCTGTGTGACTCACGATTTGAGAGAAATCAAAATTTGAAAGAAAAAAAAGCTAATAAATTACTATTTCTGAGCCGTTACTTTTTAATTGGTCACGGGGATCACCTGTCAGACCCCAGCCCGCGTGATGCCTTTGTCTCTCAATGCTGTTATTGATCCATCATGTCCAGATTTCAACAGGGTTATTGAAACTTCACCCTTCCACGGAGAGGAGAATCAGCAAGCGGCCACTGCCCACAGACACCCCCAACCCCCATAATTCTACACAAAGCAAAGAGGTTTTCATGAAAACAGAGGGGATTCAAATTTTTCCACTGCGACTTTTCTTGCATCCGAAATGGGATTTAGCTGTAATTCAGTCCGACGATTGACTGCAAATGAATGAAAGAAACAAGCAATGTACCAAACAACGGTGTGCCGCCTATGTTTTTCTGTTTTCTAAATTGGGAGCTGAATGAATGGGAGGAAATGTTCCACATCGCTCTATTTAGACGCCTGCTGTTCTTTTCAATTTGAAGCAGTCTATTAGCCCAGCAAGCAGGACACTCCATTAGGTGTTTTGAACCCGCACGCTCCGTTGTCGCAGTCCATTTCCTCCTTTGCTTACCAGTCTTCCCTAAAGCATGATGGGGGGCTTTAATCTGCAGAGGCCCCACTGCCCCTCAGACATTCATCTTCAGCTGTGGTTGGTCGTCACAGAGAAGCCAAGAAAGACCCCAAGATGGATGGTGTTTGGAAGAGAGGGACTTTGGTCACCATTGATTACAGCGCTGGTTGATAAAGTGCTTACCTGAAGACCTGGAGACCATCTGGAGGTTCCCTTTGAGTCTTAATACAAGTCAGAACTCTGTCATCTGCCCAATTCCAATCCAGTATGTGCTTTGCTGTAGTGAGACAAGTGCAAAGCTTTCTGCAAAGTGAGTACACGGTTTAATATGTTTATGGACTGTAAAAGACTTCTAGAGATAACCTTTACAACTCTGCTACATGCGGTTCTGCTGATAGGTTCTTTATAGGGACAGAATCCTTTGTCATCAAAACCTTACCTCATGTAATTGCCATTTAGATTAAACTTAAAAATGCAATAATTTTAGTCCATTCTGGGGTTGCCAGTTCAGTCTTCCTGCACTGGATCTTGTGTGATGGATGATTTAATTATCCAACCACAATGCCAGCTATTTGGTCTTTCACAGGCCAGGAAAAGAATTGTAAGCTAAATATCAATGATCAATTGCTAGGCTGTCCACAAATTAAGTATGCACTGTCACTGATTGCCCTACAGTATTCCCCTCAGTATTTCACACTGAAAAGCGTTGGGCCTTTTATTGGGCTGGTAAGGCTGGAGAAGTTTGTTTCTGCTGGCGATAAGGTAAGTTATCCCGGTGCCCCGGCTGTGCTCGGAGAACAGCACTGTGTCAGTGCTGAGAAAGCTTTTTCCTCTCTCCCACTTCAATTCCCCTTTCCAGGCAAAGTGGTTTGGAACAGATGGCACCACCACCTTTTTATTCCAACTCGTTAGACTTGACTTGTTGATGAAATGGAGCCTTTACGCTATATTGCACATGCAGATGTGTGGCTGTACATTTTTTATTGTGCCCCCTACCCTGCAGTGAGGTAGAATTCATAGCCTGAATTACCAACAGCATCAATGTTGTATTTAAACCTTACAAGGCTGTGTTTTCCAAAAATATGCCTAATTTTCACAGTGACCAGGAAAGCGCCGGCTCTGCATAGACACAGACTGAATATGGGAAGCTTAGGCAGTGTCACAGCTCCAGGCTTTTCTTGCTTCTGAAGGGGTTGTACATCCACCATAGTAGTGGAATCTCCTTCAGTAGTTATGCCAATGACTCCTCAACAATCCCAACCCATAGCTCATTCAATAAAGATAAGACCACATTCTGCCATGTGTTTGACTCGTGCTCAGCCTGTTCAGCCTGGCCCATTATGCATTGTTTCATATCCGACGTACCCAGCTCCACATTACTCAACGAGAAACAGACAGGGGCTTAGGACAGCATTCAAGATGCCTGTCATGGTTTGGCATCGTTGACTAAAATGTCATGTTCAGCATAAAATTGTCTTACTGTGGTTTCTGGATGAGAACATACTTGAGTACGTCGTCAGCAATGCAGCTGAAGTGAGAGCTGCATTGTCCTTCACATTTGATGTCTCTGTCAAATTTATTAAGCAGGCCGCTTTTTTTTTCTTTAACATCTCACATTTTCTCTCGGCATCAAACATGATTTTTATTTTGCATGTCTGTCTTCAAGAGGGAAATCGAGAGTGCTGGCACTTGGCTTGATTTGCTGTCTGGGATCCAAGGAAGCTGCGCAGGAGGAAATAGCAGAGTTTGCAAATTCGAGCTCTTAAAATAATTAAAGTTGGCATGATGACTCTGCTTTTCGGACGAGTCCAAGTTTTAAAAAAGGAAGCCTTGGGAGTTAGGACACAGCAGCTGTAGGCAACTTAATTCTCTGGAGTCAGAAGTGATGGTGGTTAGATTTTTCCCAGTTTGCACTGAAAATATACTTTTGACCAATGTCTTAGTAAAAAGCTACATTTTACATTTAAAAGATGGAAATGCTATTTATTCTATTAACCTTTCCTTCTCAAGTGCACCCTTGACATTGAACATTATGGAAAAGGCCGACTCCTCATTGGGCCTTTTTGCTAATGAGGCAATTAAGTCTATACTGCCTCAGTTGGGCAAGGGGACGAGAGTGCAAGGCAAGTTATGCTGTCTCAGCAAACACCAAGCGTCTTAGCCGCGCTGCAGTCAGAATACATAACAAGCCCTCCTTTGTTGTAGTGGTCACCCAGCCGTTGTGGTTCCCCCTCATCGGTGTGACCCGTGGCACAGCTGGAGATCACAGGCAGCATCAGGCGATGTTCACCCAAGTGCACTGAATCAAAACAAATAGAAAAAAAGGAGAAATAATCAAAATAACATGATGCTTACACTCATGGGCAGTTTCGGGGCCTTGGTGAGACATTCTTTTTTTTTTTCTGTTCGACTCTGTGCAATTTCATTGCAATAAACAACTCACATCAAAGGCTGTTCCTGATGATTTATTAATGTTTTGCAATAGAATAACAGAATTTTACAAACTTTACTCACAGGGAGCACAGGCCTGCACAGGGAGGCTGTACATTCCTGAACATTATACCTGTTCCATCCTTGAGCCTCTGTGTAGCCCGCTGACTTCAATAACCTTGTTTCTTTATGTTATGAGTTATTTATGCAGCTAAAAGAGCTCTTGCTGTTTGATGGACTGAATGCCAGGGTCAGAAGAGGCGCACACTGTGGAGGTCAGCAACAGAAAACACTGAAGTGGACTGAAGCTGAGGCCTTAAACGCAGTGTGCGGGACCAATTGGATAAACAAAGTCCACGCCTCTCCATACCTGATAACCAGCAGAGCAGTCCATGTGAATGAGTGAGAGAGAGAAAGGGAGAAGATACGACCACATTAATGCAAAACTGACTGAAAGGCCTTTGGTGCGAATGTGTGTTCATGTCTGATTTAATCATCAGATATCCCTTCTGACACGTTTGAAGGATCGTGTGGTATTCAAAAAGCCTCAAAAGCTTTCAAGGTTAACACTGATGGCAGTAAAATGTGTTGATGCATTAAAAAAAACGCTCTTACCTATTTAGATTTGCTTGACAGCAATTAGCGTGTTTCCTGCTTCTTAGCTTAGCGACTGTCTGCTATGAGCAGCAGCTGTGACACACAGAAAGGGCCAGCATTAGGTTATAACTTAATGTGTTTAAGGGATGCACAATTCTAACGAGTGATAACCAAAGGCTTAAGGCTGCTCAGAAGGGATTATCATTCGTGGCTGTCTGTCTTAAAGCTCAGGCTTAACCATCATACCCTTTTCTTATTTCCCCCCTTGTATCTATCTTCACTGGCAATGAATCGGCAGTGATTCCTGACACTAGGCATGAAATAAAACATCTTAGTCAGTGGGGAATAAAGATGGCTGCTCATTAGCTGTGGAGAGGTGTACCGAACCAGAGACAGGAGATGTCTAGGCAGATTTGTCTGAAATCAATGCCTGTCTTCTGAAGCTTCCTCTACAGTAGGTGGCTGCCACAAGTTATCAGATAAGATTCAGAAGAGCTAATGTAGGCTCACTAAAGACTGCTTAACACAAAGACGTACCGTGCATGCAGCTTTCAGTGTAAAGAAAAAAAGAAGAGAAGAAAAAGCAGCACTATGGCTCCTTGGTATCAGCTATCAGAATTCCTGCACAAGTTTCACTTGGGCGTCTTTGCCTTTGCCGTGTGATCGGATCAATACAGTGATTATCCATGCTTAGTGTGAGACATGGATGCCTCTAAAGCAGGAGGCTTGGGGAACGACAGAGGTGGTGGTTTTCAGTTACAGGACACTAACAACGCACTGTGGCAAGGGCGCCACATAAACTGCACAGTTAGCAACGGTCCGCATTGGTGACTGTGCGTGTTGCTGGATAAAATTACTCAAACTGAACACAACATGCTACATGCCTTTGCTGCAAATGGGATATTGTTCAACATCGACACTGCATGTGCAGCCTTCTCCCCCGCTTGTTCAAACCCCAAACGTTCCCTTGCGTGTATTTTGGGAAATAGCTTTTAGGGTAATCCAGTGTTCAGTTCATTTTGCACAAACACAGTTATCGTTTCATGTAGGGTTTAGTATTTTGAGCAATTTTTTTGACAAAATGTTCCAACAACATTGTGGCAGAAGACACAAATTTGCTCCGTCTTTGTGTCAAAGAGTATTTAAATCAGAATATAAGTATTTCTGATGCGATGCCGTAGGTGGCTGATTCTGATGAATATCCTCATGATGTCGACGAGTCTCTTTGACTGAGTAGAATCAACTGCGCTCGCCAGGGCATTCGGGGTAAATCATAAATACAGCTGCATCATCTCATTTTTGATGTGCAATGAAAGGAACTGCACTGAAGCGTGGATCCCCACTTGCAAGCTGGTTAGAACACCGTCTAGCCAGGATTTATAATAAAGAATTTTTTATTAAACCTCCCCAAGCCGCAAGGTGGACATGCTGATGTATTATTGCACATGCTATCATCTAACCGCATTAGCATGGGGGGTGAAGTATAAGCTTTGAAAGTCCCTGCTATTTCACTCATTGATTTTTAGTTTAACATTACCTGCAGTAGAGCCGAAGTAATCCTACTTATTGTTTATTTATCATTTCTGTCAAAGTGAATTTCATTACATGTGACTAAAGAGTTCTTTTCCACATTGCCACTATTTGCCCTCATGGCATTGGAGCGCAATAGAAGTATGAATGGTGTTTTACTCGACACACCAGCATGGTCATTAATCCTAATATCAACCTGTACTCACCACTCCACTACCAGCCGCGGCTTGACTTCAAGTAATCATAGCCATGCACCTCTGTGTACTGGGCTACGGGAAAAACACTACCAGCTCAGAGGTTTAGTGCATCAAGCTAGAGGCAATTCCATTTCGTTCTCCGGCCCCTTTGTTAAAGAATTCTGCAAGGCGCCCTCTCTCATCCTTAGGGAATATGTTTATTAGCCCTTTCTCTTACTGTCCTGTCTCTTCTGTACCGCTCCTTCCCTCTCATGTGACCAGGGATAGGGGGTGGTGATGGTGGTGGTGGGCTCTGAGTAGACTGCGCCTGTATAGCTCTCTCCGCCGCAGGGTCGTGATGGATGGGCACTCAGCTATACGAGCCTTGCTCACCAGAGGCTGACCATATTTCTCCTTCACTGCCCGTGTAGGCCCCCATCTGCACGAGGACAATCAGGGATGCGGCTTTCTGTTAGCTCAGCATGGCCGAGGAGGAGTATTTGATTAAATGTAATGGAATTAGAATAATCTGATTCCAAAAAGATGACATCTGTAATCTGTTGCAGTTACTGTAAATATGCAGTAATCAGATCACGAATGCTCGCAGTGCCTCGGAAATATCGCAGTGCTCCGTTTGGACCTCAAAGTTGGCCTCAAACTTATATTTTTTCATGCATTGTAGAGTCATAACTACACATTAATGGTATTGAATTCACTTACGGGGGGGATTTAAATAAACTATTTAAGCAGCATCAGCGCTTCCAGTTTTGTGCAGGTAATCAGCACTTTGGTAATTGCCTTCAAGTTTGATCCTCCATACTCTTCACCTCTGGGGTTATATATCCATCCATACCGTGATGGGCTGGTGGCAGTTGGTGAGATATGAGGAGGGGTGGATAGGGGATGGACATATGTCCGCTCATGTGAAAAAATCAGCAATATGGGGCTACACGACTACTTGATCAGAAATCGAATAAAAGTTGAAGGATGCTGTGTATGGCAGCTCGCTGCTGCTTTTGGGTCAAAGACGTAGGGAGGGAGGGAAGAGAGGCAGAGAGAGGACCTGTCATTGATCCTGTGGCATTAGCCTGCACTGCAGTCATAATGAAGCCAGCACTGGGTTCTGTATGTCTGAGTGTGTCTATGTGTTTGTATTACTGATGCCTGCATGTGGAGGTGATTAATTATAACTTGCGTGGACGAGAACAAATCACTCAAAGCATGCGTTTGTGGTTTTTATTCCCAAGTGGCCCAATGTGGGAGTATTTGCTGGGTGTCTGTGTGTACAGATGTGTGTGTGGGAAAGGGTACATAAAGAAAAACGGTCGTATGTGTGTGAGGGGAGGGGGATATTTCAGCCTGTGCATTGTCATTGTATGAGTGTACTATTTGTGTGTTTCCCCGTTTCCCCCTGACACACAGTACAGCTTGTTGTGTTTGTTCGTCGTGCCCATGTAACATGTACACAGTGATGAAGCAGGAGAGGCTGCTTGGCGACTCATCCATCATCCACCCCCCAACCTCCCCCGGTCCATGATGCCCTCAGAGGAGTGCTGCTCCGTCACGGTGACATTGGGCCCATTTTGGAATAGAAAAATGGTGCATCTGCCCACAGCTTAGCTGCACGTCACCGATTCAGTTGCAATCCCCGTAAGGATTTCTTTTTTTACATTTTGTCAGGTTTACACTCTGAATCCCAGCAGATAGATTGCCAATAACAGAAAACCTTTAGTCAAAGGCCTTCATATGTCTACACCTGTTTTGTTGAACTGCTTCGGCCAAACTGCCAACCTTTCTGCCCCGCCTCACCCCAACCACTACATCCACCTCCTCCCTGCTCTTCCTTTTGATAACCTTGGGTAATGTGGAAAGAAAAGAAAACAGGGGGGTGCGAGGAGGGGAAACACAAAGCCACTTTGTATGCATCCCACATTCTACCTGCCTTGCATCTCTTCCATGCTGGTAATGTAAAGGGTGAGTCAGCATGAGCAACTGCAGTATAGCGGCCCAATCAATCTGTTTACACTTGCCTCCAAAGAGACAATGCCAATGCTACACTGCCGAGCTATGCTGTGGAGTGTGTGTCCCCCCGTTTGAAGATTTCCCCCCATCATGACGGCTATAGCGCACCCTGGACAAGCTCTCCGTCACTGCTTGAGAATGATAGGTGTCATGGAGGGCATTAGAAAGAGAGACAAAAAAACAATGGTAGTAAAAATAAAAAGAGTGGGTAAGAGACCTCATTTATAGAGCAGTGTGTGTTGCTGCTCTACAGCAAGCTTTATGCAATGTGTAGTGTCACTTTCTCTCTCATCAGGAGTCAGACGGAGTGGGTGGTGCAGGCATTCAGTGGCATGCTAAAGTCTGGGCACCCCATGTTTAGATTTCTACCTCTGAAATGGCTAAGTATGGAAAACACGACCCACTTTCCAAAAGGCATAAAATCACATCTGACAAATTTCATTAATATTTTACGCAAGATGACATTTCTTGACATCCACATTTTACTGTTTCAAATAAAGGGGGATTTTTAAAAAATATAAGTTTCAAAAAGCGAAAGGGTTCACAGAAAAGGTTTGGGTAACTGGCATGGATCAACACCAGCTTTGGCAACAGTGCTACCTGTAAGCTCATTTTATGCTGAGCTCAAAGTTTTTGTCTGGGGGAGGACTCTGATGGGGCAATTTGACTGACATGGAAAAAATCCATGTTTATTTAATAGTGTGTTTAGGATAATTCTAATAAGTCTAATAAGCCATAGAGGAAATAAAATAAATAATCAAGCACGTTACGAGGCATTAAAAAATCGTTAAAAGGAATACATTTTTTCTGTGATTTGCTTTTCTGTGTTTATGATTTGTTTTCCCTATTGCCCATATAATCCTATTTCTTAGTGCTTTTCATATAGTTTACTCTCAAATCATTTGAGATGATCAAGTTTGTTAATTTGTTTCATGAGGATCAGCAGCGTGGAAGCTGCAGTAAAAATATCTGGGTTTTAAACCAAGACATTGCAAGAATATAAGAGACCATGTGATTCTAACACAAACAAGCAAGAAGTTTGAATTAGAAAAACTGGGCCTGTTAACTGGGCTGCTCATCCTGCCTGGTATGTTTCTGTGCAATTTGAACATTGGTAATTTACACAAATATGGTTCCAAAAGTCATCAGTCCTTATGCAGGGATACTGTATCGCAGTATCCCTGCAGTCATGTCTGTCCTAATCATGTCTTGGTCCTTGTTACTGTGTTTTGCTTTCTTAGTGTCTGTTCTTTAATGCTGTTATTTGTAGTTTAGTTGAATGTATTTTATTGATCATAAGCCTTGTATTTTCCCCTGTTTCCTTTTTTGGTATGTTGAGCTTTCCCCCTTTTTTGTGAAATGACTTTTTCTCTTTCTACACCAGGTCATCACTTCCTATTACCCCCCCTCCATATATATATTCTAGGTCTACCTTTGTTCCTTGCCAGGCCATGAATGCATGTTCGAAGGCATATCCAAAGGTTCCTCTGTGTCATGATGTCATGTGTTTATTCTTTGTTAGTTTTCTTGGAAACACTAAATCTGTCTTGAGTTCCGTTTGTGTAGCATTTAGCTCTTATTCCTTCCTCAGCAGCTTTTTTTTTAGTTCATTTATTGCAATTTTTTGTTTTTACCACATTACTAAAATGAGGTTAGAGAATTTATAAAGCCTTTAAATTACAATTTCATGGGAAAATAAAAAGAGAGAGAGAGAGAAAGGAGGGACTGACTGTTACTAAGGAAGAGGAGCTTGTCTCTGGTCAAGGGTGCTAATTTGATCCCCTATCCATAATTTAAATATCCTTGGACAGCATGCTGACCCCCAAATTGCCCTCCGATGTAATCCTCACACTTAAAAATGTTAAATTTATGGCTGCATTAATTTCACATTAGACATCTGAGAGTTTCAAATAAATTGCGTTGGATTTTCTCCACTTTATCCTTACTGTGGAATCCCTCAGGAACAAAGCAATTTGCTACAAGAAGTTCATTTCTTTTGTAGATCACTTAACCTACAGAAACAGAAGTTTTGAACAGCTGATGTTGGTTGATTTTTCATATTTGTGACATGAGGTGCATGTTTTCTGTTTTGAATTCTGTTTTGGACTCTTTGCAAAGAACAGGATAGCGAGTGAACAACTTGAAGTTTTAAAAAACAATAGATCTAAGGAAAACATACAAATTTGCAATAAAAACACGGCCTTCAACTTTGCTGCCATCTTCCTTTGTGCTGCCACTTCACACACTCAGAGAGCAGCACTTCCTCTGGCAGCGTGCTCAGATCCACTGACACGTTGGTAGAGATCCTCACAAACACTCAAACACAGCTTTTCCTCAATAAGCCTCCTTTCATAGATAACCCCTCTCCAGCTGACAATGGCAACAATGGCATAAATCCTGATCTCAACAACAGCGATTCACTGCAGCATCCTTCATGGACTCACATGAGCCCACTTTACCCTCCATTCCTTTGCTTTAAAAGTGTTTCTCTATCTTAAGAAGGGTAAGTTTTATTAAGTGCAGTCACCCTGGTAGCCCATTCTTGTGTGCTGGGTAGTCGATCACCCCATTCTGTCACTGGAGATCAACTGCCATCTGAATCATCCTCAATTTGCCTCTGGCATTGTCTCAACTAACTTTACATTCCCACCTGATTACACCTTCCCAATAATGTTGGGCCAAAGGCTAACAGCTGTTATTAATTTGCATGACCTTGTTGGCTGCTACGTCCTATTGAGCTACTGTGCAGTGACATTCCTGTATTGTCTTTCATACAGTACCAAGAATAACTTCCTTCCTGTACGCAGATCAATAATGTGGCATGGTCTGTAAGAAATATTATGGCATTTCACATGCAGTAATGTCAGGAACCATGCGGGATATGTGCTAGCTGGCTTGAAATCAATAACCTTAATGTAAATGTGAGCCTTTCTCCCCACTGCTTGAGTGTGTTTATGCACATTTCTGAACAATAAAGGCAGATTTATTTCAGGGGAAGCTACCCTGAACGCACATTTTCTGTGTTCCACAGGATCACGCCCTGTTTGATTATGAAATTCTTGGGCCGGCATTGGGATGCATGGCTGCTTATGACAGCCTCTCACCATGAAGGAATAGCACATTTCAATCATTCTGTCATGGGAGAACTATAATCTTTTTCTTCTGCGTGGCATATGTCCTTCCACTCCTAACTAATCCTTATTATGCCTCAGAAGCGAAGGTCATTCTCAAAGCCGAGGGGTGATTAAGTTAATCCACTTGTTTTCTGAATCCGATTTACCTCATTTTCCAAACTAGGGAACAATGTTCAGGCACAAAGACATCAAGATGATAGTGCGGTGCGCATTAAGGAGGAGCGCCCCTACGCTGGAGAGGCATGTATTATCTGTCTACATCATCTGTATCCCGTTCTGCCTTCCAGTTCTATCAGCAGATTTCTAATGACTGCGTTCAAAGCTATCTCTGCCTCATGTTATCCTGGAGTGAAAGTGAGAAGAGAGTTAAAAGCAGCACAATCTCCTATATTCCCGAATCAATATGACACTGCAGCATAAGCCAGTGGAAAAGCAAAGCACAGTGCCCCGGTGAGTTGGAGTCCGTGCTGCGGCCAGCAAGCCTCAGTGAGTTACGCAGTGCAGTGGCATACAGTTGACTTCATTAGCAGGTCCCTCCCTTCAAGGGAATGGGTTATTTACTACTGCACTGTGCAGGGACAGATGCTCTACCGATATTATACTATTGAGATTTGTGCAAGTGTGCATTGGTGTTTTTTTTTTTTCAGGGCGAAGCTGTTTATGGTCATGCTGTCATCCCGGCCTAGCTGAGTGTGCGTTCAGAGGGTGCATACATAAAGGAATAGATTTGCATACCTGTGTCAGCGTGTGAACATTTATCTTTTTCTGCAAGTGTATTGGAGTAGTTCTTTTGAACGCCAACTCTTTGGGAGAGCTGGCACGAAAGTTTCCAGACGTCTGCACTCTCGCCTGTGCACACATCCCAGCTAATGTGTTTTATACGTGCGAATTCATGCGTTCATCACGCAAATCTGCATTCCCAAATATCTTTTTATAAATTCATTGTCCTGCGTGCCTTTCAACACACCCATGGAACGATTTGCCGCTCCCCTTGTCCCATCTGATCACCCTCCTCTGCCTGAGGGAGACCGCTTCCCAGCATAAACACGTGTTTGTCCGAGTCCATGCTCAAATTGGCTCTCAGACATTTTCAGCTGCCGCCTACGTCATTTTTATAACAATCAGTCAGCACAGATGAAGACGTCTGTTGTATGCTTGAGACTCCAGGGTTTTTATCTTTGTCTCTTGCGTTTGATGCAACATTGCGTGATGGGATCTTGTCACACCTCATCACTGAATGTGCTCCAAGAAGAAAGAAAATCAGAGAATGGCGGTTAAGGATGTGACAATAAGTAATTGTTTCAGTTTTGTTATTCAAAGTAGTTCTGAGCCCGCATTATCTCTCAAGCCCCCTTAGCCTGATATAAAAAACAAAAAAAGCACATCATTTTCATTCAGTCTTCACAGGCCATAACGTAGACATCCCATATTCTAAATAGAGGGTTTGATTACAAATGAGCTGTATTAATCTAGTGCAGAATATTAGTTCAGAATATTGCACTTCATGATATGCTCATGTTGTCTCTCAGAACTAACAGCAGGATGTCTGCATTCTCTGCATTAGTTGCTCTGCTGAAAGGTGAAATTTCAGCAGAAAACACAATCAGTACAAAACACAATAAGAAAAACTAACACATATTCTATGGTGTGCATTGTTTGAAACCTGAGGGGCCCAGAATTGTTGCACATCGGTCCCAATCAAGGGTATGATCTAAATTTGTATTTTTGCAATCTAACTTGGTAAACACTTTTAATGAAATATTCATCTCTAAATGTCTTTTCAAGCTGTTTGGTACTGAAATGAGACTGCTAAAATGTCATTGCTGTTTTGTTGTAGACTTTATAAGAACATGTATTCAGACAATTACTAATGGTTCAAAATGAAAAATTTGTTACTTGAACAACATTACCGAAAGACACATTGGAGACTAATTTCAGATTGTTTCACTGTAGAATTTGATTTCCAAATCAAACACGAATAGCAGTGGAAAAATTGGACGAGAGCTCAGTAAGAAACTGACAAGCTTGAGCTGGATCGCAGATCTCTATCATACTGTGTCTCACCAGTGTGTAATGAGAGAGGCATGAAAAAGACTGACAATGAGAACGCAGAGGGGGAGACGGCAAAAAACACAGGAAAAAAACAAAGGCTGCACAAAAGGAAGAGTGACTGAATGTGGGGCAGAATAATAAACCAACGTTCACTTAAAGGAAAAAAATTAAGCTCAAGCCAAAAATGCAGCTGTTTCAGGGTGTTGAGCCAATCCTGTGGAGGAGCTCTCAGCCAGTGGAAATAAACAGGCCTTATGCACAACGGAAAAAAACCCTGGAGCTCCCCCTCCATCACCACATAAGTCAACCCCACAATCATCCACCTTTTTCTTTACTTTTTTTGTGTGTCAGTCTCTCGCCCCCATCGTTTTGCAAATTAAGGTACAATCATGCCAGGATTAGTTCTCCCCATAGCCATAGAAAACGCCATAAAAAGCATTTCAATCTCAGATCCTATAATGTTCTGTGACTGATGGGCTGCAGTCTGAGTTACACAGGCACGGCATTTGTATAGGCAACCGGCACATACCGATAACTGAAAGCCTTTTGCTGAACTGGTTTAAACTCTTTCTGTCATGATTCCACAAGCCAAAATAAAAAAAACAAGGGAAAAGCAAAGTTCTTATTGGAAAAGGTCACAGTGAATGTTCAAGGGTGGGACTTGCTGAGCTGAGTATATCTGATTGATCCAGACTGTCTGGGATAGCCTTCACCTCAGCTCATTAAATGTGTAAATGTAAAGTTTTACTGCAGGAAAAGGACAAAACGCGTACCTCGAGCTACAGTGATCGAGCGAGGCCAAGAAGGCATGACGAGAGGGCGTGGCTGTTGCCGAGGCTGCAGCCCCAACACTCAAGGAAAAAGAGACCTCTCATAATTTAGCAGACGTGATCTGACAAATCTTCCATATAAGGCAAACCTCAGATGAAATGCAGAAGACCCAGGACTGTAACAGTGTTCGAGCTCTTTGAGACAATACCTGGGACATTTGAGGTCAGGATACTTTCAGTGGAATTTGCGCCATATGGTTTCTCATCCTTACTTACGAAACACCCACATCTCCCCCTCTCAAAAGGCTCTAGTCATAACGTTCTTGTCACTTTTCATGAATGTCTAACTCCTACACTGAAAAACTGTTACATAACAGGGGGGAAGAAAAAAAAAACACAAACGCTTGATTGCTTTTAGGCGGTGGGATGCAAAGGTGACAGACTTCCTTGAAGAAACTGAGGCAAACCGGGGTCACATTACCCTTTCAATCTATAAAAGTGCTCATATGACACTCGCATAGTTCTACCTCACTTATTTTTCAAGGATGTAAAACGAAAGCCGTATCCACAAAAGAAGGAAGACACAAAACAGTCAACATAAAAAATAAGACTTTTCTTCTTGGGAAGGCAGCGTTTAAAGGACTAAATTTAGATAAACAAAAGGAGAAAAACTGCTGCAGTTGGCCTGGGAGTGTAAGCATCGTGCAATAGGCTGCTTGAAGTGTGTTTAACTTGGAGTCTTTGTAGGGAAAACTTTGCGTAAAGACTGCAAAAGCTCACATGTAAAAAATGCTTTTATCGTCCCTGTTGTTTCTCAGCTCATATAAGGGGCCGTGTTTGTGTTTGGATTACTGTTTCTAGTTATTAATCTCCCGTAGCTGGCCTTTAGAGGTAAAAGCAAAAGCCCTTTAAGGCTCTCACAGTTTCTGCCACCCAGGGGGCCCTCTGCTTCATTTGGCAAAGCAAAGACTTCTTAACTTACTTTATGAACTCTGACTGACTCCTGCTCATTTGGACATCAGAGTAGAGGGAGGGAATAATCAATCTTTAAATGTAAAACTGCAACAATCCATGTATTTCATCCTTTTCGATTCTGTAGAAAGCTATGATGCAGGGAGGAGGGAACAAGATTAACATTTTCCCAAAGAGTTGATTCAATGACTGCATCCACTATGATTCACACTTTGATTCATCATCACAAAGTATTTAATTAGAAACAAACACAAAATAAATAAATATATGACCACTTGGAACGGTTTAATCTCAGACCACTTTCCGTCGTTTCGTTGCTTAGTGGGTGTTTCCGATAATGAAGCAACATTAGTTGTGGCCAGTGTGGGACCCGATTCTTATCACTTGAGTTCACATGGCGCTTGCCAGATGGAGTGCCTGGTGGCCGTTTATAAGCGGGAGCACAGTGATAGAAGAAGTACAGCATGGTAATGATAGAGAGCCTTAATGCTTTTAAGTGGTAAATGCTGTCTCTCCACGCCACCTTATGGGCTATTGCACTTTATGTTAATTAGCTTGTCTAACAGCCGGGTTGACCTCTCTTGGTCTGTCTAATATGCAACCCGTTGAATCCCGTTGCCTGCAAAAGATGAAAGGTGCTTTATTTTGAGATGATTGGAAGTTTTTTTAAAAGCGTACCATTAGCTGTTATCTCAGACCCTCCAATTCTGTTTCCATTTGGTGGAGTTATGACAGATTTTATTAATTCTTTCCCAGCACAAAAGTTAAAGTGCATCTGCTCAGGTCCATAGCCATCCAGCTAAATCATTGTCTACTTTGAGACTCTCTGCCTGTCCCTACAAATTATCTCCTGTCTCACCCTGGGAGTTGAAGCGCAATGATCCATTTGAGCAGGAGAGACACCTCCTCCATTACTCTCAAACTGAGCTTAGCACACCTCACCCTGCCGTGCCGGTCACATATAGAGCAGTCCAGAAGTTGTTAATGGAAAAAAATGGATGCTTAAGCACGTTAATCGCTTCTAAATAAAAATGTCTGGCAAATTTGATCGGCCACACCTGCATGTATTAGAAATTAGACTGGCATGCAAAAGTATTGGTATTTTTCTTAAAGTCCTAATCCTAAAGCATTTTTAATTATGAACTGCCTTACAGTTTTGATTCTGACCTCGAGGTGTTTGTTATCGCTGTATGCTAAAAAGCGAATGATTAATTGTGTATTATGAGTTCATACAATGTGTGATATTTCATTATTTAACTGTTCTCTTGTGCCCTCTCACATTCATTCCAATTTCAATCAAATGTTGCATTAGTCAGAGATATATCAGTATAGTGTTACTTAATGACAAAGTGATGCATAAATAAACTAATGACCAGGCTGCATTAGGCCCTGGAGGTTCACCAGATCAGACTTTTGCATATTTGATACTGCTGCTTCTTCTGAAGATGACGGATTCTGACACCTTAGCTTTCATTTATCTGCTGGCTTGTTGATTTTCTGAAGAAGTTAAAAATCCAGAAGGAAACAGCTCTAGCAATCTGTGGCAAGTTAGCTACCATTCCGAATTTCTTTAGTATATTGTCCTTTTTTTATAGAGCTATTACTTACTTTCCTTTCTTTAGATTTACTTTTTTCTGTGAATTATTCATTTTTGAGATGACCAATTCAGATCAACTGTTAATCCAAATCTATCCATTCTATTATGAAACAAGCCATAGCATTTAATCTCATATTTTAGGTCTGTATTCTGGATGGAGCAGAAGGTTACAAAGTTGCTCTACTAGTATGTTAAAATGGGCTGAAGAGAAATAAACCTGTTGATGAAAGAGCTCAGATAAATGTGTGGTGATTGGGTTCAATGAATTAGAGGTCCGGAGTCTGGTGTAATGCAGCTTCTTTGTTGGTGATGAGGTGGGATTGATAGAAAGAGTTTGGTGCGCCAGATGTTTTTAAATCTAAAAGGAATACATCCTTGTGGCATGCAGCAAAAATATGAGGAGGCTTGGCTTTCTAGCTTACTTTTCTGTTTGCCTAATTGCAGCTGTTTCAATTTTAGTCCAAACCCATGCTAAAACCATGCTGCTTTATACCCATTCCCCAGTTTTTAGACTCTCCCATGATATCCTTATGTATTTTGATGACTTTCTTTGTCTTTCCTCTCTCAATCCTTCCAGTTTCCTAAATTGTGTTATTGATTTTGGGGGTAATCAAGGATTTTGTCTGTAAAGAATATATCGTTATAAACTGCTCATACCGAAAGGTAATTCTTTATTTGGTTGCACCAACTCCTGGTAAATGAATAAATACCTAGAAGAAAGAGGATGTGTAATCAAGACAATAAACAGTCTGTGGCTTGACTGCAGTTTTTTTCTGCAGCCTGCTAAATTGGCATTCGCTAAATCCTTGTAATCATCTCAGTTGAAGTTCTTCATCATCATTCTCTGATTGTGTCTTCCGTCTTGGAGTGCACAATCAGTTTTACAGCTGATGGTGCACCATTTAACCATAAGATGTTTGACTACTGGCAAAACATCTAGTGAAAGAAAAAAATAAAAGGGGTTGTATTCCTCACAACACTACGACTATTTCTGTGATGATAATGATACTAATGATAACAACAAAACGGTTTATTAAAGCTTGTGTTATCTAGTCTCAGAGTGGTCCATCCCAAATTATGATAATTTCCCCCCGGGTTAATGGTGCATCATTTTGCTAACTTGCCACTATCATGTCTGGGGGGGGGTCAGCTGTAGGACGTGATTGCTGACTTTCCAGGTCAGTTTTTGCCCACCACCCGACACATCATTGAAGGATGGCCCGTTAACGTCACAGGGAGCACCCATGCGTCCCTGAAGCTGATTAAAACACAGGCTGATGGCTGTTATTTACAGCGTGGCCCTTGTGCGTGAGTTGTGTGTTCTGTGTATGTGTGCGTGCTTCTCAAGGACTCTGGCCCGAGCAGGCTCCGGGCTCTGTCAACCCCCCCCCCCCCCCCCCCCCCCC
>JABUIW010000037.1:3537017-3592111 GCA_013363375.1 Menidia beryllina
AAGGGAAGAAAAAGAAGGCGGTGCAGTGGGTTGTCATTTCTCTCAGCCAGATGTGTCACCTCTTTAGCCTTGGTGAATAGCTAGCTGAAGGTTGAAGCCCGCTGACATACACTTAGACCATGATATGCCAGAAGGTGCTGCGTTTGTGTGTGATTTGGTGCTCATGATGGGTTGCGTGGCCTGTTAGTACATACTGTGTGTGTCTGCACATGCATTCGTTCTCACCGGGGAGCATGCACATACGTAGGCACCGCAGCCGATGGGTTGTCACTGATAGTGGCCTCGGCATGAAACGAAGGTCACAGTACTCTCTGGGTTTTATCTGGCTCTCTCACAGGAGTACTTCTGTAACTGTCAGCTAATGAGACACGGGAGGGGAGCGAGGGAAAAAGAGGACAGATAAAAAGGGTGAAGGAGAGAAAAAGACAGGGGGAGATGGTGTTATTAAGAGAGCCGAGAGGTGGAAAACAGGTGAAAAATGAGAAAAAGATTCTGAGCAAAATGTAACAGAAAAGAAAACACGGAAAAGGGGAGAAAGAGAGAGCAAGAAATGCACGACTACACTAAAAGGCACGGTTGGGGTGGGGGAGGTGGGGAGAGTGGAGCAGAGGGTTGAGCTCATAGGAAAACAGCAGGCTGCAGGGATGTGGGACAAAAACAATGAAAGGCTCAAGGAAAATGAAAAGGAAGTCTCTTCTTTCGTGCCATCTCGAGAAAGCCGCAAAACGCAGCTTCACACAGCAGAAGAGAGACACAGCATGGGAGTTGCCTCCTGCAGTCTGTCACACACCACACCCTCAGAAGCATCCGGGCCCAGCTCCTTCACCTCTGCGCTGCGACTTCTGTCACTCACTGTCTTTCTGTGTTGCTCTTTTTTTTTTCATTTGCCCTCTCATGTTTTTCCTCATTCTTTTAGAGAGCTCACAGACAGTGCCTCTAGGCCACCGTACTCTGGAATGATGGATAGGGTCGAGGGTGCATGGAAGCAGAGGGGGTGCTGTGGTGCACTGCAGTGTAGCATGACTGATGGGAACATGCATTATTTTCCTGGAGGGCTCAACCGGCAAAGGGCCAGAATGTGGTATGGCTGCTGTGCACGCTGAAAGTGCCTTTCTGCAAAGAGAGGGCCCATTTTTAATGGCCGTCTTGTTACCTTGAATCGGAACCGGCTATAGCTCTCGGTGCATATCAGTGCAGCGACAGAAGAGGAAATCTACATATGTTAAAAAAAATAAAAACCCAGCTCTCCCTTCACAGATTTGAGATCCGTTCACTTGTCCTTAAAAGGCTGCTTGTCTGAGACACAATCCACTGAGTCACCACCGCCACGGGACGTCATCCCACAGCTCCTTGGCTGACTCTCTTTCATCATACATACGCATTACTTTGGTCAGCGCCTACCTTGGACTCTGTCCACTTTGTTTTTCCTTTCCGGGGCGAGCACTTAAGAGGAATCATTCACAAACTGGTCACAAGCATCCATGCAGCTGCTCCTGCGGTGTCGTCAAGTCACAGCAATGAGTTTTAACTTTAAATCAATATTCCGAGAAGGAAATTTCCTGTGACTTAGTGGGAAAAAAAAGTCCGTAAATGTCGCTTCCATTACATTGTGCCTGTCATGCTGTGCATATCTTCTGGAGCCTCGGTCCAACTCATTCATTTGTAATGACTTGGTTATGACTCCCTTGAGTCATGCTGGAGACTAAAGTCTCCCTGTTCAGTCAACCAGAACCTCCTGTTGGAGAAGGAAAGGGAGGGAACGGACAGTGTACAATGTTTTTAAGACAAGAGCAAAGAAGTGCTGCTTAGCTATAAGAATCTTAACACATAAGGAGTATAAAAACAAAATGCTTCAGCTGGTTACAATCACCAAAGTTAAAAGCCAAATCTCTAGCGGTACTGTTCTTTACTCATGTATTTATTTGAAGGATGCTAAATTCAAACCATCTGAGAGACTTACATGATGCATCTATAGTCACACATGGCAGCATTTTGAAATCACACGTGAGAACATGTTTAAAATTTTTACTGCGAAGACTTGCATTTCTCTGTCTTGTGCTCAAGGGTCCAGCTGTGCAAAGTGCCAATTTTTTGCACAAAACACTCAAAGATTGTTTTCTTTTTTCTTTTGTTGCCTCTTTACCTTCTCAGCAGCCTTAAGTAATTCCTTAGAATGACTTCAGAAACAAGGAAAAATAAAAAGTTTAGCTGTGTGTAAACCATAACAATGTAGAGCTTATGACAATGAATCAAGAAGTGACCACAGTGGAAAGGAGCTTTTTGAAGGGACAACTCATTGGATACACTTAACCTCAAGCCATTGATTTTGCACTATAAGTTAGACCTCTGTGTGGTTTATGATTTGACTTTTTCATCAAGTTACTACTTCCTCTGCTCTGCTCCTTGGGTCATGTCGCAGCCGATGACCGCTTTGTTGTTTTTCACTGCAAGATCTTTCCACTCAATTATCAGCAAACGATTTCATGTCAACAAGTCAACAGTTTGACGCATCATTCAGAAAGCCCCCATTGGTCTCACCCATCTGCTGAACACACATTGACTCAGTCTACTCAAGAGAGGAAGATATAGAGGCTAACTTGTACTTTTAATAGAGCTGTGGGGCCTGAAGGGTTCTGCCTATGTGGCGACTTTGTAAGATTACCTCCAGTTTAAATGAAATATAGTGACTGGAGACAGTGTAATTTTTCCATGGTTCTCACCTTCCAGAGTCAAATGGGTAATTCCTGTTTCAAAATCCCTTCTTTAGTTTTCATTCCTTGGCTTTTGCTACCATTCCAAAACAACAGAAATGATGCACTTTTTGTCATCAATGCAGAAATAGTTTTGTGTGTGTTTTCATTTTAGTTTGGAGTTTTTATTTATATGCCCTTCTAAAAAAAATGAAAACCAAGTCAAAAATATTTTACTAAAGGGCATCATCCAAGAGAAAAAAAGTAAATGTCAAAAACAGTCAACATGGTTTTTGTTCAATATCAGAAGAAATTACCTTCTCTTTCCAATAGGGACTTTCGATTGATAAGATGAGACAAAGCGTGACTCAGCTTTCCTTGAGATACTTGGAATCTTGGCATCTCCACTCAGGTTGGATCTTATGGGAGTCTTTCAGGTGTTCTGGAGTCAGAGAGCAGAGGCTCTGGGAGAGGAAAAGGCTGTTGCCAAAAAGACTAAAACATAAACAGTGTGAGAGCACACTTCATCCCGTCTGTCTCCTGCCAGGGGCTCCTTTTTCATCCCTGCTGGCCTGTCTCTACTCCCCCCTGTCACATTCCTGCTCTCACCCCGTTGCTCAGATCTTTCTGTCCTTCCCCTCCATTCATTTTCTCCTGGTCTTTCCGCTTTTAATTTTTCCATAGCTTCTTTGGTGAATTTTTAAACACATGCCCCTATATTCTCCCTTTCCCCTCGTCCCTCGAGCCTCCCTCTTTTCCCACTATGGACTGTAGTAATTGGGCAGCGAAGAACAAAAACAAAGACTGGATGTCAAGAAGCCAGCTCCCATGAAAGGCGACGGGTTCCTATCATGCCTGTATAAGGCTAGATGACGAGTGTGAGGCGGTTTGATGTGTGTGCAGGTGTCTGTGAGTTTAAGTATAGTTTGTAGATTTAACCAGGTGTGCGGGGGAGTGCATACTGACTTTAGTGCATGTCGGCATGTGTTGGTGTGTTTTTGTGTGAGCTCAACTCAGCAGCAGGCTGACGTGTGCCTTGCAGCCGCAGGGACCCAAAAGGTTTTGCTCCCTCTCAGCTAATCCAAACAAAGCTCAGGCGGAGCCAGAATGAGGAACGTCTGCTCTGTTGGTCATAGACGTAAAGGGTCAGCCAGGGTGACGTGTGTTTGTGCGTCTGCGAAGGAGATGTAGATACCAGCTTTGTGTTATGCCTTCTGGTAAACGTCGCATGCGCACTTGCGTGGACCTGAGAATTTTTTTGTGTGCTTTGTGTCAGCCTGATGAAGCCTGTCGTTGATATTTACTTCCAGATTTACCTGATTTCCATACAAATTCACACAAATCTGATTCATTTATTGTTGTTGGGATGCTAATACATTTATATAAACACAAAAATAGACACAGGCATGTTCATGTTTATTCAGCTTTCTCCTTTGTTTATCTGATCCAAGTTGTTCCATTGGTTCTGTTTACAGAAACAACTCATTTTGTTCCTGCATTTGAAAACCTCACATGAATTTTTTTTTTTCTTTTTTCCATTCCGGTCACATTTGCACAACGTTCTCATTTGGCTCTCTTCTCAGATTCCTGTTTTGAAAACTCTAACCACTGACTGGTGACTGCTAAAATGTCGCTAAAATGCTGCTAAAATGCCGACATGGTTTGGATACTCTCCTGTGCTCGTAACATCATCAGTTTCTTGTCAGGAACTGGACTAGATTGCATCTTGAGTTTTGCAACAGCTGTGTGAGGGACTCATTCTGCTGCATTCTGCCACAGTTCAGTAAAAAGGCATGTTGTGAGATCAATAGCTGAAACGGCGACAACAATTATAGGCATTAGTGTCATTTTGAGTCGAACCGGAACTTGTCATCCCAAATTTGTTTTGGATGGATGACAACATCACTGATGCCTATGCATGTGTTTGGGGCATGTTCCAGGAGACAGCAAGAGAGGGACTTCTTGGATCTGATTAGTCTCCATGTGTCCACAAAGCCCTTCGGCCATGGGCTTTGGAGCAGCTGTGACTGGTTTGACCTCTGACCTCTGAATATTTTACTCTCTGGGTAAATCCCAGGGTGCAGCATTTGATTGAACACACTTATATTTATTTATGATTTTTCTTCATTAGGCTGCTTAGCCAGACAAGTGCACAATGTGCTGTATGATCCTATTTAACATTATTTGTGCTGCACCATTACATGCAATGGGCTGTTAAAAAATAAGCTATTATTAAAGTCTGCAGTGGTCCTGCAGAATGTTTCTATATGTGGTTCAACTAATTCTTTGGCACTGTGCTTTCTTGCTCTGCGCTTTCTTTAATGCTCCATCACAGAGGATTCCTGGTGGTAATGAAACAATGCAGCTGCAGAGCAGGTCATTTACAACCGGGATCGGTCCATTTGTAATGCCGCATGTTCAGACTATCCAACTATTTGGCATTGTGTCTGCTCCACTGCACCAATGCTCAGTCCCCAAACTGGAGGCAGTTTGTGTGCTATGGAACCTCAGAAACCCTATGTCCGTCCATGCCTTAGCTCCCAGAGACAAATAACAGTGCAGTTTCACAGCAAGGCCAATTAAAAGGCAATGGCATTTAAGTGTGTGAGACAGACTGACATTAAAGCTAATTCCTGCTAAAAACTCAGTGACATTACATCAACTACACGACTGCCAGAGACTGTTCTTTACTGTCTTGCATTCTTTAGTAAAGAATGTGGTAGTATATTGGGAAATTGCCAGTGGGAACTCTATAAGCCGCCTTTCAAATGTCATTAGAGATTTTTCTCTGTGCTTTCAGCAGTTGAGATGACCTATGCATACTGTACCGTGCAGCCTGGGGATTGATAGGGAGGGACATGGACTCCTTCCAGTCGTGATCAGAATGTGAATCACCTTTAATGCTGAAGACATTATGCATCTGTGATGCAAGTGTACAACACTTTTCGCATTTGGGACATTGCTTTGTGCATGCCTATGCCACTCGGTGCATCATGCATTTGAGTGAAGGGATTGCACATGGTTACTGAAAGGATAAGAATGTCATTTTACTGTCAAGTTCTCGCTTTCTTGCTCAAATGATATTCCCACACCTCCTCCATTTGCATTATGATATTTGATATAGGTGCAACAAAGGAGCTGGAAAGTTGATCCATGGAGTCCATTTCTTGTGAAATGGGTAATAACAAAACAACCTCTATTTAAAGGATACGGGAAGGAAAGAGAACACATATTTGCTATCAACCACCTTGCCTCCAGCTAAGGTTTTCTGTTCATTGAGCCATACCGGGTTAGTTGTCTCTGCCATCAGTCAGGCATAGTGAACCTTAATCAGTACGCATTGCATCATCTCTCTCAGAATAAATTAACATTTACACTAACAACCAAAAGGTCTTATTTTAAACTGCTTCCATACATTTTTTCTGAGGTCATGTTTCATGATGGATTTGCTGTTCACACCTACCCATTCATTTAGAATAGTATATCTATTTCCATATATTACTTTAACTTTAACCATGTATGCATGTGACTTTACGGAGCACCAAAATCCTCTTTATGTCTGACTGACCTTTTTTCTTCCCCTCTATTAGACTGGCTGTTCATGCTGAGCCACAAGTGTCACATTGCATCATAGAGAGGCACCACTAATAGAAACATTAATACAAGGCAGATGATAAAGAAAAGCTTTTTTCACTCCCTGCCATTCTTTTCCCCTCGGCGAACAAGATTAGTGCCTAATCCACCAAGAATAGAGGAGATAAAATGTCCCTGATTGGCTACATTGGGATAAATAAACACATGTCTGCTGTAAGTGGATCTCCGCTGCAGAAAGCAATTTTTATCGAGTCATTTTGTCTCATGTTTTGTCGCAAAATCGTACAATCTTTTAGATAATTAAATTCTGGACCATTAACCAATGCAGTTTGGGGTTTCTTCAGTGTACACTGAGATGAAAAAAACAAACTATCAGATAGATCAGCCTCCAAGCAGTTTAAAAAAACTTGCATGTAGAAACCAAGGTGTTGGGTGATGCTAATTAAACTCCCCTCATTCTGCACAGCCTGAAATGCCTTTGAACACACTACTGTCTCCGGGATTGTGACGTTTGTAATGAGCTTTAAGTCAGCCTTGCAGGACGGGTTCTTTCTTCTTCGCTTTGTTCTGAAATGGGCCTAACCTCAAACAAAGCAGCTTCAGCACCTCAGTCAAAGATGGTGAAGCTTCTAATGTGTCAGGATGCTATGTGCCAGCATGTGGCAGGTAGGTGCAAAGATGAGATGTCTGAACTGTTTCTTCCCCGTGGACTCTGTGGAGAACATTGTCATTGTCCTGCCATTTCTCCAGCCATGCATGACACATAAAATTATGCATTCTCTACTGAGCAGACGCCACACTGGGGGAAAAAACAGTGTGCTTTTATGGCAATTACTGTTTGGTGTGGGTTCTCTTTGGGGTCTGGTGTACAGCCAGGCTGAAAGATAAGAGAAAAGTAAGATAGATGGCAATGGGGGTTGGAGCAGCGGAGTTTCTGGTGGTTGTAGCTCTCCCTTTAGGCTGTCAGGCTCCCCCATTTCCCACGAGAATGCAGATGCAAAGAGTCAGGCATTCTTGTAATGCCTGCACAGTGTAACTCTCAGCACAGGTGAAGAGATGGTAGATGGACTGTCACATGGGGGGTGGGGGGGGTCCAAAACCATAACAGCACCTTTGTCTTTTTCTAATACTCTCCCACATTAGCCCGTGGGACTTGCTCTATTCAATTTCTCTTTAATCGGGCATGAAGATTCTTTGCACATCTTGAACATTGTCAGGTACAATTTCAAGCCCACATCCTATTCACCGTGAGGGAGATTAATGTAATTTATCTCAAGGGCATCGCAGTATAACATTTGAGTCAATCTGCTTCGATAGACGGGGATAAGCGTGGATGCTTTTAAGAACTTAACCATCCTGAGACTTCCAGACCAGCTTGAAGTTTAAAGTTATTGCTTTGAATATCTGCAATATAAATGTCCGGGAGTTAAGAATACTTCAGAATGTTTACAAGTCAACTGACGTGTACCAGACAGATGTGACCTGTAATTTCCATCTGGTTGTCTGAATCTAGATAATAATAGTTTTGCCAGCACAGCCATACAAGATCCAGGTGCTATTCCCACCGTCTCCTGTCACAGACAAATAGCATATTAACCAGCTTCTTGTCAGCATGTCGGACTCAAAAAACAATACATGCTAACATTTAACATTTTCACCGGCTGACATGTCATTTGTAGGAATGACGGAAACACCGGCAAACGGAAGTTCATAGCTGAAATGCAGCTGAGATTAACTTTCTTATTTATTTGTTGTCGGTGAAAATTGAAGAGAAAGTGTAGGATGAAAGAATTGCCTTCCCGAGTGAGGAAAACGCTCTCAGAGGCGCAAAGCATAAACCTTTCACTGGTCTGAGGCTGTTTATGACCTTTGTGTGGGATCCAAAATGCCATGGAGCCGACCATCTTTCATTAATCTCAAGACAAAAGCTCCTTGCATCAGCACAACCAGCAGAGTGCCGGCAAAGTGAGACTCATAACACAAACTTTTAGAGAAAAATACAGCCACCGGGCAGGGCTGCCCCACACTCTGCTAAAACCTACATTTCCCTCCTCCACCTTGTTCTTTTTTTAATTAGGAAGGAACCGCAGCCCAAGGGCTGATGCATAAGGGACAAAACACTTAACGCGTTTGGCCCCAACTAAGAAACTCCATTCTGGTTCCTTGAATAAACCTATTTATTGCTCCCTTATGGGTTTGCTCTCTTAGGCCTAAAAGTAGCATGATGTTGATTATAACTTTAGCTAGTTTACTCCATGTTCAGTAGAGTCATCAAGCTTAAGCAGTGCCACCAATTCAAAATTAAAAGAGTAGAGGATTTAGCATAATGCACACATTAAAAAGAAAAAAAACAGGCAGTGGAAGGAGGAGGCGTCGTTCAGTTGGACACTGACATGGCATGACTGCAATGTCTACAAAGCAAAACATAATTACCATGCCTCTGTAAAGGCCCAGCGACACGCTCCTAAATATCCAGTCTCACCAACAGATTTTATCATCTGTTAAATTACCGCCGCAACCCAATAGCATATCCTAAGATTAACCTCATACGCGTTCATCCTAATGTTTAATTCACTTAAAAATTGAGCACAGGGCATGTTTTCTGCTCCCTCTACGTCTCCCCGTGGCGATGTCACAGGGGATTAAGTCACTGAGGCCGAGGGACTTGTTTATGATTCATCTGGAAGGAGGCCTCTCATACCCACAGGGCAGCGAGCAGGCTATTTTCCCCCACTTTCCTCGCTTCCCTCTCGGCTGAGAAGTGCCAAGCGAGCCTCAATGAGACAATGTGAACAGAGAAGTGTTGGAAGCCTGCTCTAAACAGTTCCAGGTGACGTAAATCTGAGTGATGTAAATCCTGCGTCATTGTTAGAAACATGACTACCCATTCGCAAAAACAGAAACTGTCAAATTTATTAGGCGTCTTTGAAGACTGAGAATCTGGAAAGGTCGGCAAACATCCTTTCTACTATTTGAATTAAAAGATTGAGCAAAACTAGGAAAGCAGCAGTGTCAATTCGATGGAAAAAATCATACTTGAGTCTGACTGGTGCCATAATGTTTCTTTAGGGGAGTATAGATGGAAGCTCACTTTCTTTCCATGTTTTTTGTTAGACTTCAGTTTTAGTTGTTTTTTTTTACTATTTCAGGTCAGCTGACGTACACTGCTGTAATGTTACCCTAACTGATGGCAGGCGTTCAAGCCTCCTCCAATCTAGCCCAAACTAATTGCACGTCAGGTTTTAAACAACCTGTTGGAGTTAATTAGGATTTTTAATGGGAGTGTGTGTGCTTCTGATTGGCCCACCAATGCATATAAACTCCCCGGTGTGTTGGGGAGAGACTCGCTTTTAATAAGCGGACTCTCGGTGAGTGAACCAGAGTCCATTCCAGAAGTTAGTTTGAAACACATGTTCAACCACATAACAGGCTAATCCAAAGCTAGGTTCGGCTAGAGTTCAGCTGTTACTGGTTTCCTTTGTTTGCCATGAAAAGCTGTGCTGGATGTGACAGACTACAGTAGGATAGTGTTATTCAACATGAGTGCACTGGTGTCAGGGGAGCTAACATATTACCTCTGTTAGTGCAACTTGATGTCTTCTTTTAATTGCTCTTTTAATTAACTTGTGTCTAGTCTTCATCTTGTCAGAGGATGCCTGGGCATGCTATTTAGCACAAGGTAATGAGATTAACCTCTCGTTGACCAAGCAAATGTAGATTAAACATTATGGCCAAATGAAATGAGCGCGGCTTTATTTAGTCATGTACACAGGCGGGCGGCAGGCAGGCGAGCCACAACTCTCTCAGTGGCAACATAGCTCAAATGTCATGGGGGATAGAGGGGAGTGTGTTTGGCTTTGAGTCGCGAGCGTGGCCAACCAGCTGCATGGGAGGAAAAGAGAGAGCGGCAGGGGCTGGAAAATAGTACGAAATTCTCCCGCTCTCCCCGACTATCTCTGGAGAGGCTACTGCAGGCAGTCGATGAAAACAGGCCTCTAATCAGTCAGTCACACTCTCACATGTGTCAGGTCCCTCACACAGACACAAACAGACACCTACAGTATCCAGACGCCCTCTCTGCTCTGCTCTGTTGCTGTCTCACGCTACACTCGGAAAAACTCCAGATGACACCATTTTTCTATAACTACAGACGCACACGAACAAAAAGCATGACCTTTACAATGGAAGCACGTCCCAGCAAACTGGTTACGGCAAAACATGATGCAAAACGTGGCATATTGAATCATTTCCCACTTTTTGTTTTCTTTTATTCATCTAAGTTTACCACATTGCTCAACACCGACTGTAATGCCAGGAGACACAAACAGGAACATCATGCCTCAGACATTTAGTCATCTCCTTAAAAAAGTCAGAGCTTTTTGTTAGCCTTTGCGTTTCACTTAAAATCTGAATTGATGTTTTTTTTTAATGGAAAATGAAGGTTCTCATATGCAACAATATCAGGGAAACATCTAAAAGGTAACCCTGCGTCCAAAAGGTCCCTATCTTTCCTTTTTTGTAAGGCAAACTTCTATGGATTAAACATCAATTTAAATGTTGGAGTGTTATAAGCCAGAAAAAGAATAGATGAGAATTGAATAGAAGATGCCTTGTTCATTCCCAGTGTGGGGGATTCAAAATATGCGTCTGCCTGTTTCATATTGCTTATATTACTTCTCTATGACGCTGATAGAACTTGCTCCACAATTCTTGCCGTTTGCCCTCATTTCATTTGGAGTGTTTAGTTAACACACCCCGGTGGCCTACTTTAACTTCCTTTTTAAGAACCACTCGCGGCAGCCTTCAAAAAATACAATCGTACAATTTTCCAAAGTGGAATCAAATCCCACCAATCTTTAATGGAAACTGTGGGTTTATCTCAACTTTGAACATTTGGGACATCGGGTGTGCTTCGCAAAGGAATCCTTCCCCAGGATAATGTGAGCCCACTCCTGAGTTCACTTTTCACTTTCCTCCTATTTCCTTCTGGCTCTGGGCGTTTCTGCCAGTAGATGCCCCCCTCATGGCTCGAGTGTGCTGCCTCTCCTTAGCCAGCTCTGCACCTCGTTTTAATCAGGCTGTGGGGAGTGAAATATTGCCCTGGTGAAAATGCTGTACCCAAACTCCATTCATCTGGTTTCAATCTTCTCTCCGCCCTCGGATGTGGCCGCGTGGGTATTCCTATTCTAGACATGGGGGTGGGAAGAGATGGTGCCGAGCAGCACAAAGGGCAGGCATATTTGTTTGGAGGAGTGTGTGTTTATGCCACTGCTATGAAGGATGTAGATATGTAGTCTTGCTCATTACATGAAAGAAACTACAGTGGTACTATTTCGGCTTTAGTATAGTAGGAAATAAACAACATTTTGTCAGCGTTTAAAAGTTTTTTGTTTTAGTTTTAGTCACATACATTCGACATAATCCCATGTAATTCAGTATATTCTGTTTCTAAATGATACAGAAACATTACATGGATTTGAAGTGTGTGTTCGCTTCAATAAATAGAGAAATATTGAAGGTGCTATTTTATATTTGGTCATGTGTGCACGTGTGGCTGGCTAAGAGGGCTTTTTTCCTCTGCTTGAATGGGCTTAGCTGATCATTAAAGCAGATGGCAGGTTGGTTCATTAGCTCTTGTAAATTAGCCTAAGTAAGGCCTTTCCTGGAAGCTTTGCAGCTCCTGTTGACCTCCCTGGCCATCATGCAGCCACAGCTCTGGCTTTGTCATCCACCCCACCAATCAGCACCTCTCAGTGTACAGCTGCCAAAACAGACGTGACATCTGCTCACCTCTGGGGAAATGGTAGCCATTGACACGTCCTTCCCAGTCAAGGAATCGGATGGATAGGTTACCCCTTTGTCCTTTGCAGCAGCTATGGCATCAGGCGCTGTAACATAGCAGCATTTGGGCTTGAGGCGTTCTCCACTTTGCTATTTTCTGCTTAACTGATCAAGTAAGATGATCTATCAGATGCATACCATAGGACTGACAGCAGCGCTAATATATCAGTGACGTAGCGCTTTAGCGCCGGGCGGATGGAGAGAGGGAGTTAGCGTCCCGTCTGTTTTCAATTAGCCAATGATACGTACAACATGGGAGCTGCTGTGCTGCATTCAGTTTCTGTTCACTCCAACATCCCGTGAGGTAAATTAGTGTGTTTGCTCAGAGAGGCTTTGCCACTGGACCCCAGGTGAACTTGGACTTTGGACAGTGACAAATAATCGCAGTGACCTAAATAATGGAAGTAAATCTGTGTGTGCAGAGAGGCGAGAAGGCGGAGATGAATAAGGGGAAGTGCACACAGAATCCCTGCATCCCCCTGACTGTGAGCTCGCAAAATGAAATGCTTACATGTCCAGGCTGGAACGATCCTACATTGCTTCTGAAGCTAAACTTTAATGCGGGGCCAAATATAGCTCCAGCTAAAGGCTTGTTGTCTTCCCATTCCTCCAGTTTGTCACGTGTCTGCAAACTTAACTGTATAGCCTGCTGTGGCTTTTATTGTCTTCCCACAAGTTGTTAAATGCTTCTTTGAATCACTGCTGGGGTATTGAATTGCATTTAATAAAAGCCATGGGTGTAGTGCTTTATTGTGAATGAGGGGGTTAGTATTTGAAGTTTTCATCAGTTTAACGCTACATTGAGGCATCCATCATCAGGGCGAGCATGATACATTCTACTTCCTGTAGCCATACACCTAGTCAGCTCTATTTTCAACTTAATGGACATAAAAAATTGCAGATTGCAGCAAAATGGACTTGGCAGCACAAAAGCTTATTAAGTATCGATTCGCTGAGGTCAGTGCCCATGTCCAGCCACTCCAACAATGTGAGAGGAGTTCATTCACATGCTTGCCAGCCACAAATTGAGATTAGGCCACATAAATAACAAGGGAAATTGAGGAACATTTTGTGAAGAGAGAACAGTTCGGCTCACGGTTACCTAATGTGCCAGGAAAGGCTGTAGGAGGAAGAGATTGTTTATATGTGCACTGGGGGTTTTATAGCTGTTTATATCATAGCAAGCCCGTCTGTCCAGGCTCCAGCAGTGCTAAGCTGGTGTGATATACAGAATTCCCAACTGGAAAGTTTTAAGTTGATCAATTCTGTTTGCTGCAGATTTTAATGAATACACCACACCATCTGTCAGGTATGCAGGGTTAAAAAAGTTTGGTCTCAGCAATGAGCAGCAATTCACACAGATGTTAAAGGATGGGTTTCCTCTTTTTTTCTACTGGCACCTACATGCAAAAGTACCTAAAATACATTAATGGCACTGAGATTTGCTTCTGCATTGGGAGAGAAGTTGAATGCTGAGAAATGCAGGAATTCCCTATGCAGAAATAAAAAGAAAGAGTTGTTTGTGAGCTCAAGGTAAATCGGATTCTTTCGAAGCAAATGTAATTTCCTGAACTGGAATTGGACTTGTTTTCTTTTGATAACCCAAATTTTCGCTGACTTTGAGATTAAGCAATTGTTTTTTTCCCACAGTTTTACACCTGCGCCAGCCAAAATGAGTTTCTGCAAAAAGCGTGTGGCAGCAGTAATAACAGAAGCGTTTCATCTGGGAATGGAGCCTTTTCTTTTTTCTTTTTTTTTATGAATGTCCACATATGCAAAAGGACACACTCTCCTGTCCTCCTTCAAATTGTGTTCTCTGTGGGACAGTTGGTTTATTCAAAGCTGTGTGCATGTGCTGCGGGGAAGATTTGCCCTTTGCATACATCTACACCCACACACATGCACCCAGACGCACGGCTCAGTCACCTTGGTGATACGTTTCTACAAGGCGTTAACCCCCTCCATCCTTTGCCGTCTGCTTTTCAGTGGTCTCAGATCCAGAGGCTTGTAGAGAACAAAGTGACTATCTTCACAAGCTTGTTTTTTTTTGGTAGAATTACCAGATGTTTTTGGGAGGATCCCTTTTGCTTTGGGAGTTCACAGTCCGAGCGCCATTCAACTGAAGCATGTTATCTCCTGCAAAGCAGACCATTTGACATTTGGACCTTGTTCACTCTGAACACATTAAAAAGAGGGAAAATGTCCTGAATGCTGCCTAAATGTAACTGTGTAAATGGCTTAACAGCACATGCGCTTTCGGAGATTATTCGCCTGAAGTCAGTAAGATACATTGCTGTAATTAACATTTTGGATGGGGAACATCCTTTCAAAATGATTAATTGGTTTTTGATTTCAAGGAAATACAGAAATAAAACTTTCAGCCAATGACAGCCATTGCCATCTTTGTGCAAGGAACTGAACTTTTTAAGCGTCATACTATGCTCTTGTTCATTTCTCCCATTTAACTTTGGCTGTCCTTTGGATGGAATGGAGGAACAGGCAGGTTATGCACGATGGCGCATGTTATTTCAGGGTTATATTTTACATATAAAAACTGATGTTTCTGTATAAGAATCAAAACTTTGCAACAAAAAAAAAGATTCTGTTAAAAAAAGACACGAGCAACCTCAGCCATGCAGATTAGAGAAAAAGTAGCGTTTCTAAGACTTCAGCCTCCGATGTGACTTTTGCCTTCCTTAGACAGTTCAAGGCTAAATCTAGAAGATTTATTGAATAGCCAGTGTTCTGAATAGACACACCCATGAGTGCGGGTAATGCCACTAGACCAGATTCAGCATTGATAGGACACGTAAAGCCATGTAAGCAGGTTTCACTGCCTCTCACTTATTCCCTTGGGGAATGGGTAATTAGTTTTTTATTCTCATCTCCTCTAGGCTTCCTTATTTTGCTCAGGCATAACGCAGAATACTTTTGGGTAATTAAAAGAGCTTGTTGTGAAACTCATTTTGGATCTATTTTGGGGATAAATCAGTGGGATAGTGTTGCTATCACTCAACATGACATCAGTCACAAGACCATGAAAGGGATGCTAATGAAGGTAATAAGAGCAGCACAAGGTGAACATTTACCACAGGGCCTTACATTATTCAGACTTCTGTGGTATTTTGTCTTCTTTTTCTTTTCCCTTTGTCCCCCCACCCCTTCCCCCCCATCTCTTTCCCCATATGCTTTACCCTTCAGGTGGTACAAACGCTGAAAATGATTCCTCTCCTTTTTTTGTCCCCACAAACTACTGCTGTAGCTGGATTTCATAGAAACCAACACCCTTGTCTTCCTCTCAAGGTTGAATTACCTATGCATGTACTGGCTCACATGTAATGCGGCTAAAAATAAAGTACAAATAAACACCATCCAGTCCTTACAATCTTTTATGCTTTGTTCTCATGTCCTTTAACATGGGCCATTGAAGCATCTCAGAAACCCTTGCCCCAACACTGAATTGCACATTTCAGAACAAGGAACCCAAAAAGGACTATTTTATTCAGTCAATTACAGCGAATTGGAGCATTTTCACAACAGACCACACGTCATTCTTTAATGTTTCATTTGACAGCCACTAAGTCCATTGTGGATGGGTGGATTTTGCCATTGGCAGTACTTTCAACTGTGGGACTTGAATTCTTTGACGAAGACACAACAGTTTGCTTCTTGCCTCGAGCTTTTGTTTATAAATAAAACAAAACTTACATAGTGAGAACATTTTCTTAGTGTCTGGCTGTACGTGTTAGGGCAATAACACTTTTTGGCTGGAGTGAGTAGAGAACTCAAAGAAAGATCATGGTGAGGACTAAAATACTTTCCATTACACCCTTGTTGCAATATAGATCATTTTCTTGTTGCCCTACAAACGTCTCTTTTATGACAATCCTTTTTACGAGTTTAGGGTATGAAAACAAATTGTAAGTGTAAAGAAATATCATTGTTTTGGTAAAGAGACATTATTATAATTTTCATTATCATGGTGATGGACATTATTTTGGTACTTTTAACATAGCCACTCTCACAATCACTAGATGTTCCATATTTTTGGAACATTAATGGCCGAGATCCTCTGCATGAGCAAGGGAGGAAAACATCTCTGCCTCATTACTGTTTAATTGTGAAGACAGAGCATCTGTAAATGCAGTACTGGATTGCACAGTTGTTTACTTTATTCCTTCAGAGGATATAAGAATGGAAACCCCACATTCATAACATATTTACACTCTTTCAAGACCCTTTGGTGCTGCAGTCGAATAAACCTAGTACGCAGATTTGTTTTGTTGTTGTTGTTTTTTTCCAACCTACAAGGCAGATATTCTGAAAGGCTGTATTTGTGCCAAATTCAGGTGGCTAACTACAGCAAACTGGGAGATCTAAATCACCAGAGAAAACAAGCATTTTAGAGATAAACAAATCATTTTTAAAACAAGCACCTGTGTATATGTCTATTTCTTAATCTATATGGAAAAATGGTTCCACCATTATTATGCAAAAACAAGGGGGCCACTGAGACTCTACAGCATGCACGGGCAAGATATGGCCGGATGTCAGACGCTGCCCACAGAACATCTGTCTCGCCTCCATCGTATTCACATGAAAGCCATAAAGACACCAACATAGCCACTATCATTGTTTTAATGAATATTGTGGAGAAGAATTTGAAAAATGCTGCCACGTTGCTTCATTCCACAAGAGATACTGATTTAATGTTATGTTTGATATCATTACTGTCGAAAGTCTGCAAGAAAAAGATAATGATTGGTAATGAATCTGATGAGAGCCAACTAATTATTAACAAGAGTTTTAACAGTCAAGACTTTTTAAAGACTGTATGAAAAAGACTATGGATGCAGCGATTGTGACATTCAGAGCTGAACAAACATTAAAGATAATCATTAGACCGATTGTTAGTGCCTATTGTCACTTTCCCTGTAATTGCAGTGGAAACAATCAAATTTAAACCCAAATGATTTTTTAAGTTTTTCATTTTTTAAATTGGGTCCAACAGAATTATCTGGAAATTCACCTTTGCCTTCTCAAGTCAAAGTCAGTGCAACACGACCAGTATATACCAGATGAATATCAGCCACAGCCATCAGCTGGTGTTGTCCCATTTTCTGATAAGGTAATTGCAGTCAACAAGCTGAAGATTTGACGATGCAGATGTTAGCCTGATACGTCTCAGAATCCTTTATAGAGACTGCTAGTACTCTGTGCCTATGTTTTAATTCAATTATCCAATGTCTGGCCCTTTGATTACTTTTAATTAATTCTGTATCATCTAATGTAGAGCAATCTAAGCCATCAATATCTACAGTATAAAGGTACTTACACATAACCGATAACGAATGTTGAACAGCCAAAGACAAAACATTACAAGTGATATAGAAGTTATAAAAGAAAAGGAATGGTAGTTATTCTATAAACGTTTGCAGGCCAACGCTGAATAACAGTGATTTCTTATAGCTCCTTGTTAGGGACTCTATGTACCTCTCTGCAAAGTGTTACTTGTCAGCGTAAGGTAGCGACGGCCAGTGGGTTTGAGGCGAGAAGGATTATGGGGTTTTATCTCTTCAAAGAACCAGCTTCGAGTCCAGAGAAATGAAACAGTCTCTTTTGATTTGCACTGAAGTAACACATTCATGGCTTGGACCTTGAAACAACAGCGAGACTAATGAAGTGAGCCATATGCAAACCATGTGTTTTAATGGTCACGATAACTTGGTACATCTAGAAAGTCATGCCCCTGAAGGAAGCAGGCTCTATGAATAAAAACCTCCCACATGCTTTTCAAGCTTTTTTTTTGTGTTTCTTAAGGCCCACTTAAACTTCACTTAAACATGTTTGATCTTATTTTTAAGTGTAGTGCTCATGTTGTGTCATTGAATAGACAGCACAGGTCTCTAAAGACGACTATGTATGGGGGAAAACAGCGTGCTGAGCTGTGGATTATTTCAGCATTGCCTCATGTCCTGTGCTCCTCTCAGCATGTCCTCCAGTCAGCTAAAAATCTAGCTCTATGTCAGCACTGAGATCGGATGGATGGTATTTGCATTTGCCTTGTGAAACTTTTCCAGTTGTAAGTAAAAACATTTTTCCTGCATTGAACTTCTTTCCAAATTAATCCTGAAACAGAAGAAAAAGATTTGTGGCGCAGATGAGAAAGGTTCCAGGTGATTGTTTCTGCTTGTTGTAATACGACTCGAATTTGAGTTCCGTGTTTGTGTCAAACTGCGGTATTCCACATCGAGGTATGTGTGCTTGGGAAATAACTTACTGTCAGCAGATAGTCCTGTTTGTCTGTTTTGTGGCAAGGCAGCAGTGGATGGGCCCCCGTGATAGAGCATGTGTTCACATAAAACATACATCATAGCAGCGGTAATACCTCCCATAAAATGTAGCAACGAGCATATGTTTCCCAAGCAGAAAATGCACTGTGAATGAATGAACAGGAAACTGTCAGATACCTTTGATCTTATTTTCTTTTGTGCATTTGTTAACCTGTATCTAAGACCACCTTTGCTCTGGTATAATAATTCTGCCACACCAGTGACTTAGTCTCCCGAAATAAGGTAATGCCCCATTCCCCCGCCCCTATTTCAGCCCATAATTCTCTCTTCCTCTCTGATCTGCTGTGTATCAGTACCAGAGGTCATAAGCTTTGGACATGGCAAATGCCCCGGCTGGGCTGCTGTGCTGACTGAAGGGAAACGGGGCCTGACTTTGGGGCAAAGCGAAAGATCCAGGCCTGTCTTGTTTGTCTGCCGGTCCGTCTCACTGGCTACACTATAATGAGATTGCAGGGCTCTGTAAGGCGGATTTACTGGAGCACAACTCCCCCTAGGGCCTTTTCATAGAAATTGGTTCCTCCATATTTCACCCCTGCCTCACACTCTCTCCCTCGCCCTCTTTGTCAGACCAGTCTATCCTTCCTTCTCACACACTCTTGTTCCAAGTTTGGTTAATTCCGATATGCTTCTTTTTTTGTGTGTGTGTGAGTAAAGATTGAAACCAGCTACAAAGCAGAAAGCTCAGCCAAAGGGAAGATAAGCTGCCACAATCACAGAAAAAAAGGGATGAGGGACGTGGCCTGGGACATGGCACCAATACTACACCACAGTTCCTCTCCACATTTACCTCCCCTTTAGGTTGGCTACGTGCATTTAGATGGCCCCTCTCGAGTCTGTGTGGAATCTCATGAAAACAAGCGAACTCATGAACACAACTAACAGTGTTGTCTGGGCTGGTGCTTATATGGTTCCATGTTGACTGACTCTAGGTCACCTCACTGCAAATTAAAAAGCCACGGTCATAAAGCCAAACTAAATCTTTATAGCGTGTGTGTGTTTGTGTGTGTCTGCGCGTGTGCGCAAAGCTGCGGCAGAGGCGATTTCTGTTATTTCGCATAATTAATGTTTACGCAAATGATAAGGTCTTGTATTCCAACCAGACCAGCTGTGCACACGGTGAATGAGGCCAATCCAAATGTGAGCCGAAAACTCACACCAGAGCAAACTTATTTTGGGAGCAGTAAGTCATTCACTCCACACTACAAAAGCCCCTCTGCAAGACCACCAATGAGGGCATAAGTGGGACACAGTAAGCATGCATGGAGCAGCTAACCCCTCTGACTTGCAAGTCGAATCCCTGTGGTTAAAACAATTACGCTTTTCTGTCTTTTATAGCTGAAATGCAAACATTTCATGTCTCTCAACCTAAAAGCCAGCGGAAGGTCAATTAAAAACAGTTGGTTTTCTTCCATCTCTGATCTTATCAACCTGTCATGCAAAATCTTCCATATACAGAGGATGCAGTTCAAACATCGGGCAGTTAAGATTGAGGTGAGAGGGAGCTCTTATCAGCCCACCATTGCAGGTTCAGGTTCAGGCTGTTAATGAACTTGAGGGAACTGATTACAGAGAACTTGCATTAGAAGCTGATAGGAGGCAGGCACTGGTTTCCCAGCAGAACCCTGTACCACCAGTAACCATTAACTCACGCCATTAGATCCAACCAGCTGGGTAAGCAAGCATGACCTGACTATTATCCTCCTAAAGTGTTCTTAGTACACCAAAGCGCTCTCTCCCTTTTCTGACATCCCAAACCTTTATCAATGGGGAGCCCACAAGACAAATGACCCTGAAAATGCCACATTAAAAAGTCATAAAAGAGAATACCTTTACGTTGCAAGAGCTCCTCAGTGAGAAGTGGTGGCCCTTATTTTTCTGCTGTCTAATGGTTTGAACTGGTGCAAGCAGGTGGGCCAGCATAGCAGGAGGACCTTTGCAATTCATGTTGTAATTCCTGGACTGCCAAATGGGCACAGAGGCCATCTGCCGACAGCGGAGAACTTTCTCTGTCCAACTTGTGAGCCAACCAGAAACTTCAAATGTGATTGACAGAGAGCAGCCCGGAGCCTGAATATCAAAATTCACGGCTCACAGTATAGTGACAGAACTTAAGACAAAACTTGAAGAACTGCTGAAACCCTTTGGATTAAGTCATATTTCTGTTTCTGTAAGATGACTTTTTTCTCCTCTGATCCCTGCATCAGCACTGACTCATTGGTTCAGTGCAGAGCTGACATTTTCATTGGCTTGACGATCACTTCTAGGGCAGGGTGTTGGCTCCTCTGAGGGTGGACCCGTGGACAGGCGCCCAGTGAGCGCTGGCCTCCTGTGGAACATTTGACAGCTCGTGATTGTGCCTGCCACTCACAAAAGGCATTCTGTCAGTCAGCATCTCGAGGCTGGGTGTCTCCATTGCATACATAGACTTATCAATGTACTGTGCATGGTTACTGTTTGGACACATATCCCTCACATGATCTTTATCTGTCCACATTTAGTTCCCAAGAGTCCTATAAGAAGCATTCCAATACACATATGAGCGTCAAATGAGCATCTGCTAAGCTGCCTAACTTTTATTTTTGGTGTTTATGTCCCCCAGAGTTATTGGCTCTTTCAGCCTTTAAGTCAAAGAGTATAATTAGATGTAGTTGATCCATAAATACATATCACAATTGGCAATTGGCTCAGTAGAGCTGTGTAGCATTGTACTGTCTTTTAACCAGGTGAAGGGAGTCAAATATCTCACTAATGCACCACTAGATTCAGATTCAAAGAATCACCACACATACACATGCGCTATCCATAGTTCCAGCTTCCAGCAAACCCTTGTGACGCCTTTGGCTAATTCCACTCAAGCCCACAGAGCTGTCCAGTCTCATCCAATAAATTAGCCTTGCTGTTATCCCGAATGCAGGCCTTGTCAGTGTGTTCGACACCAAAAAATTCCTCACTTGTGCATACACTTATAATAAATAGTCCTTTTTAAGGCACTGTTGAGAGTTATTTTTTAACCAAAAATATATGATTTGTATCTTTTCATTCCCTTATTCCACAATATTTGCAATATTTGTGGGTAGAATTATGGTCAAACACATAAATCTACCCATAAATCGAACTTTAGATTTGTTCCTAATGGGACAGTGGCTGTGAATTGGCAGCATATCGGACCGCAACTCCCCAAAACTGATTCTTTTTATAAGATTCCATGAAAAAAAATATGTACCTCTCCGGGACCTCCAATGATAAACGCTATTTCCTGTAATCAGTATCTTGATTCTATCTCTTCAGCCCATCTTGATAAGCTGTATCACAACATTAGTAAGAATGGGATTCTGGGTCATATCTTTTGTTTTTGTTCTGCAATTTCATCTATCTACCTGGATTTTCTGCCTAACAGCAGAATCTGTCTCGTCTCATGCTCATTTCAAGTGTTCGCTTCCATATCAGTACTTTCTTCTTCATCTCCTTGTCTCTCCTCTCCCTCAGTTCTATTCAGCCTGCTGTCGGTGGGTGCCCAGACGGAGATGAAGAAGGTTGTTGGGGACAATGCCACCTTACCATGCCACCACCAGTTCCCATCATCCAGCCCTCTTGACATCGAGTGGCTCCTCCAGAAACCAAATTCCAAACAGAAAGTGGTAAGATTCCCTTTTACTGCATAAAGTAAGCCTGTGTTCAAAATGTAGCAACTTGTTCTATTCTTTCTCCTCTGCATCTGTCTTTTTTTATTACTTTTTTTTATCTCTCATCGCTCTTTGTGTCGTAGTGACTTTTTCAGCAGGAGCCAAAATAACTTCATGTTAACTAAATGGACAAAAATACCGAAACACTTACCTACTAAAATAATGCAGCATAATTTTCTTTCTTCGTGTCATTAAATATTTGTAACTTTGGAACCTATATCCTTACCTTAACACTTGGAAAAAATACAATTGCTTCACAATTTTTGATGGTTTATTCCATTGTATGGTCAAATGCTCAGTGCTTGAAAGTAGGGGTATCTAATTAGCACAGCGTTTGAGACCAGTAACAGGCAGAAACAGAAAACAGCTAGTAGATCGAGCAGGACTGCTGCTGTGTTTCTCCCTAAAAAAATCTCTGAAAAGACTTCATGAAACACATGTTTTAGCGGAATAAAAACCATGTGTCTTCTCCAAAAACTAGCTCCAGAACGGCACTGGGCAATAAGCCAGTGTTAGCATGGCTGAACCCCCATTACCACATAGTCCACACCCATCTTTTGATACACTGCGGCCTGAAAAGATTTTCAAATAGCTTCATATCATTCTGTCAGCGTGAAAGTGGACATTCTTTATACACCCAGCTGAGGATAATGGCTGTGTTCTCCAAGCTTTGGTTTAATGCACAAGAAATTTTCCCAATGCTCATTCATGGTATTGCAAGCATAAAGTCCTCTACAGCCCATCAATTCTAACCATCTGTAAATAAGAATGAGTTTTAACAGTTTCTGTTGTCTAAGTAAAGAGTTGTTGGACATTCAAAATCTCTGCATCTGTAACTAAAAGACATAGTCAATTGTATTTTTAAGTCTGCATGCTGTACATGAACTCATATGAAAGTCTATCATCGGTAATCAATGTTGCCCACGTGTTGAAGTCATGTGACACATGATGCCCATTTATAACAAAAATCACTGATTTGGAAATATTTATTTTAAGATAAATGAAAAGAAAAAACAATTATAAGTTTGTCGGAAATGTTTAAACCAAAGATGATAGATAATGGAGTTTGTTCCCATTTGTTTGCCGGTACACCCAAAGAAAAGAAACGTGTAGTTTATCTAACCTTCATAATATGATCGGACTGTGCTGCTGATCTGAGATCTTATTCTTTTTGGTGTGTCACAGACTTTTCTGGCATTTTCTGTAATTTTAGTGACTTTTAATCATAGCTTTGTACCCTGAAATCAAATTGTTTTATCTGACAACAGAGTTGAAAGCCTCACTAATTTCGAGAGGGAAAATAAAGCAGTGTTCTTTCTTCTTGACTTCAGTTTTGTGAGTTGGCAGAAGAAGAAATGAAAAACTATGGGGGAAAAAAGGACGAATGGTAGAGTGCGTAGAGGAGACAGAGGGGCAGGGAAAAAAATGAAAAACAAGTGTCTTCTGCTTTGATGATTTCGAACACGTTGCGATGAATATTTAAAGGGAAGATAACATCGAAAGGCGCGATTAATTAAAATCAAATGTCTGAAAATTTGATTAGGAAAGAGACTTTGCCTGTAGCTAAATGAATAAATCATTCTTTTGTTCTGCTGGAAGGCCGTTTTCGGAGGGAATGGGCCTCGTGTCAACATTTAGCCACTTTTAGTAAATCTGCAGACAACATGTGCTAAAGAGAGAGAGTATATGACAGGATACTGGATGGCGGATAACCACAAAACCATAAATTCATCTATAGTTCTGCAAAATTAAAATTAAAAACCTCCCCTGTGGTGCAACATGCTGATCATCTAACACAATTTTAGCTTACTGCTGTGTGCTGTGCATTCAATGCCTAATTGCTTCCTTTCCATCACATCATTTTTAGCATATTTTATAGGTATTTGTCATCGGAAGGAATCATTTTCACACACTGAGCTGAAAATAATTAATCAAAATGAAATGACAGCCAGGGCTCTGTTTCTTTCTTTGTATCTAATGATTTACAGTTCTGCTGCCTGTGTGAAAGTGCCATACACAGCCATGCACACAGGAAATTGTCGTCTTTCTTGGATAAAATCTGTGAAGCTGTCATTCACAAAATAATGACTATGATCATAATTAGGCTAATGCTTCTGGTCTTGATTATCAGCCTCATTCTGCTGACAGATTTCCCTAATATCGTTTTTTGAATATATGAGAAAGACACTTGATATTCTGATCACGTACACAAAAAAGTGATTATCTAATCTTTGATTGGTGGTATTAAGGTGCGTTTGAAAAAGTACTCTTGGGAACTTCTGAATGTGATACACTCAGATAGTTATAAGAATTCCGTGCGATTAAGATGAGTGCAATGTCCTGCAGATTACAGTTCCAAAATTCAGGCCTAAAAACCATTGTGTGTTTATTTGTTCAATTAATCTTAACAGCTCATATGTTTTTAACTCATTTTAGCTGATCAGAGCTAAGCCACAGGGTTGGCAAGTCACAAAAAATCAAATAGAATTTTAAAATGTTTGTAAAGGATGAATTTTGAATCAAATGGGCTCTTGTTTTAAGAGTTGGTAACATGGACATTTTTGCCCTAAGGGCAATTGTTGGCATCATTGATCTGTTATAAGATCATTTTGAGACAGCAAGCACACTACAGTAGCCCATGGCAAATAATTTATTTCTTTGAATCTTCTGTAGTTTCTATAAACAGCTTTTTCTGTGAATTTTATTTATTTATTCTCTAAATATCCATCTATACTGGTCTGGATGCTATTCTGCTAGGGGTGAGTAAAAGACCAAAGCAGTAACTATACTGTGAAATGACGATGAAATTTGAAGCATTTATTTCCTTGATCAACTTAAAGAATGTGAGTTCACCAGTAGATAAAATGAGGTGCTCAGAGCCCTGAAGAGGAGAGTTTCAAAAGTTTCCAGGCTGCAGACTGTTTTAAGTTCCTAGTCCAGGTGAACACAACAATTATTTTTTCTCCACCAACTAACACGACAAAAAATGTGTTCAGCACATTCGCAGTCCAGAAATCCAGACTTTGAAATGTTAACTAAAAATTATTTTAAAAAAGAAAAGAAAATCAACTGAAATTAATTTCTTCACCTCCAGATGTATACGCTTATTCTGGCACCACAAGTAAGACCTATAAACTGAAGTGTAACATATTCAGGCTTTCAAATATAGTTCCGTTCATCAGTATCAATAGTAGAGTGAGTGTGTGTGAATGCTAAGAGAATTCTGATTTTCTCCTCAAGAGCTATCACATCAATAGATTTTTAAAGACAACAATCAGCTGTGACACTCCAATCCCAACTGGCTCACCAACCACATCATCTGCTCGTTGACATAAATATCAATAATCAGTTCAATTTATCTTATGAATAAAGACGAATTCTATTCAGTTATTGTCACTCATGGAGATCTGTTACAATCCCTTTCAGGTTGAGCTAAAAATACAACTTTGCACTATTAAATGCCTGAATGCTCATGTTCTTGATAGAAACCCTAGTCTTTAATCTCCCCATCAAACCCTAACCATCCTCTCTTTATCAAAATCCTTTCATTGATATCCATCACATCATCTTTTTTAAAGCATGAAGACATAATAAATGCAGTCTTAGTTCAACTTCTTTTTTTTATTTTTAATTCCCAAAACATAGGAGGAATTATTAAAAGTCTCCCTGCAGTACTTTTAGTTTTTACTCAATAAACAACCCACCTAATTTCAATTGCAAATTATCCAAAGAGCCTTCGGTCATTTTGCTAATTCTCCTTAAATTCTTTGCTCTCATCAACACTTCCAGTAAATTTCTGCCAGTGACATAAGTGTGTGTGCTGAGTTCACACAGACATAGCCAGAGGTATAATTACACGTAGTCATGTGTTGTCATCTACACTCACATATCAGTGAGTAATAAATGTTGGGAGTTCATAAAGCAGCAGAATTGTGCCCATGGCCAGAAACTTTAAAAATATACCTACTTTGTTTGGGGAGCCAGGGCTATGTCACGTGGCGCCTGTAGCTTTGGCACAGTGATGTAGGTTGGTTTGCCTTCGCGGTGTGTTCACTTAGGAGCTGGTTTGTGTGTGTGTGTGTGAAGGTCTGGGTGCATGCATGTGTAAGTGGCCAGTCGTCACCTGTGATCCCAGCAGGTGCCCCTGTATCTTAGGCACTGATGTGCTGTGGCACCGGCATTTAGCAGTCCCCATCTGCAGGCTCTCGCTTGCCCTGAGTAATAGGCCACTGTGACAGCTGTGTTTGTATGTGTACGTTGGATGGAGGGAGGGAGAGAAACAGAGAGAAGCACAGTGGGATAACACAAAACTTAGCAAAGACATAAAAGCTCTCGAATTTACAAGTGTTACACACCTAGAAGGCAACAGTAAATCCGTCCAATAATGATGATCTCACAATCTAAAATGCAACAAATTAAAAATCTCATTCATCAGCATTTACAGCAGGATGAACATTTTACTTTTCATTTGTAAACTTTTCAGGGGACAAAAACAAGAAAACACTGGGAATCGAGTTGCCAGCTTTTAGATGGCTTGTCTGGTCTATGCTTTTTGGTAATTAAAATTCAAAAGCTTTTTAAACACTTGGACTCCTCCAGCTCTTTTCCACAGAGCGAACCGCAGACCACTCTCAGCAGCTGCCTGTGAAGCAGGGCGCTTCAGCGTGAAAGCGAGGTGAAATGGCAATTAAATGGAAAGGTCGAGGTCAGGTTTGGGTCTCCGTGACGTAATAGTGGAAGGGCGCTGCTTTTAGAAATTTGCCAGGAAAGCAAATCAAAACCCACGTTGACTGCAAAAGACCTTCATGGAAGATTTATCGGAGTCTGAAGTGGTCAAGCACTTCTCATACGTTGCAGCAACACCTGCACCACCGCGTATGCCATGGAGGAATAATCAGAAGAATACTTTTTTCAGTGTCCTCCCCATAAAATCCAACCTTAGAAGATGATGAATAAACATCTATAAAAAGCTTATATATTTAAGAAGCTTCAGAGCTTTTAACAGTGAGCAAATGTACTTTTATGGGTTATTAAAAAAAGGATGCAGAATTACCTTAAAAGACAACCATTTTCAGCTGAACGCTGCATGAGAAGAGGCACTTGAACTGAGAAGAGGAAACAGGAGGTATCCTAAAGAATAGTTTCATCATTCAAAAGACCACTGACCTAAATGCTGAATGCTATCTGTGAATAGACCTCAGAGGAAAGCCCACGCCGATTCAAACAGGTTCAAGTCCCTTTGACTTTCAACTTTTGTCAGTTTTATTGTGAGACGGTGCCGCTAGACAAGAAGCGAAATTCCAACTTGTTTGGAAACATAAGGTTTCGACAGTTTTCTATTTGGGACTAACAGCACATTAGTCCCAGCGTACAGTCATTTTAGATAAGCACCAGAGAAAAGTCCCTTTGTTTCTTGTTTTCTGCTTGCGTTTGACAACTCAAATAGTATCTAATAGTGCTCACACTATGTGTATGACATTCCAGCAAATTCATTAATTGGCAAAAAAATTATTTCCCAAGTGTTAACTCTAACGGTACTGTTAGTATTGTTACTCATACTGTTGAGTCTGGGATTCTTCAGTGTGCAGCCAGTGATGGACCCTGTGGATATGCCTTAGCTCTGCATCGTTAGTTATGTAACTTGAAATGTTATTGGCAGTCTACCAGTGAAACATATCAGGAGTATTACTGTTGAGACATAGAAATTAAACTGAGCAAATGCCCCGTGAAGCGATATGAAATTTTTATTTGGGGAATAGCGTGCATTAATAAGACTAGTACAAGAATCCCAAATGTGAATGGAAGGCCCAAGATAGAATCGAAGGATTGTTCAAGAGAGAGGAAAAAGCAGCAGGGATCCAACACACGTGAGAATGAGAAGTTTCACCACATGTTTCTCAGAAGAAAAACAAAGAATCTGATTCTTTTCTTTTCCCCATTTACTGCAGATCATCACCTTCTTCGGGGGCCAGGTGTACACAGAGGTTACGGGCAGCGAGGCCAATCGTCTGTCCTTTGCTGGGGAGTACCTGGGTGGAGACGCCTCCCTGCTGATCAGTGACCTGCTGCTGACCGACTCCGGGGAGTACTATTGTAAAGTTAAAAGTGGGGGAAAGTACCACTGGAGCCAGGTCAACCTCATTGTGCTCGGTGAGCATTTCCAGACACACCGCAGCACACGAGCGTACACTTCGGTGCGCGCGAACGTTGCGGGGAATCCACACACATGCCATCGGGTTACAAAGAAACCCATTATGTCAAGGAAAAGGGGAAAAAAATCTCACACACGTACACATGCAGCCCTAATCAAAAGATCATTAGCCCGGCACATTTCCTCCGTTTTTGCTGACTGATCTAATGATTCAATTTGATTCAGACGGTGTGATTTGATTTTTCTTATGCTGTTTGGGTTCGTCTGGATTGGTTTGTTGATGAGGTGAGACCAGAAACATGCAAGTGGGTTGGTGAGGGTACATAAGTGATTGATGAGGTGAGGGACTGTGTAGAATAGCAAATATCAAGTTGGATAACAGGCCTTTTCCTTGGGTTAAATGTTGATTGTGTGCAGTCATACCTATGAGTTGAAAATGCCATTAAAAAAGTAAACTGTAAACAAATTGGCAAAAAAAGAGCTGCCAGAGATCTAATTTGCACCCGTCAGGCTTGCAAAAATCTGCTTTGTTTCGCCTTCCAAATAACAAAGTGGCGGTGTGCTTCATGCCTGTCTTTGTTTCCTTCTCTTTTTTTTCTCGTTTGTCTAATAAAGCAGATGGCTATAAATAGCTTGATGCTAGTCCAGCGTGTGTCTCTGCCACGCATCAAAAATAGCTTTACGGCTTTGAAGGACAGTCAGAGAAAGACGAACGGCTGCCCTGCAAGAGCCAGACACAGAGTCCAGCAAGAGGAGAGAGATCATTCTTAATGTCAGAAAAGTGGGCGATTTATTAAAACCTCAAGGGAGATTAGTTCAACCAGCAGTTATTGGTTTTCTAATGGAACTGTCCGTTAATCCTCTTGCTCTCACTCTCATCTCGCTTCCATAAAGACATTGCAGTGAGTTAGAGCCTCAGTTTTATTTTTTTGAAATTGCCTTCAGCTTTGCTGTGACACTTTCGATTTTGAGAGAGACGGACATTTGCATTTTTCACTCGCTCCCCACGCTAAGATAATAGCCTGGCAGCTGAAACTGGTTGTAGCTTTGGCGAGGGACAGTGGATTCATTTGAGAGGGTGCCAGAGGTTGTGTGTGTCACATTGTTGTGTGAGCCTGCATAGGCAGATTTGTGAATGCATCCGTGCATGTGTTGTGTTTGTGTGCGTGGGCAGCTGTATCGTCGGTGTGAGTTAAATACTGAATGCAAGCTCACCGGTTAGGCCTTATGGACCCAGACGGAGCTTGGAGATGCACAGATGAGGCATTTCCTCGATCAGCTGTTCTGACAGCATTTCGCACAAAGTGGACGAACAGAAGGCTCTCTGCCTCTGGCGTACTCACAATATGTTCACATGTCCGAGTTACATGTAGAGAAGCACAAGCAGAAACAACTAACATGCGGGAGGCAACCTGCTAATGTGACAGGATAGAAATTTAGCACATTGCTCATCTAAGAATATGTCACTTGATACTTTAAGGAAACCGTGCTCTGTTTTCTTTTTATAGCATATAACAGTGCCTCTCAGCAAGTGTCTGAGCCGAGCAGCTGTGCAGATCTCAGCAGACTCTTGCTATACTGTACGCTGCCTCCAGCTGTGAGAGACCATAACTAAACCTTTGACCAGGGGAGGAAATGTTACAGTGCAGCATTCATTGCATGTTTTTCGAGGTCATACCATCACAGTGAAAAAACTGTGGTTGGAATTCTTATAATACCATTTCAGTTACATAAAAATGGAATTATCTAGCCATCTTTTGACAGGGTTAGGGTTTGAGATTTTTGTTTTATACATTTATTTTTCTTTCAATAGTACCACAGATTACTATTATCATAGTTGTTATTGTTATTATTATTATTAGTAGTAGTAGTAGTATTCACAAAAGTACAATACATTTTGTTCCAAAACAGATTTATTATTAACACAATTTCTACATTTGAACATATGTCTTTTGTCTTTTGAACTGAATCCACAATTTCTCTGCAAGTTTTTTCAAACTTTATAAAAACCTTAGCGTTTTGATTATTACTACAAAATCTGTAAAAAAAAATATATATATATAAATTAAAAATGCAATCCAATGTAAAATTCAAAGTTTAATGCAGAATTCTGATACAGTATGTGGACAGGTTCCAGTGCAATGAGTAAGGATGTTTTTTACAGGACAAATTTGGATTCAACTCTGTCTCATATGTTTCACAGTCAAGCCGTCCAAGCCAAGATGCTGGATGGATGGGAAACTTGTAGAGGGCAGTGATGTCAAGCTGAGCTGTAAATCCAGCGATGGTTCAGACCCCATTAGCTACAAGTGGGAGCGAGTGCTGGACAAAGGCAAGAGTCTGGGCAAGCTGCCAAACCTGGCACTCATAGGTAAGAAAAAGTAATTGGCAACTGGATGACATTTCACTTGCTGATTCTCAATTCAAACCCTCTGCAGAGAAATGCTATGGAAATTGATATCATATACATATTTATATATATATGTTTGTTTGTTTTTTCTTGTTGTTTTTTTAACTGTATTAACTTAGTTTGTTCTAGGAAAGTTTTGCTGAGCCTCCCGCCTGTTTCACCTTCTCTCATCTTCACATCCATACATTTTTCAAACACTGGCCCTAAATCTGCCACGCTGATCGACATTCCACAGCTCCAGATTCATGAACTGCTTCACTGGGATGAATAAAAGTTGCAACCACTAGCTCAGAGTTGACTTTTTTCCTTTTAATTCCGTTATTCTTTATGCTTCTAACATGTTTAGACTACAGCATTTTCTCCATATTTGAGCAATAAGACTAAGAACGAAAGATTGTTCAGTATGTATCTACAGATTTAGTCATATTTTTTTCCCAGAAAATCAAACAGAGCACAATCTTGTTATTTCTGGTTTTACTCTGTTGGAATGACTTTTATATAAACACAAAGATTCAGGCTGACACAGGGGACTAATGAATTGGAAATGTCAGTATGGCTCAAGTGAATAACACATTGGAAAGGGTTTTGGCCCAAGTTCAATACCAAAAAGGGAAAAAGTCCGTTGTAGCCCAAAGGCACACTTCAGTCTTACTTTGTGGATTCTGGCAAGTGTCTTGGATCATAAAAAAGCAAATCTGCCTCTAAATTAGTAACAGAGTCAGTTTATAGCAGAGATGCTAATGATAGGGCAGTACTCCCCATTGTGTATTCTTCAAACTGGCAGAAACCACCTTAGGGTGCCGGCTTCTCTGGCTCAGCTTTCCCTCCAGTGCTCAACTGGCATCCATGATGGCACGGGTCCAGATATAAAAAGTAAAAACAAACAAAGAAATACCTTCCAATTTATGGCGTTTGCCAAACAACACCTGCTCAGTCTAATTAGTTTGCATTGGACGATAACACGCTGCGTCAGCACCCATTATTTATGGGTTTTGTGTGAGGTAATATCACATGGTTGTCAGTGATAAAGATGACTTAATATATCACAGGGCTCCTTATTCTCCTCAGACATGCTCTTGCTTCTCCCTCCGAGGCCTCCCTCGGGTGGGGGGCATTACTCAGAAACAACCCTCCTGTCTGTTTTCATCATTGAAATAAAAAATAAACACTTGTTTATATTCACCAGATCTCAAAAACCCAGAGATTGTAACCCTGAGGAACCTCACCATGGACAGCACAGGTGTCTACAGGTGCACGGCGAGCAATGACGTGGGAGAGGAAAACTGCACCATCGAGGTCACAATGCAGCGTGAGTTGGGGGAGAGAAGGTGTGGGGGGGGGGGGGCGTGACCTCACTGTGTTCACCTCGCACCAAACGGCAACACTGATTGATGGTTATTGTTTCAAACTGCAGCTGCCTTTCCCACAACGTCCTCTTGCCCTCCTCATTCTCCAACCTGTGCTTCGACATCAGATTGCAGTAAACTGAAAGCGGGGGCGGCTGGTAACCAGCCCGCCCCAGACGCCATGCTTCACTGTCACACTAATACATTCCCTGACAGGGTCATGTGTGGGGAAAACAACAGATCTAGCAGCTCAGCAGAAACAGTTTTCCAGCTCCGGTGTGAAATTGAATGTGGATAATGGGGTGCAAAAGTAAAGACAGACATCTTCTCCAGTGAATGGGAATTTATTCATTTAAAACTAAGAGTGCAAACTGTGAAAATCGTTCCTCCTGGACAGTGTGTGAATCCATCTGTCATTCCTTTTCTTTCCCTCAGATGTGAGAGATGTGGGGATGGTAGCAGGTGCAGTTGTGGGAATATCTCTCGGTGTCCTCAAAGTCATATTAATCATTTGGCTCGTATTCCGGAAGAAAGAGAAGAAGAAGTACGAGGAGGAGGAGACCCCAAACGAAATCAGGTTCGTTTTTTTTTTTTTTTTTTACTTTACTTTAAGTAAATCCCTAAAATGGGAATTGTAAACATGTCTCTTTGCACATGTGTGTGTTTGTACTGTGGGTCAAGTGTTTAGCTCTCAGCTGCTTTTGCCCAGCAGTGTATATAAAGACAGGTTCAATACATAAATTACTGCACTGTACTATGAAAAAAAGCTGAATTTGGCTCTTTTAAAACACAAGATAAGATAAATATCAGCAGTTTGATCTCACACTTTTAAGATCATATAAGAATATGTAGAAGAGGCATGTTGAACCAGAACTCCAACACTATACATTACAGTGTAATAACAGAGTTATACAGGCCATTTTATAAGAAGCAACATTTTTTACAAAAAGCTATTATCAGTTCCTCTACAAGCTAACCATTATAAGTCTTTTGATTGATGTATCGTGTACATGCGAAGTTTGATTTTAAAATGGTGTTGAATTGTAAAATGTGGTACAGGAAAGATGTCTAGACTTGTGGATGTTGGCTCTCATCCCCCGTCTTATTAGATCTGAATAATAAATACCGGTGATTAACAAAAAATGACTCGCTGGGAATTATACTGCAAGCATTTTCTGGTTGAGAGCTGTTGTGACATGTCTTTATATCAGACCGACTCCAATATTTTTGTCCGTGCCTATACGTTTGACTCAGAAACAGTGGAAGAAAAGGGCAACTCCACATATAAAAACCCGACACATTACATCCACCCCTTCAGACCTCTTTTGAAGGAAAGTCATTCGGTGTAGCTGCCGTTCTACATACATGTAGCACAAGCTCGCTTCGACAGACTGAGCTTTAGTGTTGATGGCACCTCTGCGTTAACCTTGGTGTGTAGCCACTAAATCACAGGTTCAGCTCAAACACTTCACCACAGCACAGCAAGTCCAATGTTAACTGACACAGTGACAGCCGCATTTTTTCATGCTCTTGCCCGTTCACCTGTTGTCCTTGACATGAAAAAAACTCATGTCAAGTGTTCCTCATTAACCTTTCAGGAGCCTTTTTTCTTTGATTTCATTTGCTCGCGTGTGGCCGCCAAAAGATCGCAATACTCTGTAATTGGTATGCAAGGGTGATCTTCTAATGAGACTTGTGAGTGGTGCAGAGTCAGTGTTTATTTACTTAATCATTTATTCATTCTTTTTTTGCGACAGACTAAAGTTGTGTCGGTGTGTATTTGCTGCTGTAGTAATGAATAATGCAGTGTAGTTGAAGGACAACTTTAAGTAAATAATGTAGATGCGAGGACGTTTTTGTCTGTTTTCAGACAGCGTTGTCACAGCTGGACCCGTGCCCCTAATGTGCTTTTCCAGAGCTCTTGGGTATATAATAGATCCAGATTCAGCAACTGCTGTTGAAAAAGTGTCAAATTTCTCTCTCAAAAAAGTTACCGAAGCTTTTCATGTCTGCCTAAGAGGATACCATGCAGCGGCAGGGCACACAAGAGAGGCTTCTATTTCTGACTTTCTGCAAAGATACCATGTAATTCAAGCAGCAAACCAAGTAAACATCAGGGCGTAATTGACCACAGTTTTGGTGTTTTAATGTCACTGTCTTTCATTCTCTTTTAAGTTGTAAATGCCCTTTGGATTCAGTTATTTTTTTGCCTTTCAGAAAACTTTTCTCCTGTCATTGAAAAAACTCGGGCAAAAGTAGAAATAGAGAGGAAAGTTTTCATTGCGTTTTTTACCCCCCTCCAACAATTGTGTCTGGGGAACTAGTGATTTCAGCAGATTTCATTATTCCATGCAAATGTGCTTCACAAAACTCGGGGGTTGGGGGATATCTCATGAATTACATGAGACTCCAACCTAATACTAGTCCCTAGTGACGCAAGCCTTGGAATGGTATGAGCGAACAGCACAGCGGTGTTCTGCTTTGCAATTCATTTTTGCAGGGATCTATTCTGAGAGGCACTTTTCATACAGAATAAACGTTGTTATGTTTACTTGCTTTGTCTCCAACTACAGAGAGGACGCTGAGGCTCCCAAGGCCAAGCTTGTAAAGCCAAACTCCCTGTCCTCGTCTCGCTCTGGCAGCTCGCGCTCCGGCGCCTCCTCCACACAGTCCATGGTGCACAACAGCGCCCAGCGTGGTCACCGCCCCCGCCCACCGGCTGTAGCTGCTCTCAAGGAAAATGGACAGCCTCCAGGCTTCCCCCAGTCCCCTCCAGCCTACACTGCAGTGGTGCCCCCCAAGACCCCCGAGCCCCCCGCCACTCCCAAATACAACTCCAGGAACATGTCCGGACCCACACCCCCAACTCTTATGGTCCCTGCCCAGACCAAGGCCTTTCAGACTGTGTAGGGCTGAAAGCCGACCCGTTCCTGCAGCCATGTGAAACCACCCATCCCTTCCCAAGCCCCATTTATCCCCCTCCAAAAGACAAAAACTCTTCCATAAACAAAGAAATGCAACTAGTTAAAAGGATGTAATTAAAAGAATCAATACTATAAGTCCAAAAGTACTTTTAATGAATGCATACTTAAAAAGGGAAAATAAGACATGCTTGCCCCCTACTGAATTGCATAAAAACAACAAAACTAAAGCAAAAGCAGATACCTGAGATGCAGCACTGTTTGTGTCTCATGGCTGAAGGCAGAACTTCTTTTTTGAGTTCCTTGTTTAGGCTTTGGAAGACACAGAGAAGCACCGTGTGCATTGAGGTGGAAGACTCCCCCTAGTAGAGCCTTTATTTATTTATCAAACCAAGTGGTTAGTCAGGCTGTAGGAAGAAGAAGTGAGAAAAGGAAAAAGGTAAAGTATGGACAGGAAAGTAAACCCATTTCGATAAAGTCACACCTCTTTTTACCATTGCTTGTTTAAGATGGATATGAGCATGGTGCACGTGAGGTGAATGAGAGTGAAACGACGGCTCCCAAATTTTCATTCTCGTTTTTTAATTGGAGGACAGCAGCGCGTGGTGACTCTTATGATTCACGTCGCTCTGCACCTCCGTTTGGATGCTTGCTCTAAAACCACAAAGCGCTTCCCCTCCCACGGGCTGGGGCTACTGTGCCCATCCATGTGGACAGACGCAGAGCGCGGCATGTGCATCATCTGCCTCAGTGCTCTCTGTCTTTTGTGCTTTCACAAGGAACCCAAGAGAAACCATGGCAGTCCTGAGACTGACTCAGCAAGATCACAAAAAGCTCCTCTGCAGGGGAAACTTCAGGTACAAGGATGTAGCACTGACAGCAGAGTCAAATCAGTGGAGCTCTTACCCTCCCGCCCACGGCCTGTCTACTTCTATGGACCTCCTTCTCTCTGGTACCAAATATCCTCCCTGAGTAATTAACTAGTATTTATTAGGCCTATAGTGATACTTTAAATATAGAGGTAAGCTTGTAATAGACCAGCTGGGCATTCCTTTCTTCAGTCTGTGTTATCCTGTGTCTCTTCTCCCTGAGCAGGTTGTAAAGAGTGACAGACAGCCATGTGTCCAATCATCCATGTTAAGAAGTGCCACCAATCCCCTGGATGGGTTATTATTGTTGCTTTTTATATCTTTTGTTTGCCTGCTACATTTCTGAACTGAAGCCAAAATCTGTCACAATGAATGTGTGGTGTACAAAGATGGTGGATTCCATAACTTTTCAGCCTACCACAAGGTACTGAAACAAGCTAAGGCACAAAAAACTGACCGCGACGCTCAATTTTACAACGCTCTGTCTGAATGAGGGGAAGCGGGGAGTACGTTTCCTGAGAATTTAGTTATTTAGGGCTTTTATGCCATCATTGTCAACACTTTCCTTGAATTCATTACTGCGGTGTGCCACTTGATTGCTGTTTCACCAGATCACTTGCTTGGTTAATGGTCAAGCCATGTTAACAGCCACGACCCACTTATGTGGTATCCTCAAACTAAACCATTTGCAGATTGATTGAAAGTAGCTGAAAAAAGGGGCAAGTAGCCTATATAGTGTGCCTTTGCAATCCCTCTTCCTTTTGATGGTTTCTTTCTGTGTCCTTCTCTTCAGCACACCAATATTTAGGTCTCAATTCACAAATAACAGTTGGTCCAACAGCAGGAAATAGCTAGAGATTCCGCAAACCTGCTGTAGGAGTACTCGATTTTGGCAAGGGAACCCCAAGCAGAGTGAATGGTGAGAAAGCAATCCTATGCCACAGGACAATGTACTGTACATTATGTAATCAGGCTTGTTTTATATTGTACATACAGATAGATATATGCACATGATGTCATTTAATTTAATGATAAGGGTATGTGAGGGGAGAGCTCCCCATTATAAAAAAAAGGGTCAAGTGAGAACCCCAAAGTGGATTTAAACCATGTGCTTTTTTTCCATGTAAAGCATATACTGTTATATACCATACTCTTCTCCAAATGCCTATTTCAGTGTCTCAAACAATTTACATGATGGAAGGTGCAAGTGTAGGGATAAAAAGAATGATCAAAATGGGTAAAATCCTACTAAATATATGGTTTCACAGGGTTATTACCCTCTAGAAGTTTTGATTTCCTTTGGTGTAAGTGAATCTTTTTTTGGTTTTTGTTATATCTACCCCTCCATCAGAGCCAAGGTATCTTTTGAAACTGATGTCAGACATGAAAATTATAATTTGTTCCGCAATTTGAACAACGGGTTCAAAATGTTGTCTGCAAACCCTCTTATGGTTTTAGACAAGGTACTGATGGGTGATAAATTTAAGGAAAAAAGAATTAAAGGAAACTTTGCTCTGCACGTTGCAGAGCAATGATTGGGTCTTCTTAACCTCTGAGAGTTTGCATTGGCAAAATACGGTCCAGAGAGCACAAGAGAAGTGGGGAGCACATGAAGAAGCCTGTGATGTCCTCAAGTGAGAACAAAACAACACTTTCTTAACTCAGTTGTTTCTGGCAGGGAGGGCTGTCTACATTTAGATTTGTCAAAAGAAAGTCCTCGGGCTGTTTCTGCCAGTGACAGGTTAGCAATGTCAGCAGCTGTGATGGCACAAACAGACGTCAGATGAAAAAAGTCTATTCCAAATGTTGCATTTTTAACCACGGAGGAACAATATTTTGCCCTGAGCTCAAAGGAAGAATATATCATAGTTTTCAACTTCTGCAAATGCCAGGAGCTTAAAAAAATTCCGTATTACATTTTTTCTTTTTTTTTTTAAAGGAGTCAAAAGTCATTACGGTGTCAGCAAGAGTTGGCTACATGCTGTCATATTAAATTAAGGTAAAGAGAGGAAGGTTTTTGGTGATGTCGAATGTTTATGATGTGGACCGTTCAAGTCAGTTCCTGTGCCCTCGCGACTTCTTTGTCTCCTTCAACAAAACCGTCAGCAAAACAGTTTTGATCTCTTTCACCTTTGAAAGCAAGTGTTTCTCCACAAGTGTTTCAAAGTGGTCATTTGATAAAACATGTCCGACTAATGGCAGGAATGGCTGAATCAGCATGGCCGAGTATGCTGTTGGCTCAGCGCCGCTCTTTTGCCCATTTATTTTTTCTTTTAATTTATCACCAGCTCATCAACCTAATCTTTGCTCTCAGGACACATTTTATAACTAGGGTCCCCAAACAGTTTTTATGGCTGACAAATAGCGAGTACATTATGATAATCACTGTCAGTAACCCCCATCAGTAATCGCTATTATCTTAGGCAAACCCTTTCTCTAGACCCTTGGTGGCAGGGTTCCAGTCTCACCTCTCTTATAAATAGCATCTGTCAAAAAAAAACACGTGGTTTGCTTTCACTCGCTGGATTTTGACATGACTAAAATATAAGGGACAGTTTAAAAAAAAAATAGAAAGCTTTTTATACTTAACTAGAAACAGCAGTTCATATTCAATCACTGAGGCTAAGCACTCAAGCGTGTGTGGGTGGGGGGTGGGGGGCATATTTTTGTGTGCATGCATACCTGTGGATGTGCGTGAAAGCCACACCCATAAATTCTGAAGTCAGCCATTCACTGAGTGAGAAGGGTCCAGTCAAGCAAAGTAACCTCTATCTAAATGTATAGGACTCTAGAATAGCAGTGTTTATTTTAGCTTTTTCTGGGTTTTTGTCTATTGAACTTGGCTGCACAGGCGGCACACATGTTTTCGCTTGTGGGTGTGGCATCTTGAGACAAAGAACGTTCATAATTCATAGCTATCGTCAGCTCTGGAGGCCACTTATACTCTCTCTCTCTCTCTGTGTCTCGCTCTATCTACTCTCATTGTCTCTTAGCATAGCATTTACCTGGCTCTCTGTGTGCTGATGGCACCTCAAGACAAACACACCCATAATCTGAGCACACATGATGCAAACGGGTAGAATTTTAACACGCATCAACAGGTGCCCATACGTTGTGCAGGCATGCACTGGTGTATGCTTTTGCACATGCAGCAGCACACACACACATAACCCATGAACACTCAGTAGCAATTCGATGGCTCTGATACGTGGAAGTTTTACAACTGACAGATAAAACCAGAGAGGATAATTGTAAAAGGACACTGTGCACTGTAACATGCAGTTACTCTGACAAAGCACACACACACACACACACACACACACACACTTTCACTGAGACAGACAGACACTGCTATGCATATTAACAATCTGGATAGGATTTTGCCGAAAGACTTTTGTCATGTGAAGCTGCACGGGTTGTGCTGGGAATCCGCAGAGGTACAACAGGAGTGCTAGTGAGCCAGAGCTTCAGGCTCTTGCTATTGCAGCCCCCTCCAACCACCACCACCACCACCAAGGATGAAAGTAGCGGTGGAAGTGGAGGATGAGTCTTCCAGCTGTTAAATTTCTCCAAGCTTTTTGATTTGCTTTCCAGCATCTGCAAGTCTCAGGTGGCAGATTCCCCAGTTTATGAGCCCTCGCGTAGCATCTCGCTTTGTGGCCCGGCAAACTTGATTTCTTTTTGTAGGTTTTCTTTTTGGTAGCTTTTCCTAACAAATTCATTTTACGGCACTTTTGTCAGTTCAGTGAGTGGAGAAGAAAAGTCTTAACACACCTCAGAGTGTCAGCAGCACCCTCAATATCATCCTTTAAAATAGTAACCATCAGCACTATATATTGTCTTGTTATCAACACTTGGCGCTGCAGTAAAATCATCAATGACTATCCTGTGTTACATGAAAGGAGAATGAATCTCATGTAGCCACAATGTTTTATGTTCTATTAGGCAGTTTTATTTATTATTAAAGCTGTTAAGCAGGGTGAGTTGTGGTTTGGCCTTGTCTCTGAGTATAAGAGAATGTGATGTATTATTACTTATAGGAGGAGAAATGAATGGGGCTTAATTCAACCTCAAGAGGAAGGTAGTGACGACAAAGAAAGAAGGCGAAGGTACCTGCATGTCATAGAGGATTGAGCTGATGAACGGGAATGCTTTGCTTTGATGTAACATAACTAGTAATCGGCTAAAAATGAATACAAAAAAAATGTTTGAAAAAAAATCTAAAATTGTAAATATATACTCACAAAGATTTTATGAAGCTTTATTTTTGTCTTCTTTTTTGTTTGGAAATTCTCACCCATGTACTTTGCACTTCTTTCTGTGCTACGCCCATCATCATCTGGCCTGTGCGAAATCTTTGTGGTTGGCTGTTTCTCTTGACTGCATAGTTTTGATGTCGGGAGGGGACAGGCTCAGCACGGCTTTACTAAAGTGAAAAGTAAGACACCTTTGTTTACTTTACTTTCATCCGTTTTTTCCGATGTGGCTTCTCTTTGGTTCTGTAAAACAATCTAGAATTTTTCTGTTGTTTTTTTTTTCTTTCGGTTTGATGAAAACACTCCATGTAAATATCACAAGTAAAAAATGTATATTTTTACGACCTCTGAGTTATTACTCTTTCATTTGCAAATAAAATATTCAATGACAACTTAACTGGTCTCGTGACCCCTTGATTTAAAGGTTCAGCCAGGTAGTCTTTATTTTACAGTGCAGTAATGACTTTTTCTATATTGCGCACCGGCCGTCTTTCTGCTGACGTCCGTTTTAAGAAGAGTATCAAAGGCAAGGTCACACATTCACTGCGTAAAAACCATGTGCATTCACCATGTGCATTCTTCCTTTGAGATTCTCTATTCACATAAACCAAAGATGATACTTACAAGAAAGTATTGCCAGCCGCATTGTCAGAGAATTCAAAACCTGGAAGGTTTTGCTTGCTTAAAAATTAAGCAAACATGAAAGTGATTGTCGTATAGTTTAAGCATTCATCTCATTCCATGACCCTGCTTACAAGCTGAACATGATCATTATGTGGAATGTTGTAACTTAAGTGAACTGAATATTAACTTATCAAACCAAAGACAGAAAAACTTCTAGCAGGATAAAGATTGATCATGTATAATTCATCAGGAGTTGAAAAGCATAGATTTTCTAATGATTGCTGTGGACAGGTGTTACTTCCCATACCTATTCTGTTGCCGCTGACCATATTTTGTTGTTTATTACCACTATATTAAGTAAAGAATATGATGAACGGTATTTCCAGCTATCGTTTTGCATTAACATCATGAAAGAAAAAGATTCCCTTGATCCCATTTTTGCATGTCTGGATATTGACCAGAGAGGAAGCAAGAAGCTGTGATGAAACAATTTTTAAAATCATTCCCAAAAATAATTTCCATTCCAGGTCATATTCAACTGCAGCAACATCCCACTGGAATTGGCCAGCCTTAGTTTTACTATGTATAGACTTTTCTGCAATATTAGAAGAATCCCAACCAAGCAAAAGCTTCAAGTGTTGAGGGACATAGATTATTATTGTTATTATTACCTATTCTACTATTCTTACTTTTGGTCTCTGTAAACAAATGTTTAGTGGAATTGTGTTCTGGCTTGCTGCTTCCATGGTGTATTAAAGTGTATATGGTTCTCATTATGGAAATGATGGTTTGGCTACAAATAAATTAGAGAAGAATTTGCTTTAAAGCTGAGCTGTGTTTCCTTTATCCAGAGGGAGGGTGTAGGCTGCTTCTACCTAAGATACACTTAGTCACACTCAAAGGCTTCAAAAGAGCACAATAGAAGAGAATGAAATAGAAAAGAATAAGCGTAGACAATTTCCTGTTCATGGGTTGCAGGTTATTTCCCATGTGCACTACCCTTCACAGAACAATTGCAAGGATGGTGTTTGCATCCCACAATTTCTAACCATGGCTTATGTCCTGGCGTGATTGTACATTAGACACTTACATGTAAATACTTATTTCCCGCTTCCTGCTGGGACCAGGCTATGATGGATTAGCTATCTTTGTTCGTGGTGTTCCTGTGTTTCTCTGAAAGCCCACAGTATGCTTTCAAAAATAGCCAGCAGGGATTTTTGCTATTTACTTTATGTTGTGTGTAGAGTGTCACCCAGCTCAGTTGGAGGAGATTTGAGCATATGCTGTTTGCCTAAAACAGAACAGACTTTGCTCCTGGATAAGAGATCACTCTGTCGTGAACAGATCAGCCTCTGAGAACACTGCTCTCATGTCTGTAATAATTCTATTGATAACACATTTACACTTTCTTTGTTCGTTAGTATATTCCAAAAATCCTAATATTATTCTTCATAGTTGTGAACGAGCTTGTCAATAGCCAAAGCCCTCGGCTAAAGATGATGCATGAGGCAGACAGCTCCTTCTCCTTTCTTCTCAAAAGTCTATCTGCTCAGCCTCTCAACGTGATACTGTCACTCCTGGCAACAAGGTCAGGGATATCTATTGACCTGACAGCTACTTATTGACTAACATTCATCTCTTCCTTCTGAAAAGTCCGTCTTATGTTGACAATCTATTGAACTGCCAAGATGGAGAGTCTTTGTCAACCCTGGTTAAGAGGAGAGGGGGTGACTTCAAGGGCACACACCAAACATAGGGATGAAGTCCTAAAATTGTGAATAACACACTCAGTTAAGTCGCATGATCAAGCCATGAAGGATAATACAATTAACAATGTGTTCTCTGACATCTGTTCGGTATTGGGCTGACTGCTAACGGCTTGCTAAATTTACATCTTTTCAAAACACTGCATCCATATTAAGCAGGATCAAATTTTCAAGGCCAGCTCACATTTCTCCACCCCCTGTTTCATGTCTCTGTTCCAATGGTTCCACATGATTAGCCATGTGTGATGACAATGTCACAATCCCATCTCAATGCCATACCCACACACACTCACATTGCATGTGTGCGCTACTTTCATTTCACGCTAGTGACAGAACAGACAATCAAAGAAGTCACTTACTGGTGTTACATATTGTAGGTATTATTCCCACACACATCTCTACCACTTTCGTAATACAAATGCAACAGTTATAAATTATGTGGCACTTATATTACAACGGAGCCATAAAAAATAGTTTACTGTGCAATTCTACGCTGATGAGATCCATTCACATTCATCTTTTTGATGCACAGCATTAAATAAAGTATAAATTCATTGAAAATATTCAAAGATGGAACGAAAGGTAAATGCACCTTTTGGTCTTATTCCCTCATTTCCATAAAATGTGGCATTACAGTACAAAAGCCTAACTCTGTCATTTGTGAGCTTGTTTGTGCCTGTACTGCGTAAATAAGAGAGGGAGTCATAAAAAGTTATGTAAAATGCAACATTCTTGAAGATTCCATCATAAGAAGATGATTAGTGTCAGGTGAGGGAGCCAGGATTGGGTATAAAACAAGTTTCTGCCAACGGCAGAAAACCTTCAAAGCAAAGTTTTAACTAAAAGTATTTTTGGATTCAAAATTGGGAAAAATGAGAAAGATCACTCTGGCTGTGGTTAGCTGCTGTAGGTAGCTTTTCATGCTTCTGTTGCAGCAGCAGTATCCATGTCAGTGTCCCTGGCAAGTATTACCTTTTGGCAGAATGATGCCACTGATGCAGCGATTCCTCCACAAATTATGCTGAACTCTTTGGAGACCTATTGCATGTTACTATTAAAAAAATCCATCTTTTTTCCACAAGTTATGACTCTGTCTATACGGCATGTCGTTGTTAAAACCTCTCTCTGCTTACAGTGGTATATCTTCAGACCTTCACGTGTGTGTGCACTGTTGACCATCCTGTGGTCCATATCTATTTCTTTGGACAATTTATGATGAGACTGACTAAGTATTTATGAACCGCTGAAGTATATTATTCAGTCGGAATGTGACATTCTTCTTCCAGAAAAGAAAAAGAAACATATAGCTTCGTTGGTTATCAGATTATCAAACGGTTTAACATAATTAAAGGTGGTGTAACATAATACTGTCATAGTTTGTTTAAAGGGAGAGGGAAATTCGCCATATCTCCAACAAAGGATTTAAGATCAGAGCTGACAATGCATTTGTATGTATATATAGATAGATAGATGAATAAAAAGGCAGATACTTTTTCTCAGAATGTACGGACTGTGTAACTTGCGCTCTAATTAGCTAAAATAGAAAGGTGATCAAATATGTCATTACAGATAAGGCATATTTGGTCTCTTAGGAGGCTTTGGAGCCTGATTAATACCAATTCATGATTTGTTCTTCGTCTCCCTCTATAATCTGCTGAGTAATTAACTGTAGAGTGCCATACAAAGCCTTCATAATTGAATTCATTTAAATAATTGCACCCCCTGGTGTTGATCGAAGATAGCTTTACTTTTATCTTTTAATGCTGATAGGATCGTAATATGATGAGTGAAATCGTTAATCTCACATGACACATCATCGGTTGGGATTTGTGATCAGAGGTTTCAATTGAAACTTACACCAACCAAATCGAGTGTCGTGAACAAACTGTGGCACGACAGTTCAATATTTGAAAATTCTAAACTTTCTCACATATCGTGACCATGGAAGAGTTATCTTCTTGTTTTAGGGCGGGGGAGTATCAGAACATTCCACCTACAGCCAGCACACTGTAGCTATGACCATGGATGTAAATACAAAACAAAAGGTTTTTAGAATATATAGCAAACCAGTGTACTTAAGAGAGAAAGCATGAGAATGATATTGTTTTTCAGAAGGTAATGTGTAGCCTTGCCTCCAGCTCCCTCTGGTGGAACTCCACATCTGTGACAAGAGGATCACCAGAGCACCACTGAGGGACGTTAATGTAGTGGAGGGGTAAATTTGCATCTTTTAGTCTTATATTACTCACACAAGAAGCAAAAACAACATCAACGTTGACAAAGGTTTCTCTATGATTAGTCGATAGGACCCTGAATAGTGCTCTGTGAGTCTGTTCACCCAATATCTCTGGGTAACAGAAATCACATTGTGCTCCATATCAAAAGTTAATTTCACTCTAGACTTATTAAATACTGCCGTAGTTAACTGTAAAACATTGTACATGCGCTTGGCATATGCCATGTGTGTAGAGGCTTTTGTTTCTATTCCCAAAATTGCCTCAAGACATACCTTAACAGGGTAAAAGGCCACAATAGTGAGAGCAGTATTTAAACTTTAAAAGTTACTGTGTGCTACAGTTCTTAGCATAGCAGTCTCGTGACTGGTGTAGGTTAAACGTGCAAGAACAAGCGAGAGACATTCTTACAGGTTTGCAGGATATTGAGGGATTTTTACTCAGCCGGGAAGCAGGAGGCAGCGCCAGCTCACTCTGCATTCTGCTTCCACAGACTCTTACAAATTCTTTGTTTCCCTTTAAGAGAAATTTGAGTTTGAGAAAATAAACCTGTGCTGCACAGCATGTCTCAGGGCATCTAATAACCTGAGACAACAAAGACAAAAATGCCTACTTAAAATATGCCTTCCATCAGGGTTTCTAGTTTTAACACTTTCATAATTAATTAAGTGATGATTTTTTTGTTGACCTGCTTCTCCTCACCAGAAGGAGTCTGCTGGCAGGTCCCTTTCGGTAGTTTCTGTTAAAATTTACAATTGTTGGACATTACCACACAAACACGGTGTAAGAGCTTCTTTGAAACAGACATCATTCCTGCTTGTTGCCACGGCTGCCATCACATGGGACTTCTGGGATATAATTGGGACTTTGTCTAATATGAAAGCTGGCTGCTAGAGAAGTGTGGTGATTAGGCATCCATGTCTTCCTCTGTGAACAGTAATCAGCCTCTCCAATGCCACATATCTTTCTTTCTCTTGGTAGACGTAATGTGTGCCAATTGTGTCAGAGCCAAATTACGCAACTCAGAATGTTGGAGCACAGAGGGCATCTGTCTAATGATGTAGCATGATCTGAAGGGAGCCCCCGCTCTGAAGCAAAACTTTGTTCTTCACAGCAACAAGGTTGATCCAACAGTGTGAAATATGCCAGGTTTCTTTTGACATGCCCTGACTGTGGGCTGTACTTCACAGGCGTACTGTCGAATTCGATGTTCAGCTTGAATGCAAAGGCTTTTATCACAGTCACCATGTCAACAGGGGAAGAGACTTAATGTCACGTTTTGAGTGGTTGAGTGTCTGTATTACTTTGAAGATAGCAGAAGCTATCCAGTGACACTTTTTCAGGTTAAATGATGTTATTCAACTTTCTAAAGAATAAATCATTTCATTAAAAAAAGAAAATAACCTATCTTTGGGGTAACATTTAGTTATGGTGTGATAGTGTGCCATATACAAAGTACAATTAACTTTTTACTATGCCTATGCCACTTGCTAATTTGACCCTAGATGCATGTACAAATTCCTGTTTGCATCAGACTCTCAGTCCCCTTGAAATCCTTTCGGAGCATATAGGGTACAAAACAGTTTTGTAGCACACATGAAAACCAGTCGCAGAAACCAGAGGAAGAAAGAATTTATGTGTACAAAAATCAAGGGCTCCTATGAGGCAAAGAAAATATTAAAAACACTCAAATGATTAAAATAGTTTAAGAAAGATATTTAAACATTTAAAAAGACTCTTGGCAAGGAAGCAAAGAAGAAATCCAGGAAGTAGTTAAGTGGTGGGTGTGGCCTAAGTGAGGCCTGTCAAACAAACAGGTGGCCATGCCATGTGAGTTGGGCCATATGGCCTTGAATTTTCTGGCATTCTTTGTGACTGTTGGACAGTTTAGGTGAGTTTGTGTGCTGAATCTGCTAATGTGTATTCACTATCCTTATAAAACCACTTCAGATTTGTAAAATCATTTGTATTTTCACATTGACTGATTACTTAATGTTTTCGCTTCCACTTTTCTTATTTCCAAACTCATCCATTCATGATATCCTATTTTCATTTCTTCTTTCAATTTGCTGTAGTGTCAGAGAATTATTCTTATCTATGACACTACTCTTTATATTTAGGCAGGGTTGTGCAATCATTGTTGCAAAAAGCACATTAAAAAAACTAAAAAGCTTGTCAGTAGTGTGATGTTGAACCTGCACTTAAGAGGCGGAGCGGAGGATAGGCGATAAATGCGAAATGATGAACCGACCGACACTGTGAGCTCCAACGAACCGGACTCACTTGTCACTTGTCACCATGTCGCAGAAGGACATAATTTTAGGTTCATATGATTGTGGTGCCAACCTCTCCAGCTGTCTCTGTGGCAGGGTAACGAGATGAAAATGTCATTGCACAGCCACACTGTTGCTGTTTCTTGCTATGAGCAAGTAAGGAATCTGTGACATTTATTACCAGGTCATATTTTAGTGTTGGCTACGAATAAGTGTCCAGTCATTAGTGAATTCATCTTATAGAAATTTTACTGAATTCAACCAAGTACCCTGTATTATTCCTATATATACATAAATATATATGTTTTTTCTTTTTTATAGGACGTTGTCTCACACACTGTCATTGGAGCCCCACTACGTAAGTAACTGGATAAAAGTTGTCTTCCGTCTTCTCTGGAGAGGCAGAGCAAGTGAGAATTTCCATGCCCAGAAACAAACTGTTTCACCTGTCAGTGGTGGGAGGATTGACAAGGACAGTGCACAAATTGGCACATTTTACAAATTTGTGGGAAACAACAATATGGTAAACATATAACATAGATATTTCTATTAACTATTTCTGTTATGACGTTGCCATTTAATTTCTGTTTTGTGCTAGTTTATGAACTTTGGTTTATTTTTGTCGAGTTTACATTTTAGAGCTTAGTGCAGCTAGCAGTGCGTGTTAGTGCTAATGAGCACTAAAGGCCAAATAGGGTCTTTTTAAATGAGGAACAGTAAAGCTATGGGAAAGAATGTGATCTTTTTCTTTATCCCTGCCCATTCACGTGCAGCAGCTCCCTGCCATAATTCAAACACAGCTCAGACCAAAGCCACAAAACTCAAAACAACAGCAAATACAGTATTAATAACGTTTTACTAAATCACCACATTAAGGCAGGGCTATAGATGTCAGGATCCCCCTTAAAGTGTCTAAAAACACAGAGAAAATATTCAAACACTGTATTAAAACTATTAGTCAGTTAGAGACACACAATCTACTGTGTATATATATGGATAGGTATATCTATATTTTTTCTTTCCCAAACATCATCCAAAGACTTATTTAATTCATCTGGCATTCCTCTGTATGAAACTAAATATTACTGGATACAGAATTGTACTGAAAATTACAAATGAGAAACATTCTCTGTGCAAAAAAAATATCAGAAAATATGCAGTGGCTAAAATGATCAGCCTCAGTTTCTTCAGTATGGTGTGAGCTCACGTATGAAGGTCAGCCGTGTGAGCCTTCTCCTGCTCTTTCTAGGGCCTTTCATTTTAAAGTCGATAGAGGCGATAGACAGTGTATAATGTTAAGAGGTCACGTAACACTGAACTTTAAATTAATTCAATGCAGTCACGGTAAATAGTAGGTTATTCGAAAATAGAGGAAAAAGGTTTAAGTTTTAGGTCATTGAAATTATCATTGATTAAAAAATAACAGAATTTGAGACCTAGGAAGGATCACATTATCATTTTACGGTATATTGATTTGGAAAGTCTTATTGAATTCAGATGCCATTTCTTTCTCCTCTGACAGCCAGTCTAAATAACAGAGCTTAACCACGTTAAGCCCATTTGGGCACACTTGGATTTAAAACTTTAAACTCCATTTGGTAACCTTGCAAGGGGCTGAGAAGAGTGCAAAAAATATATGCCTGTTTGAATATTTTGCATCTTTTGCACATATGAATTGCATGACTTAGGGAAGTATTCATCATTGACTGCTCTCAAAGGTTCTGGACCCTTTTGAACAAGGTGTGCTGTTGAATATGATGTGTTATGTTAAGTTATGAGAGTGGCAGCAGTGTGTTATCTGGAAAATATGTCTTACCGTTCTTCAGACTTTGCTACTTGCAGTTCAACAAGTTTATGATTTGTAGATCGTTCAGAGAGTCTCTGAAAAAAATGTAAATCTTCGAAAAATCGTTTGTCTATTCTATATTTTTAACCAGTGTATATTTACAGAAGTATACAGCTTCCAAGTCATACTCATCAACCTCAACTTATCCTGTCCAGGCTTTGATTACTCTCAGTTCTTTTCTGTCAGGTGATACATTTTTAGTTGCGGCATTCGGTGGCAGCAATGAGCAACAGATTCTATTAACCTCCTCTGCAAGGTAATTAGATTCTGATAATCCAAACAACAAAAGATGTAATCCTGCTTGGATTTGTGGCATTTTGTGGTTGTTGAAATGGCAGACCTGTTTACAAAAGGCAGCCAGAGAGATTAGAAAGCTGAGCTGTTTAAAAGATTACAAGACCCAAGTTTGCTCACATTGGTGCTAAGCCATATGTCATGGTAAGAGTTAGATAAATACTGCTGTCAGGAAACAGAAGAACTTCTTTAATATTCATAGAGAAGGTGTTAGGCAACAGCTGCACAGCATTAAATCTTTAAGACATTAAAGTGGATTAAATTTGCAAAACTCAAATTCAGTCTCAAAAGCAAACTGATAGTAAAGAGAATGAAGGGCGTCTGGTGAAATCAAACTCAACTTTGCAGAACTTTCCAGATCAGAGCGAAGAGCAGGAGAGATGTGACCATTATGAGAACATCACTCTCCGTTGCCACGTGCAGAATGTCCAGATACATCCCAAGATACGACCAGGCACTGTGTACAAGTTAATTTTGTTCTTTGGTTTCATCCAGTTTCAGTCCCAGCAGACCGCACACAGAACCAGCTATCACGTTCTCAATAAACGACCGCAGCATGGAGCCACACAAAGTCAAGGACAATGGCCCTTTACAGAAGAAAGGAAGGATTCTTAACCAATCTGTCTGGCGAACAACAGAGTCTAATTTCTCTCCAAAAAGAAAGAAATTGATCATTCCAAGCGTCAACATCTGATTTGCAAACGTTGAGAACTTGTTCTCTGGTAATCAAAAAGATTTATTATTTCTTTCAGCGTGATGGAGACAGGGATTAAGATCTGTTTTTCGTCTGCACGGCTATATTTACTTGGAGCTCACTTGTTCTGGTTGCAGCATGCCAGAATTCTCGGCTAAAGTTATCTGTTTTGTTTTTTTAACAGTAGATTAATCGTTATGGAGTCGTGAGTATTTTAAGTGAGACATTTCATCAATCTTTAAAGGAGGAAAGGTTTAAAATGTAGTTTAGATTCTGTTGTGATACAAAGAAGGAACTGGAAGTAGTTAATTTAACATGCAAGAATAGCAAAATGAAAGTCAGCTCCTTTGGGAATACACCAGATGTCATCGCCAAGGAAGATAAATGACTTGCAGGTAAAGTTGTGCATCATGACCAGCACCTTCTGTATTTAAACTACAAACATACTGTACATATACATTTATTTGTTTACATGTATAATATAAATGTGTGGTGCAAAAACTGGATAGTGAGTTCATGAACATGATGCTTCTTTTTTAAAGAGAATAGATTTTATCTTTAGCTGATTTTATTAACTCAACTGAGAAGAAAGAAAGGTTGTTGTATTGGACCTTCTGGGAACCGAGGCTTACCTTATCATGACAAAAAACCCTCACAGCATTCTGCGCTGTGAAGAAAGACTTGTATTGAATTATCAACTTCAAAAATTGTCAAAGATTTTAGGAATTTGTGTGTTTTCTTCTACTTTGATCGAATTTTTTTTTAAATAAAGTAATTGATGCAAATGCATGTAATCAAATACCTTTAAAAAGAAAAATATTAAGCCCTGTCAACTCTTTGTGAGACTGCATTATATTTCAGTTGTGTTTTGTTTTTCATCACCGTTGTTGTAATTTCACACCAAACCAGCATCAGGTTTTGAAACACTAAGTACAGGTAAATACATTTCCAGTCTGCTGCCTCTCAGTTCCTGCAAATGACCCGGCATTGTGCCTCCAAGGACATCACCATGGAGCCTGGTCCCCCCAAGGGCCCCAGCAAATGAGACAATGAAGGAAAATTGATTTAGTCTCCACCTTCCTATCTCCATTTTGTGCAGGCCAAAGATAAAACGGGGAAAGCCTCCAGGGTCATGGTTCAGTAAAGCCCTTCAAAGTCATTTCCTCTCAAGTGGATGAACAGCTCCTCTCATTACAGACTGACAAAAACTCTGATCGGGTTTAATTAGGGAGCGTATTGAATAGACGCATTTCTGCATGGTTTACAGCGGCCTTGTAAGATCCACCAGCTGCTTTTCTTTAAGCCCCTTTTTATTAGCAAGTAATATACCTTTCTCATATGTAATTTGATCAAATACTCACACCTCACCTCTGTCCCACAGTCTCTTGTTTCTGTTTTTGACCCTCAGTGATTCCATCCAGCTCTGCGTGGTTTTTATTAGCGTCCACAAGGTGGCACAATATCTTTATTCTTCCTTAAAAAGAAACACTGAAAAATTATTTATGATAGGGGCCATGGGAAGCACAGATTATAAGGGAAAGGTTTAAGTTATCATAAAACAGAGCTGGGCCTTCGATTTATTGTCGAGACAGGATCTTTCCTGTCTGCCAGACAAGAAATTGATTTGCAGCCAAAGGGAGAAGTGTAATGATCCTCTCCTTGGAACAAATCTCAAACATTTTTGAGGGTGCATTCCTTGTGCAATGCTATGATGACACATGCACACACACTCGTACACACATACACAGACATCATTTTACAGTCTAGCTCCTGAGGTTTTGCAGCATGTGTGTGATGAAAAGATGTTTTTTAACAGAACGTATGTGGGACAATCAAAGAAGGGACTGCTGAATAGACTGAAGCGGTCAATTCATTGCTCAGTTGTCACCAATTATTAGCTGAGATGAAGGACATTCTTTTAAAAAAAAGTCTGTTTAAAGGCAGCCCACAACAGCTGCCAGGCAAAGAATAAATGCTTTTGTAATCTTAAGCCTATTTTGGGAATCCATGTGCACACCCAAATGCGTTTATTAATCCTATGACATATTGTGCCCATAGTTACAGTAAAGCCATGGAGACTGAAGCAAGCCAAACAATATGAAGTCCCATTCACATTTGCCAAGCTGTGAATCAAGACAACAACACAACCCAGAGGCACATCAAATATTGATACGATGCGTCTTGTTCTTGCAGCTGCTTGGCCATTATACTACAACGGAAAAACTCAAAATGTTGCTGCATTTGCTAACTGATCACTGGTTCAGCACAGGAATATATGTATGGGCGTAAATGAATATATGCTATTCACGTTTGCTGGTCCCACACTAGTGGATTCATCAGAGAATGAACGATGACACTTTGATTTCACGGCGTATTTAACTGCCTCTTTGTTGTCTTGAATTGCTTCCCCTTGTTTTTTTATGCTAGGCAGAACCAGAGAGTGTTGTCTTTCTTCGCATGTTGAAAGGATCAGGGGTTATCGATCCAATATGCCCTTGAATTTCTCAGTTTAATCAAACTGCTGTTCCCACCTATAAACCCCGCAGTCCCACTCCATTTACTTGGTGTTGCGGAAGCAGTGTTGATGAATGAACAATAAACTGCAGATTCAATTATTGAATCATAGGGCAGTCGGTTACTGACTTAACAAATACTTCAACCAACATGGGAAATAGACTGCTTTTCCAAAATTCTCACATGCATATGGACCCCTGAGTCATATTCTTTTGCATATAGCATATTTAAAATCTTACCTATTAGTTAAGTCAGTTGCAGGCCTGATTTATTCACACACATGCAAATTTCTCTCTTTGAATCACACTCTCTCTGTCTTGTGTCCAATAATACCCAGCATTTAGCCAGAGTACTTAAGCCGACTCCCCTGTAATCAGAGTCACACCACATTGCTCGGCAGATAGCTGACGTCTCAAAATCAAGCATACAATTTTATCCCTTCCTCCCACTCAGTTTGCAGTGCAACCAGCTTCACTAAACCACACCATTTTTTTCCTTTTGTCACCGAAAGAAAAAAAAGTCCTTTCTTGCTTCTGCAGTTGCAATTGACACCGCTTTGAAATGGGAGGTCAGTTCTGTACAGTGCTCTGTGGAACCCCAGCAGTATTGAGAATTCCCAAAAGTGACTAGTTTTAAGCCACTTGAGATAGTTGATTTCATGTTAGCCACAAGTGAGGTTTTTTATTTGTACAGTCATTCTGTTTTCTGTATGTCTAATTTTTAATCAGAACAGGAGAAAGCTTTGTCATTAAGAAACTAGTAGCACAGTACATATAAGTAACTGAAGAATTTTGCTGGCCGGAGAATGATAGGCTCCAGTTATTTTATCAGTGCAGGAATAGGGGTCAGTTTTGTATCTTTTGTAGAACCAACAACGAGCAGAGGAATGATTCATTTAAATTACAAAAAAAAAAACATTTTTTTTCGTTCTGGTGACCAATTTGTTAATAGAAAGAAATATTTCCAATATATTTCCAAAGTGGTGCAAACATGGTAGTTGCTGTATCATGCTATGGGGAAGATATGGTCTCATACAGGAGTAAGAATGATGACAACATCACTGAACCAAGGCATTTTAGAGTGAAACCTGAAAGTAAAAAAACAACAAATAAAGCTGAAGCACGCATCAAATAGCAGAAAATGATGGATCAAAAGAAAACAATGGGTTGTTCTAAACTGGCAGTGAGTCTCTGTCTGAATCAATCAGAATGAAAAGGTTTGAAATGAGGTGAAACCTGGAAAAATGAAAAAAAAGAAGCCCTGAGACTTCAAAGAGCTCAAACAAAGGTAATTGGATGTGGGGCAGGAATAGACATTGACGCTGGGAGCTTCTAAATGACTGTCATGGATGTCAAACATTGACACAGTGGTAGTGGTGGAGATCAAACAAAGTGCAATTGATATGCGTGAAACAAAATCATGTTTTAATTTTCCTTATATGAAGAATGAAAACGTATGTGGTTGAAGTTTAACAAATTATCATTCAAAACTGGTATTTATACCAACGGACCACTGAAATGGACAAACACAAACAGCTACACTATGGATACTCCTTACTATGGATAGGGGACACAAGTGGGAGGGGATGGGATTTAAATCTTTAAATTCAAGGGCTCCGTTAGACTACCCACACAAATGTGTGAGAGCAGATTTGTTCAACTTTGAGACAATCATTTTATTGTGCAGGGTCACAGTGACATTTATTTTGTGGTCAGGTTGCCATGCTGCTTTTTTCGAGGATGTCCTGCTGGAAAAAATTGTGTGATGGAGCTAAAAGCTTGTTTTCAGCTAACTAAAGACTACGCACGAGGAAGTGGTCATCAGCCTAGCCTCACAGCTGGTTCTCAGTGATAGAATTTGGAGGCACTCGTACAAACTTTTTCAAATACCTCGAACACCAAAGAAATCTCCCACCATTGCCAAATGAGTAAATTCATTCAATATAACATAAATATTTTGTATTTAATTCTGTATTACTGGTAAACAACTATAAAAATATACAATACACATGGACCTTGATTAGAATCTGCATGTGTTGCTGGTGGCTTGGTTCCCATATGGATATGATTCTTTGCTCTTAAGTAGGAAACTGAAGCTGTGCATTGAAGCCAGAAAAAAAACTTCTGATGTTACAGGTCACATTGATAACTTCAGCTTTAATCCAATTCTAATGAGTCTTATGAAGTGGAACGTATGGAATGTGCTAAGGGATAACAGTTTTAATAAAACGGTTTGCAGTTACTTGATGAGAGAAAAACATACTTTTCTACTTTAAGGCTCCATAGCAACTATTACCATAGCAGCTATATTCATGACTATATGTACTACTATAAGTTCATACATATACACATTACCTGGTTACACTATGCTGTCCACAAATCACTCACACTGTTGTGACAATTGCTTGAAACTATGAGTGACTTTATGTAGGTGATTATACAAAGTGTTGTAACCAGAAGAAATGGCCACTGAAAGCATATGGCTACAGATAACTACAGATAACTAGTTTCACGGAGGACATCTTAGTGCATACTTTTAAAATTCCACTTACTCATTTGTGCTTCGGGAAAAATATCAGGCCTGTTTGAACACAAATTTGACTGGTTTCCCTACCAATTACCTTTCCTCTAATTCAGATACTGTGTATTGTAGGTTCAATTGAATTAAGTGAATTACTTTATATTTCTTTGTGTGTGTGTGTGTGTGTGTGTGTGTGTGTGTGTGTGTGTGTGTGT
>JABUIW010000037.1:3592121-3731881 GCA_013363375.1 Menidia beryllina
TGTGTGTGTGTGTGTGTGTGTGTGTGTGTGTGTGTGTGTGTGTGTGTCAGCGTGTCAGCGTTCCCTCTCTGGAGGCATAATGGGAAATAACACAGCCATGAGGTCCTCTAAAGTCAATCTGCTCATAACGGGAATGCAGTGTATTTTTACATTTTTTAGAGATTAGCAACAATGAGTCAAAGTTGTGGTTTTTTTACATGGATGCTGCAGCTCCACCACAGCCTTATCAAGCTCTCCAGTAAAAGTGAACATCAAAGTTAACTCTTTAGTTTCATAATAGCCTATCATGACTAACAAGAAGTTGTTTGAGATGGGTAAAAACATGGCAATCATATCGTCAAGTGTGTGATCTTTTAATCTCCCTAAAGAGGAAAAGAATGAGGAAGGAAAAAGGAAATACTTGGAAATTATAGTGATTGGCACATTTGGTCCTTCCACTATGATCCGGATCATGGTGGAGAGAGGTGCTGTTAGGATTACAGAGCAAAGGCCAAACCTCCTAAATGCATGCTGATTGAGAAGAGAAGGAAAGAAAGGATTTGGTATTGTTTTATACAAAAGGGAAATACAGTGTGTTGGCAACTAGGGTAGAATTTTGCATACTGAAAAAAAGTCCCTGTCTCAGACTCATTGGTCATCTCTGCTGGAGGTACAAACATTAGATTTAGCATCTTTAATTAGAACAGACTTGATGCACTCATAAGCATAGCAAAAGCTGCTGGATGCTTTAGCAGGACAGATCATTCTTATCGTTATTATTATCATAATAATTACTATCACAATTATCAGCTTGGAAAATATTTCCACCAGATGGGGTTTTCATCACCAAAGGAACACAAAAAAGAACTTCAGTGGGATAAATTCTACAGGAAATTGGAAAGTATCAGCCTGCCCGCAATATGCTATACATGGTGGCTGAATCCTTGTCTTTCTCCTGTGTTTGTCTCTCAATTTTAATACAGGACCTGTAATGTTTTCTTGGCTCAACCTAAACACTCCAGAGCAGCCACATGGTAGCATATCTCTGCATCATCAAACATCACACCTGAATAATGTACGCAATCTTGAGTTACCTGCGAAATGGTCAATGGCTGCAAAAACATGTTATTTTACTGTGATTTGGCTGATCCTGTTAGAAGTTTAAATAGATTTTTTTATCGACTCCTTTTCAACTTCTGAATTTGAATTATGGGGCAGTACATCAGCTTCATTGGATAATTATTCTTATCAGCTCATTAAAGGTTCTTCTCTCTATGCCATCTAAACCCTTTCTGTTTCCAAGGTTCCTCTACTCATGCCAATCTCTTTTTGCAATCAAATTCCACCAACCTGCCAAACATTCTGCTAACATTCAGCTGCTCAGATCTGGAGTGCCAATGGCTCAGTTTACAATTTCTGCCTCCATAATCATATTTTGAATACATTTAGATCAGCACAGAGTCACAATCTAGCAGACCTATGAAGTCTGGAAAATAAAGCGTTCATTTGAACTATATAACATACTTTTCCACCCTCTGGCTTGACAACATATCGGATCTACTTTGATAAGTGAACTATTCAGACTTCAGCATTTGGTCACACAGGCAAATCGATCTATTCATTTTCTCCATTCTCCAGACTCAATCCAATTTAGGGTAGCATAAAGGCTGAAGCCCATATCAGGGCTTTGGATGAGAGATACGGTCCCCTCCTGTGGATAGGTCGTCAGTACAACAGCGGGTCAACAACCACAATCAATCGCCAATCAGTGTGGTATTCTTTGTCGTACATGAATTTAATGCTGAGCGTGCTGTATTTTACTTCATATTAAGCGACGCCGTAAAAGTCCAAAGATAAACCATGGTACAAAATAAATATGAATCAGTTTTCAACATTTCCCAGGTAGAAATTGTCCATGCTAGGTATAGCAGGGGTTCTGTAATGCAGAAAGGAAAACTACTTTGGCTCAAATACTTTTATATGATTTTCTTTATTATGCTAATATAAAAAGATCATTTGCTTCTGAACCACAGATAAGGTATCGTGCTGGATTCATTATTCAACTTAGCTTCCAAACACAGTAGTAGGAAGATTCTCATTCTGTATTTCCAAATCATCTCAAAACCAGTGACACATGCTTATACAAGATTATTTTTTTTACATATTCTTTCCCATTATAGTGGAAGGTTTAAGTTGATTCAGATGGCTTGGGTTGCCCATCACATCTGACTCTGCTTCCCCAAACCAAGAGCGCTCTAAAAGCTGTCAGCCCTGAAATGTACTTGACTTGGGCCCGAGAACTTCACAGACATATCTGTACTCCACTGTGGTAATCGGAAAGCTGTCATTTTCCATTTGATTTAAAAGTGTTTCCATGAATCTTTAGGGCAGCAATAGACCGTTACAGCTATTAGAGAAAAAAGAAGCAGAGCTGACAGGCCACCTTAAAGATCAGATCTTTAAGGTGGCTCGTCTCTATAACAAACAAAAAATGTACACTGCATGCCATGAATGTGTTTCACCTTCATGTTCTGCATTTTCATCCATCCATCCATTTTCGTAACCACCTATTCCCTAATGGGGACGTAGGGGGGACTGGAGCCTAACCCAGTATTCAATGGGCGAGAGGCGGGGTACACACTGGACAGTCGGTAATGCAGGGGTAATGATAATGGATGGATGGATGGATGGATGGATGGATGGATGTTTATGTGTATGTATGCAAAGAGTGTGCATGCAAATAATTATACATGTTCCCTCACAGAGTGGAGATTGTTCTCACTGCAGCAAAAAACAAATATTTCAATGTTGAGCATCTCTCAGTTATGTCCAATTTGCCACAGCTTGCCTTTTCTATGCCTTGTATGATGTATACAAGCTAGACCACTCTTCCAGTGAATTTTGTGTTTCGTCGTTTTATTTTTAAGTTTCAAAGAAAACATGGAAGGCAATGACAAGTCACTGCAGACTTGCTGGTGCTGCTGAAGGCTGGTAGCATTGGAATATGATTGATATTGAGCATAATTCTCATCTTCATCAGACCTGATGTGGAGAAGCAAGTGGCGCCTGCTCATTCAAGAGGACATGATCTAATCAGAGCAGTCTGGGGTTTTAGGGTTGGGGGCTCCACTGGAGCATTTGTTTGGACAGGGAGCATAGAAATTAACTGAAGCAAATGGTGCCTGTGTGGCAACGTATGAGATGTTTATGGCATTACTACCGCCCACTCCATAAATATTGGACCTGACACTGATCAGGTCTCCGACCCTGTCACCGTGCTACTCGCTGGACCTCCCTTCATCAGGGAATTAATGGATCAGGTCACCGCCACACTATTTATATCTCTTAGACAACTACATCCTTTCTTCCCTTCTGCTGCTTCCCCCTTAAGTGTAGAGATTTTCAGCATGGAGGGAAGGAGGGGGGAGGCGATTCAAGGGGGGAGGGGCAGATTTAGGGGAGATTCTCATAATAGCGCCTTGCTGTCCTCTTTCTTCTGTTGTTGCATTACGAAGAGGGGCTCAAAATAGAACGTCTCCAGAGAGCATGTCATAACCCTCAAGGAGGCTTCTTGATGTATACAGTCAGCCACACACACACACACACACACACACCATGTGGCATATCTTTATATGACCATGAGAGAAATCTGAGAGAGATATCAATACATTAATATATTCTGTCAGATGCCAACAGAGGCACCCTTAGTTCTGCCGACATCCCTCCACGGCGGTGCTTGTAATTAAAAGTTTACTTTGTAATCAAAAAAAAAAAAAAAGACGCCAATTCAATTTTTTTCCAAAACAAATTATGTTTGTTACAGCCCAGAGAACCCTCTTAAAAAAGATAGATATCATCAAGCTGATGGCAATATGGAAATCACTAAAAACAAAGAGATTTTTGTGTGTTGCATAACAGCCAGGTAGGTTTTAGTGAAATGCCCCGTGCGGGAGTCGTTGGTTTATTTGTATTATTTGACTATGCTTAGAAGCACATCGCCATGTTTGTGTGCCTGAGCCTCAGTGTGGAAGACTGCCTGCCAGAGTGAGAGAGCGAGTGCAGAAGTGGAGCAGGATCAGGAAGGGGAGAGGGGGGTGAGAAAAAGGCAGAGTAGGATACAGGAGAAGGACGCGGTGAGAGGCTGTTGTGCAGTGGCGGACCGTGCAGGAGCAGGTCGCTGTTCTCCAAGAAACGGGAGGTGTGTCCTTCCATCTTCTCATGGGGGATTTAAACTGCTTCAAGGCTGACAGAGGATTCCCCCTTCTTGGGGAGAGCGGCTCTCTCATCCTAATCCAACGCGGGACTTTGTTTTGAAGCTGTGGAGGCGCACAGGAAGGAGGGAGAGGGACGCTCGCCTCCACTTCCTCCGACCTGTCTGACAGATGGCACTGGCGGAATGATCTTTGACTTTCACCCAAGAACCAGCCCCCACTTATTTCTCCGAGGTAATGTATCCAAGCTCTCCTCTTCTCCTTTGCTTTTTTTGTAGCTAAAAAAGGAAAAGGAAAAAAAGCATGTTCATTGATACATTCTGCTGCACTGTTTGCCTTGAATGTGCTTGAATGAATGTGCAGGAGAAAAAGAAAAAACACAGCTCATGTGCATGTGAGTGTGGCCGGAATGTTAGTTCACAGGCTCAATCACCACCGCATCAGCTATAGTTAGTGGAAAGTGTCACAACAGGACTTAGCTGGTTGAATTAATCAGAATTTGTTCTCGTTGGAGGTCAGTTTTTTTTTTGTGCCTCACTCTCTGTGTTAGGGCAGCTTGAAGTCCAGATTGAGGTTTGGTCATGGAAGTAGAGCAGCAACCTGCTGCCAGCACGTATTCCCCTGAGTGTGCAACCACCTGACTATTTTTCTTTACCCCGCTCTCTTGTTACAGATAAAAGTGATGTTGCTGTTCGCTGTGCCTCGGCTGACTGTGGCAGACTTACAAATCACAGGGCCTCAAGCCGAAAAAGAAGCAGGTGTTGTGTCGAAAATCATAGACTGTGATGTATGTGTTATGGAGCAGTGCAGCCTCAGCCTTTTGGTGTGATGCTCAGAGAGGTTGTTAGGGTGGTTCTTTCACGAGTGTGTTCTTCGGAAGCATTCTACACATTTGGTGGAGTGAAATAGAAATCAGTATTGATATTAAAGACTTTTACGATAGGTAGGTTCAGATTATAATACTGATAAAAAATTATTTCTTTACCATGAATGTAGATAGGGATGTACTTAAATATGAAAGCTAAGTCTCTTTTTTACTGGTGATTTTTTTAAAGTCTGCATTCATTGTATACACTCAGTTATTTTAATCTTTGTCACATTTTTGTTCTTTCATTAAAAGTCTGAGGATTAACATCAGACCGACTTACTTATTGGCCATTTGCCAGCCTTTCTTTCAAAACTAATACCCTCAACACAATTTTCTAGCCTCCCCCTTTCAGCCAACGCTGTTGGGAACGTATTGTTTAATTTCCTTTCAAAAATACAAGACAGTCCCTGTGATATTCAGCAAAAACCTGAGATTTTTGAATGCAGGGAAGTTTGCATTAGGAACAATAGCTGCGTAACTGTCTTCCTAATAAATCACTCACGCTCACACAGCGGCACTTGGCCTCTCTCTTTCTCTCCCTCTGACTCTCTGGCTAGCACACAGCCTGCCTCCTGTCCTCGAACCCCTGCAGCTAGTGTTAGGTTGATGTTCAGAGAATATCCAGAGCAGAGCCTTTCCTGCTAAGAGATTCACTGTAAGGTGGTACAGAAGCTGCGAAAACATCTTATTTTACTGTGATTGGGCTGATCCTGTTAAAAGTTTAAATAGATTTTTTTTCATGGATTTTATATCACAGCATATTTTATGCAGCTTTTCAATCTGTGCCTGCTATATTACATTTGAAGGTACACAACTTTATGCCAAAAAGCCATGCTTCCTAATTCTGTGTCTGGAAGCCAACATGGTGGCAGGTATATTGCATATTGATCTGTAGTTCATTCCTAATTCTCAGTTATAAACTACCAATACCAATAAAAAATTATGGATTTCATATATCCAGCAACAAACAACAGCTAAATCAATCGAGTGGGCGTAGGTGGGGTCGGTTGGATGCTGATAAATAAGGGTTGCCTACACTATCAATAACTTGTGATGGATGTAAATTCAACCTTTTATTGGGAATCAAAGCAATTACAGTACTGACTGTAGTGTCCCAGTTGCATTTACTAAATTAAGGCTCCTAATTGTGTCACGAACATTAACTAGTTTGTCTTAAGATATTAAGGAATGAGAAAAAATCTAAAAGAAAAAAATCATAAAAACATCCACCCGCAGACTTTCTACACCGCTAGTTTATGGTAGGGCTGAAGCCCATCCCAGCTGACATAGGGTGAGATACATTGTCCTCCATGGGTAGGTCGCCAGCACCATAAATACAGCCAAAGTGAATCATGTTGAAAGAAACTAACTTTAAAGAACATTCATTCAAAACTGACTACATGACCTTGTTTTCTGTAGTCCCCCAATCATGTTGGATAATGGACAACATAGCATCTCTTTAACATTTCAGGTGGGACATTGAAGTGATTTCTAAAGAGGCACCGGCAAAGGCCAATACTCTCTGAAAGAGAAAAAGGAACCTGGGTCTTTGAATATATAGCAGTAAGAGTGCAAATACAGGGAAGCTGAGTAATTGTGGACCCAGCCGTATACAGCATGTTCATTTAGCTGGTGTTCTGCACACCAATTATAATAGATCCTCATGACCCCAGATGCATGTTTCTGTACAAGAAATGCTATACTTGCAGCTAATTAAATATTTAGCTCACATGGCAGCCAGGATGTCAGACCCTTTTCAATCACATAACCTCAAAGACACCACAGTGGGTAAAGCACTACGGGCAGATGACAGTTTAACTTATTTGAACAGGCACTTTAACATGAATTTGCAAGTTCTCTTCCGTAAGCCCGTTATCCTATTCTAAAATGATTGGCAAAGTACACGGTTTTTACATTTCTCAGGAGGCGTCTGCAGGTTCGTAGTTGAGATGGTGGTGCTTTGTCACCGTCAGTCTAATGTGTTTATTTTTAGCATTCAACGACCATGCACAGAATAACGATTGGTGTTGGATTCTCGCCCACGCCATTCCCGGGGTCACTCTCCTGCTCGCTGCTGCCCGATCTGAAACTACAGACCACAAGCTTTAGATTGAAGACAGCTGGGCTTGCTGCCCCCCAGACAGTGCAGCAAAGCCGGTGATTTTTTTTTTCATTCATTGCAGTGCCATAATTTGCCGAATTTCAGACTGAATTACAGGTCTGTGAGCAGCTGACTGGAGGTGACTGAATGCACTGTGTGATGAAAGAGGGAAGGCATCCAATTGACCCTTTTAACTGTAGGACAACTGATTTGTCAAATGAAATAACATTTCTAAGATGTGGCTTGATTGGGACTAACAACATGGCAATTTAAAACCTTCATCAGACAAGTTGGCTTAAACTATCTTAGATATCATTTTGATATGTATGAGAATTGGGGCACTTGTGTGTGTTGCTATAGCACTACTCAGAGAGGGGTCCTTCAGAAGCTGGAGTCTTGTAAGTGTTGTCTCTCTTTTATATTTAATCGGTTTTCTTTGAATTTTTCTTCCGGTCGATGCTTTCTCTTCTCTTCTCTTCTTTACATAATAGTCAAGAAAGGTACGTTGCTTTACCCCTCTTCCTTCAGTGCCTCTGTAAAATTCAAATCCAATACTCAAGTCATGTCTTTTATCGTGTTCTTTGGCTTCCCTGACTAATTATCTGCTCTTTCCCTAATAAAAATCAAACACCCAGGGGTTTACCTTGCTGCCACGTCCCTCTGGTATTAGCAGGTGTTATTATAAGCCAGGCTGACTTAACCTGTAGGGAGACCTGCAGAATGTCATACACTCTACTGTTTAATTAGTTTGAGCTCTTTCCACACCATGGATTGCTTACTGACCTCCAGTAATCCTGATTTATTTCTAATTCACTCTGTCTGTTTCACAGTTCCCTTTTTAATTTCCCACAATAAATTTATTTCATTTTCTTTCTTTGCACTTACTGTTGGCTTTGACTTGTTTTAATTAATCGGTTTTGTTGATTCTTCCCGCTTACTCTGGGTGAGTGGGCAGTCCAGTGTTTATCATTAAACACTTCTAGGCAAATTCAAGTATTTTTCAAGATGAAAAAAAACTTTATTTGGTGTTTCAATCAGTATCAGTCTCCTGTAGAGCTGAAATGATAGCATATAATGACTATTTAGCTAATGCGAGGGAACCGTTTTCCTACTTTACCTCAGGGAAATTAGTAAGCAGTTTGCAAGTGGAACTCACTTCCTGTATATCACACCAGAGAGGAGAAGAGACAAAAACAAAATGCAGGGGGTGGATAAAGCTCATGCAATAATTAGTCATTGTCATCATGATGTCTGTATGAGGGAGGAGATTGTTATTTTTTATTTTTGTCTTGGAGATGTTTTGTCAGTACTGTTTTGCATCTTTTTACATTTTTATACAGAGCATTGGACATAATCTTGTTTTACAAATGATTTTCTTATGTACCATACATAATAACCATAAAAAAAAAAATCTAAACTTTTTCTCCTTTGGAGATAACCGTTATACAAGTGTACCACTCACAGTGCTGGTTCACAGCACACTGGAGCTCACAGGCCACGGCCACAGCATGTCAGCACAGAGGAGGTGTGTATTTACGATGCGGTCAACGAGATTAAGACGCTTTAACAGATTTGGATGATGTCAAGCAGTATCAACACGACGACTAGCAGACATCAGAACATCTGTGCATTTTTAATCAACAGATGATGAAAGCGATGGTGTGGAAGTGGAGCAAGCAGAGACACAGTTTCTTGTAATGATTAGTCTTTTCAGCTGTTTTGAATGCGCTTTTAGGGATTGACAAGAGCAAGCAAGAATCTATTACAGCTTGTCAACTGTCTTTTCTTATCTCTGTCACATTCAGCCTTTTGGAAGGAATTGGGTAGATGCAGGCATAGAGCAAAAGGCAGAAGCAGAGGCTTGTAGGGTTTTTGTGAGCTGCATTGATGACAAAAGTAACGCATACTGTTGATATTACATTGTCCACACAGCTGAACCGTCATACGTTTAACAAGGCAGCGGCGGTCACTTTATATTGCTACACAAAGACTCTGGGAGTACTGACTGCTCATAGATGCATAAAATATTACTGGAATGCATTTTGCAGATCATGGAAGTTTAGTTGTATTATGTTTATGATTACCTAGGGATTGTGCGTTGTCTGGTGTATCTTGGACCAGCCCTGTCCATATGTTTCTGGCATCTTTTGCTGGATTTTCTTAACCACAGTTGGTGGTCTGCACTGTGGTCATGTAATATGGTCCCTGTTGATACTCAGACCGTTCCCCATGATAAGTTTGCTGAGTTCTCTATAGAAATTATAATATCATGTAGCAGGTAATTATTTTATTAATCCAGCGTCTTTCACCTGCCCTTATTTTCAGCTGCTTTTCAATAAGATTGAAATCAGCATTTTCAAACAGGCCTCATACCGCTTCTTGCCAAACATTCTGCATGACCCAAATCTCAGACTGGTTTTAAGAGAGGTCAGTCACCCGAGACAGCTCGGCTGTCACTGGCTGAGGCCAACAAGGCACCCACAGCTACAGCTCTGTCCTGTTTCATCTCACTGGTCTCTGATAGGACACAATCCTTGTTTGAGTGGTACTTCACTGGGCTTTTTCAAAGAGTGACGTTAGGAACAAAAGATTCAAGCCTCATCATTTGTCCACCTGTGTGCCAAAGGCTCGACAGTGGGACCTCTTCTGTGCTGTTATGCATCCTCACCGGCTTTGCAGTAGTGATTAAAGTCTCTTGGTGGTCCATAGTCTTAACTGATCTAATTGGCTTTGCAGGGAAGACCTGTTGAGGTGTGCATAAGGCATGGCTGGTGCAGTTTATAGCAGGACACCATTCATCCAGAAAAGACAAAACAACATAAATTTTGCTGATTAGTGGATGTACATAAAGATATACAACAGACCAGGATGTGACAAAGAGTGATTTAACCAGGAGAGCTTCTATACAGGGCAGGACTGAATAAAGGCAGCTGGGGACAGGAGCACAGCTGAAGCACGACCAGCATGGAAAAGTACCAAGGAGGCAACAGGAGATTACAAGAAATGAAGTTCATTGAGACATAGAAGGAGGGGACAGGAAACTGAAGGGAGACACAACAATAAAATACAGCAAACAGAAGTCGGAAAAAGAGAGAAACAATGGAAACACAGTAGATAACTGAAACCCAAACCAAGGGTCAGGAAAGAATCCTAGAACAACAACCACCACCCCCCCAAAAAAACAGATTCAAGAAAAAAAACTAAAACAGAACATAAACAAATAATAAAATATCCAAAACTACAAGTGGAACTCAAACTGGAAACAAAAACCAAGAGCAATGCCAACAATACCAAAAACCCAAACTCCTGACAGCCAGGAGGTAACATGTGCTCAGGGATTCCCCCTGGCTCACCTGCCGTGCTCATCTTGCCTGGATAGGGAAACCCCAGCAAATGATGAAGCCATGAACTGAAGCCTTAATACCATTCGCTCACTATAAAGTTACTTTGGATAAAAGTATCAGCTGATATGATCGAAGTGCAACACAGACTGGATTCATCCGGTTCCCCTTTGTGTCATGCACAATCTGTTTGGGTTAGTCTTGCATGTGAATGTGACAAAAAGGCTCTATTAATGACAGTACCGTATTCTACATTACCATGCTGTTCACAGTATTGTAATGCTATCTAAGCAGCCAACATGTTGATGAAAGGCTGGTGTCAAGTGGGCGGCAGGTGAGACAAACCTCAACAATATGCGACAGTGTCATGAATAAAAACAAATCCATGTTAAATATGTTGTTTTTCTTACAGTGGTTAATATGTTTTTGGAAAGACTTCAAATTAAACCTATTTTTTTTAGTATTGTATGCGTTTTTTTTCAAAATGCATGTCTCTTACCATAAGCTGACTGCTCTGCTTTGCTGCTCAGATAAATGCGTAACTACACGAGATCAAACGGAAGCAACGCTTTCATTTTCATGTCATGGGGTGTGTGTGTGTGTGTGTGTGAAGGGGGGGGTTATTTTGCCGACTGATGTGTATGAAGAAATGAGGTTCATAGAGCGGGTCGAACTTTTATGTGGAGATATGATACATTTCCTAATTTAAATCTGGTTTGGTAGGAGAGGAAGTCTTTTTCTTCATACCAATTCAAGGAAAAGGCCTTTCTTTCTAGTGGTTTAAATACAACCCGATATGACATTATACATGTCAGTGTTAAGTTGAACTGAGCAAAGTTATTTTTTCGTAAACTTTTCAAAAGATTTTAAGATTTACTTACATAATGAGAGATGAGATTTTTTCTTGCCTTCAAAAATCAAACCGTAGTATCAGTAAGCTGCTGGAAAGGCATCAGTGGAACATTAAACCTAAAATTTCTGCCTCTTATAAAACTACACCTAATTTTCCCCATTCATTCAGTAATCTGGATGTTATTCTTTGGGGCTGTTATACAGCTGTCAAATCCTAATGTCTTGGTTTCAGCTTCTTAACAATAGGATTCCAAGAAATAATCTGCTACCACAGGTAGAAGATTTATGCCAACATGGATTTTGTTAAATGGGGCTGATACTAAGTAGGGTGTAAAACTGTCTATGTGATGTCAGCTGGTTTATCATCTAAACGGATCACATCAAAGCCAGCTTCCTGTTCATACATACCGTCTTTTCATTTGCCACTGTTTTTATTTTCTTCCCCAGGCAATAGAAAATATATTTATGAAGAGGATAGTGAGGACAATTTATCATTTTTTGTGTAATTGTTCTGTGAAATCTTTCATATTGGTGGCAGATAGGCATTTTAGTTTAATTCTTTTACAAACAATTTTGCCTTTTTGGGCTACTAATTTTATATTTGTTAACAAACGGGATGGAATATGTATTTTGTATCTATGTGAATGTTCTGATTCTTAGAGTCTGGAGCTATGATGCCCTTTGTCTGTGATAAAAGTGTTTCCCTGTATGCTCAGTGCTGCTTTAGAGTTTGCTTATTTTTTATTGATGCCTCATGAATCAATATATCATTGCAGCCAATACTCTATGGGGAACCATGGGTATGGAGAGTCTTTGATTTACCTTACTCTTGTGTTCAACACTAGAGGAAGGTTTTACACATAGAGTTGCGTTGCACGTATTGATGTCTACCAGTTTTTATAAAATTTTCTTCAGCAGTAGTCTATCCTCTATCATCCTCTAATTTCAACACCAATTCCCAGTTTGTAGCCACTCACTGATGGCTGCCTAATAATATACGCAGCTTTTCTCTTGAAATTGAAAACCAAAGGGTATCTCAGATTTATTTTTTAAAGCAGCCCCCCTTGATAGATCAATTTGTGGTATATAAAGATGTTTTAGCTTCTTCAATACCAATATTACATCAGAAAATATTTAGTGTTGGCTATCTTCAGTCAGTTCAATTACTCTGTTTTTGTTCTATTTCAAAGGAGTTGATGCTGTTTCCTCTACTGTAAAAGCACAGAAATGAGCACTGACGCACACAGAGTCACATACTGAGCAAGTTCACACATGATTTTCCCTCCTGTCAGTGAATATTGTTAGAGCTTTAAGAATAGTTCTGCCGCGTGTACCGTCATCAAAAAATAAATCAATTTTCAATCACTGAAGGGGTTAAAAGTCTGTTTGACTAAAGATTTTTAAAAAAGAGTGAATAAAATTCTCAATAAGGCTAATATTGTTTGCACATCAACTTCACACTCCGTGAGGCACTTCAGTCTCTTTTTGTAACCCAGTACAAACACAAATAAATGAAAAGAAAAACAATAGATTCAAAGTCCTTTCACAGGGTTGTATTAGTACGAGGTCCAGTTTCTTGTGTGAATTATACCAGCGTGAAAACAAACTGGCTTTACCACTGAGCAGAACAGAAAGTGTGGGGATTGATTCTGTTAGAAAGTGAGACTCAGGTCGTTCATCTATAACCATGGCAGGCCATAACATTCAAATGTCATTTAGCTGTAATCTTGAAGATTTATGGTTTGCATTGTACTGTGCTAGGAAAAATAACTACAAAAAGACATTTCAATCAGTCTTTCAGGCAGTACTCTCTCTTAGCTTTTGGCATATTTTTACTGCTTTTGACATCACAAGAGGATGTGATAAATGATGTTATTTGTGCGGACGCTCACTTCAGTTTATGCTGGTGCCTAATTAGTGATGCTTTGTTAGTACCTAAACAGTACATATTCCTATGCAGCTGGAAAATATGCTGATGAATGGCTAATTTTGCAGTTTAGCTAAATGAAACTGAACATGTGCAACTGCATACCAGCAAAAACTAAGAGAATAGAGATTATGTAGTGGCTAAAAATATCTTGTTTTTGGATAAAATTAATGTAAAAATTGTGTGAAAATTATTATATAATGGATGGATGTATTAAATGCCTAGAAAGAAAAAAGGTAGAGCCGTTATATACTGGTTAAATGCATTAGCAATTGGTAATGTTTAGAATTGTCCAAAATAGTTTATGATCGACTGGATTAGAACTTTTACATACTTTTGAAGGAACTGTTCAGCAGTAACAGCATGAAGCAATCTTTCAGATGTTCTGTAAGTGTAGTGCGTCACAACATTAAAAAGATTAATTTCGGCTCTTCAGCCTGACCTTGCAGTCGGAAGATGTAAGCCCACTGTCAAAAAGAGGGTCTTCCGGCGAGCCCTGTCCATGTTACAGCCTTACACATTCATTTATTGTTATGTTTATGAGGCCACAAATATGATGAAAAGGCCTCAAAATTGACAGCTGTCAACTCAAATGACGTGTTGTAGAAGTAAAGTCGTTAACTGTGGTACTCCAGGTGCTCTAGGGCAGTGTCAAGGCTGGAACTGTGTTCCTAAAGAGGAAATAGAGGCATCCATCCTTTCATCCATCCATCCTTTTTCTATACTTGTTTATTTCAACTGGCGGTCACAGGGGTGGCTTCAATTTAGAAAACGTCAAAGCTAAAGCTGTCAGATGAAGTTCCTGCTGTTAATGCAGCCTCACCTCAAAAGACAAGAGGCATAGAAAAACAAACCTAGATCGGACTCTTCTTCGACTATGTTCCTTTACAACAACAGACAGAAAACAAACTCTTGAAGGAGCGTTTGGACATTTCTTTTTTATAATCAAGAGTTTGGTTGAGAGTACAGTTTGCTTTGCAGACATCTGCTGGGGGCAGCATCAGTCATGCCACACAGAAAGTGGAAAAACATATTATAAAGCTGGCTGGCTCTGTGCTGGGCACGGCTCAAGAATAGAAAGTATTGCATTGCCCTTAATCAGCCACAACAAACAAAATCAAATCCAATACACTCGCTTTTTTACTAGAGAGTGGGCACCTGCTGAAACTCTTAACCCACCTGCTACTTTGAAATGTACCAGCCTTTAATTTTACTCCACCATTTTAAAATGCAAGCAAAGTTGAAACAAGAAAGAATATCATTCACTTATGCATAGGCCACTTTGCTTTTTAGAATGCTTACATTAGTGATCATTTGCAAAGGTTAGCTTTGTAGTATGTGGAGACTTTTGAAGTGCATTAAAGATAAGATTCTTTTCAGCCCACTTCTTTTCCAATGTCATAATTGTCATTATCAGGTTTTGGAACCTGTCATTCTTTTCATTTTTGTTTGCAAATGTCTCTTTGCATGTACACTTGTGTGATGTATACGAATGCAGAGGAAAAAATAAAGCCTGTTTTCAGACTTTATCATACATGCTTTTATCTGCAATCTGTTTTTCTTTTATTAAGTATATTCCTTTAAGAGTGTTAAACTAAAAAAGAAAATAAAAGAATGATGTTGACTGTTGCGCATCTCTTTCAAACAAATGGACCGGAACTAGATGGCAGACTTTGATTGCGCACAGCAAAAGTTAAACAATGTGCCAGTGTAGGTTTACATGCAATATCGGCCTGGTGTTGCCATGGAAACAAGGCAAAAATGCCAATCCCCTAAACCTGTTCTGTGTATTTTTACGCTATGTGTTTAACATATGTGGCTGTCTTTTCATGAATAAGTGAAACGAGCAGGGGAAAGGAGTTAAATAACTCAAATAGATGCAGATTCTCTCCTTTCTCCTTGCGACGCCGCAAGAGAGCATTTTGTAAATTTCATCATCAACACAGGAGCAAACCCTGCGGATTCTCATTCATCGCCCACTGTTTTCCTCCGATGCTTTCCCCTTTATGTGTCTTTGATTTCTTTAATTCAAAATTTTCCTCATTTCATTCTCTCACCTAGCATTTGCACTCATGAATGCACAACATCCTACAGGGTTGCAGACTACTTAATGGCCACTTGCAGCAATTTGATGGAATGCACGCCCTGTAGATGCTCTGGTTGGTTTCCCCAGTGCTCATCCCAGTGAGACCCTTTGAGCCCTCAAGCTTCACAATACCTATATTGATGGGCCAGTAATGGGGCACGCTTGACGGCACCAAAACTCCCTCTGAGGTACCGGGCTATGTGCCTGAGGCCAGGTCACATTTCCAGCTTTTCTGTAAACGGATATGGTGGAATTTTATGTGTTTTTGTCCCTCACGGGGTAGAAGAATAGATTGAGACTCACAGTAGTTGTTGGGAAGACAAGGATAGCTCAGGGGAGCATTTTTATAGTAAGAGACGCATAGAAGAATTGTTTTACTTTCATTTGAAATGCACGGCCGGCCACTGGAAAATCCATTATTTTTTAATCTATGATTTTTTTACAATGCTACTATCACCATAATGGGCAGCATTTTGGCAGTTACCTTGGTGACATATCAGCAGACTTTATAAAGTTACTTAATGTTTCTGTTGGAGTTTAATCAATAACATCAGTCTCCTGGAACTGTAAAGACAGAAACCCAGTAAAGACTGAAATGCTTTCTTTGACTTTAATGACTGCCATTTTGACTCTTCACAATGAGTTGCTCACACAGCCACTAGAGATTGCTTCTTTTTTTAAAAAAAAAATAATTACGGGTCTTTATTGCACAAATGAACAAATAAACCATGGGGTGGCTTTGGGGAGGTGGATGATGTAAATAAAAAGAGACTGATTTAAACAGCTGGCAGCTCACTCCCGCTCCTGCTGTGTGAGGCTGACACCCGCCACGGTCCAGTCGAGAAGAACAAACTAGTCCAATTATCTCAGAAAGCTGCAACTGTTGGAAACTGTTGTCCAACACGGCCTGAAGGCCTGAAGTGCTTGTTTCATCCTTTTCATGTTGTCACACTATTACATGCGGAAATGTTGGCACTCTAACAAATTTGAGGAAAAACTAATTGATCCCTAATAGGGTCCAGTGGGGCGAGAGGCTGGGTACACCCTGGACAGGTTGCCAGTCCACACAGATTGGTCACACAGATATCAATGAGATAATCATGCACATCCACACTCCCCTCTATTAAATTTGAGGTGGTAAATTAACCTAACATGCACATTTTGAGACTGTGAGTGGAAGCCAGAGTACCCAGTGAGAACCCATTGATCCACAGGGAGAACAAGTGAACTCCACACAGAACATCCCCCTGCTGGGATTCCAAAGGGAGACCCTGTCAACCACCACTATGTAGTCCACAATTTAAACCAACTGAAAGCATTTAGCACATTGTGAAAAAGAACCATCAAGGAGCTGCATTCTTATAATTTATACATATCCAAAAGGTCTGTTATCTGGTCTTCTCAGTTCTCAGATGCTTGGCTGTTGACTGTCGTGTTAAAAGAAGGGGAATGCTAGACAGAATTAAACAACAGCCTTTTTTCAAACTTTTATTAGATATTTTTCTTTCCCACAAAATCTTAATATGTGTCAAGATTTGATCCTATTTTATATTCGACTGTGGGCAAAATGTTTATTCATGAGAAGCAAAGTAGTTTTATTCTGTTGAGTTTTCTTCTTTTATTTGATGCTGTCCTCCAACTGCTTTTAAATCAGATAGATAGAAAGGAGATATGCCTAGGTAGAGGTGGTTTTTGGACCTCTTCTTAATAGATTATAGCTCTAGCTCTATAGTAAGTATTAAGATGTCTGCTTTGAATATATGTAAATAAGTGTAAAATACTGAAGACTAAGAACTTTTAGTATAATTTGCAACATCTTTAATTGGAGTGAATGTTGCAGTAATTTCACAAAACACAAAAAAGACACCAATTCAATATGAGTTGGAGATCATTGGTAAAATAGCTATCAGTTGTTTAATAGACTTACGTCTTCAGCTTAAAAATGCAGAGCAGTGCAGCTTTCTGGCTTATGGTAGCTAATGAATGACCAAAACAGGAGTTAAGTTTTTTTCTTACAGGATTCTTGAGTTGATGAATGGCAGAGTCATCACCGAGCCTCTGCAATGATTTACTTTGAAGCACTGAACATCACAACAACAGCGCCCACAGGGGCCTCCCATTTCCCTGGGCACTGATTCACTTTAACTGTACACTGCCCAGCAAAATGGATTTTTATCCGAACGGGAGCTACTTCTGGCCAAAATGTTATCAAAGGGGCTCTCTGTCCCACACACACACACAAACACATTTACAAAGCCCATCTACCATCGACAAATGTGGACTATGTTGTGTTTTTATCAGAAAATGATCAGAATAAAGCATTTGAAAGTAGTAGATGACTGATGGCCGGTATCAGGATTTACCCTCAAAGGTTATTACAAAAAGCTGTAAGGGAATTCCTGGTGCTGTGAAAATCCATTAACTGGCCATGCATCACGCGTTCAGCACTCTTCACATTAATAAAGGGAGTTAACTTTATCCCTGTCATGTATTGCATAAACCTACTGAGCAGCACATAAATGGAATCCAATCAAGTTTTTATTCAGGTTTCCCTGAGGAGATGGGCTCACTTCACTACTATGAAATATTGATTAAGATGAATGTGATATCTAAATCAAGAATAATGCAGCTAACCTAATTTTGAAGCCTGAGAAAATGAGTTCAGAGGATGCATTATTTATGTTATATGATTATAGATTGCCAGCAAAAGAGAAACATTAAACCAATGACATAATTTGCACACACTAACAATTAATGGATGACTCAGCCCGTTTGTGGCTGTGTGAGCCATGTGAAAGATTTGTGGGATATTTCTTGTGCGAGAAGTCTTTTTTTTCCACAGTGAATGATGTTGATTGTGATCAGATTGTGGCTGTTGATCTGTCTTTCTCTCACTTGTTTGACTGTCTGCTGTTTTTTTTGTTTTTTCTGACTCTGTCACTTCGCTATCAATAGAAACATTGTTCGGCCTTTCCCGAGAAGAAAGTCGCATCTGCCAGACGACTCTTTTGCACGCTCCGTGCATAAGGGCCCTGGAAAAAGTCACACTCCCTGATGGATGCATGGGAACATACAAATACACAACACACACGCATACTGTTTAATCACACACAGTGGCAGACAAGCTGCCCACATTCTTTTCCCTCTCTGACATTTGATCTTTTGTTCCCAAAGCTACAGAGAGGGACAGACTTTGAGATCTGTGACCTAATGAGTCAATGTGGACTATAATCTGCGCTCTTTGTGTTGTCTGTTAGTTGACAACGTTGAGAACTTGTACGTATTCATTAATGTTCAATGTCTGCTAATTTCAAATGGTGCACAACAGTGAACAGAAACAGAACAGAGACCACGGCTTTGTTACTAGGCTGTTCATCACGGTCCGATGGCAGAAGGATTTGGCATATGTGCGAGCTTGCATGGCTTTATTGGGATAAAAACTAAATACAAAGTGTAAGGGGGACATAGTCTGAGTAAGTGTGCACTTGAGCTGCTTGATAATGGCATAAAAAGGCACTAGATTGGAATGGTTATCTCAGACATTGTGGTTACCTAACAAAACTGGGGCAAACTGGAGAAGCTAGCACAAGCTAGCTGGACAAGACGATATTGTGAATATACTGTACCTGTCCCTTGTCAGCAACAAGGGACAGGGAGTCATGGATTTTTATCAACATGCATATATGCAGGAAGGGCTGATTTGAACTGGGACAACCAGGAGATCAAGCTGCACAGTTAACAAGATGTGCATTTCTGATATTGTAGGAATTTGTAGGTGAGTAATAGAACTTTGTTTCTTTCTCTTGTCTACAACCTAGTAGATTTCATCTTCCTCCTCTTAAGAATCTTTGCTTGGTTCACACATTCATTGCTGAATTACCCCAGTACTGGAAGTGTTAACCAGAGCACAGTGTAATCGGAGTCGCAGTAAACAGGACAGGCACTGTCTTCTGCTCGGGTGCAGATATAAAATGGGTCAGATTAGTATATTTATTGACGTTCATTCGCCGAAAGGGGAAAAAGTCATACCCCAAGTAATTTCAAGGATATTTAGAGGGTTTTTTTTTCAAAGCAAAAAGTTTTTAATATAACATTTTGGGGAACATAAATGGGATTTTAATGGCTGGATAACCCCTGGAGTGAGATTTTATTTTTATTGAATAATTGGCATTTAGATTGAGCCGTCATAACGTTTAAAGGTGCAATAGGCCAATAGGACCAAACGCAGCACTATGCTTTGCTTTAATTAAGATGTTTTCATAATTGAAGAAAAATGTCTAAAAATATTAGCTTAATTGTGCAGACGTGGTGCGTTGTTCACATCTTTTTTTGTTTTGTTTTTCTGACAGAAAATACAGTCCAGAATAGTTTAACCTTGTTCCTACTTTCACTCTTTGTTTTTTCCCCCTTATTTCTTTGGTGATAAAGATCTTCCACATATTCCTCACACTTAAAAAAGCTACAGCTCCACTTGATCTAAATTGTATACGTATTTATAGTGAGTAAAAAAAGTGTAGTCTTGTGTTTTTCTCCATACCATTTTTACGCAAATTTGTGCATTTGCTCATTTGATTTATTCACTCTGATTTGATTAATTAACACTGAAAGCACAACTGTGTAGCTTACATTAGTATTAGTACATTTTTTAACTTCCTCTGAGAAATGATGAGGCCAAAGAAAATCCATAATTATTTGCTTATAATGAGCAATATTCTAAAAGGAGATGATTTTTTCAAACTTTGAAACGAGAGGGCAGCCAAACCGTCACTGAACCACCACGGTGTGTTTGATGTCTTTGGTGCTAAGTGGTTAAACGGGTTTCTCATTCCTGCTGTTTATAGTATAATCTGTAGAGGCGTTTGTGGTATGACACACAAATGGTCCAGCTCATACAAAAAGCACCAGACAGGTGGATACAGGGGGGTTAAAAAAGACATTTGTTCGCTGCCTCTCGGGGCAGCAAGAGGTTAAAAGGGGGGAGGTCATTGGTGGCGTTCGGCCGGACACTGATAGGTCACCGCTCAGTGGTCTGCTCCCCGCGGCTCTCATCCGTGAAGTAGCGGCTCCCCGCCTCCGAGATGCACTGATTTATTTCAGGCGTTGTTGTTGTTTTCGGCCGGGCCAGCGAAGCAACAGGCTTCACCGGATGCTTTCCACCTGTCGGCATGAGCGAGCCCCGTCTGTGAGGCTGCTCCCCGGGTCTCTCGGGCTGTGAAAGCAGAGGACGCCGCAGAAGTTTCTGGGAAGTTGGCGACGGCAAAAAGAAAAACCCGAAGGTAAAAAAAACAAAAACGGACGCTCCGTGCAGCGTTTCGGAGTTTACCCGTTGTTTCCTTTTGTTTCCGGTCCAGTTTAGGCTCAGAGCACCGCTTTCTGACTTTGTTTTTTATTAATTTGTTTGTTTGTTTATTTGTTCGGTTTGACTATGAAGCGGTTTGCAAAATGACGTCAGAGACGTCGATGGGGAAAAAAAGAAAAACCAGCTGAACAAACTCAACAGAACGCAGTGCTTTTCAGCATCGAGATATTATTTAAAGAACTGGTCAGACTGCTTAAAACATGATGTCCCGACGGCAGAAAGACCCACAGGTCGGAACAGAGTGCGGGCTGTGGTTTCCTGCACCGGTGAGGGCGGCGGGCCGAATTGCACTTGCTGTCCAACTCCTGCCTGCTTGAGACAGATGCTGTTCCACCGCGAGCCAGACTACCTCTAAGGAGAGTGGGGGGGGCACACCGATGTGTAAATGATTATTCAACACCTGCACGCTGTTTCGTCAACCTATAGCTTTGGGGCTATTTTACATCTGCTATAAACGCCATACATGGACAGGTTATGAAACGGTGAGCCCCCTGAGGGCAGACCCATAAGGACCCCCTGTGGTAGGACCCCCAAACTGAGGGGAAACCATTAGAAACCCAACAGCACAGACATGTTTGTTTGTGTTCAAGTTTTTTCCTGTTCTTGTTATAACTTCCCTTCCCTCGTGTTGTTTGAGCAGTTTTGATGAAATGGAACCATTTTGATAGTTTTGTTGCATTCTGGGGGTTGTTTTTGTTGTTGAGGTCTTTGCTCGTTTTAGCCCAGAGGTTGATGAGTTTTGGATCACTTTGTTGCTTTTATGTGCTCCATTGAGGAAATATTTCTGGTTCTTTTTAAGTGGTCACAAAAAGAATACACACTTCCGTGGTTTATGATAATCTGTGATTTCTGTGATGTAGATACGTTTTTTTTCTTTAAAAAAAAAAAGGAAAATCAGAAAGGGGGAGTTTCTTTTTCCTTTAGGTATTTCAACAATGGAAAAGTAGCTGGGGCCCAAAATCAATCAATCAAATCAATCAATCAATCAAATAACTTTATTAATAATTTTCTGGCGTCCCGTACAATGAAATTCAACATTTCAGTACAAACCTTCCAAGATCAGAAAAACCAACAGACACTGAAACACACAGGGTCCGGGAAGACTGTGGGGCAGCCCATCTGGAGGCGCACCTTTTCCTTCAGAAAAAAAAAAGACACATCGGGAAAGTGGTTGGGAGAAGAGGTGGAAATAAAGGCCCAGTGTCACGCCCCATACGGGGGACGTAATAATGATTTTTTTAAAAACACCTCTGTACAAGTAAGCAAAGATAAAGTTAAATCACAACATCAAGGACATATATGGGGACATCAGACTTTACAGAGCTCTGTCTCCTCACAAGTGAAAACAGGAGCCAACATGCTCCCTGTTTTATTTCCAATATAGATTTTTTTTTTTTTGGTAATTGTATTCAATCTATTTTCCTAAAATGATAAAATAAGCAAAGAATGCGGGTTCTTTGCTTATTTTGTTGGTAACGTGACAGGAATTTACAGCCCATACTACCCTGATGAAAGTGAATTGGTCTGAATCATTTACTTTTGGGGAGCTGGTGGTTTACAATCCACTTTTTGAGAAATGGTAAATGGGCTGCATTTGTATAGTACTTATTTTTAGCATCTGTTACCAATAAAGACTTCTTATTTACAACTTTTTTGCTCTGTCGTGTGCGGAAATGTGGCATTCAGTGTCTTGTCCTAAGGATACCTCAAAATATGGACTTGGTGAAACCATGGTTCAAACCAGCAATTGTCTGCAAGCTTTTCGGCTTCTTCAACCAGAGCTACCATTCTGTTAGCTCCCTGCTATGTCCTTTTAAAACTCCATAACCGATACGATGGATGTTTTGTTTAGCTTTTTGTCTAAGGAACGTGCTGTCCCAGTAGGAGCAGTTAAAAGGCTCGACTGTGGACAGCCCCCAGTCTGAACGATGCTGCTTTGAATGCAGCTCGCCGTCTCCTGGCTCTGTTTCCGATTGCCCCTCTTCTGTCAAGTGTGTCAAGTGTTTGTAGTTGTCGGGTCTGGGAAAATGTTTCTAAACCCCACAGGAAATTACGGTGGGTGAGCCGACGCTGCTGGGTCTCACAGTTGTCTTTGCATCTGGAGTTTAAGCAGGCCTTTTATGCTGATTATGTAACGCTTATGGCGTGGCGGGCCTCATGATTATTAGTTGTTTTGTTTTTTTTATGTACGGTACCACAGACGTGTCTCTTATCTCCTTTGTTGTTGGTCCATCTTGTTTAAATGATTTGGGTGTTTTTTGCTTGTACTAGTTTGGGTGGCCTATATTCCACTGTTTGACATGAAAGAAACCACTTGTTTCACATTTTGTAGGTTATGGGGGCGAAAAACATTTCCTGTTGAGCATTCTCTGTAGTTTCGGAATTAGTATTTTTCATCCTATTTTTGTCAACTTATTTACTAAAAGACAAAATAGTAAATAAGTAAATAAGTTGACAAACGATTCAATCGTTTGTCAACTTATTTACTAAAAGACAAAATAGTCCAAACATTGTTCTTGTCACAGATTTAAAAGCACGTGTTGCTGGGGTTCCTTTCTCTTTTTATTTTCTTCCAATATTTGATTGTTGGCATTTCATTTAGCATCTATTTGATTCAGCTGGAAAAGCCAAATGGCACAGCATCGTTGGCTTTGCTCAGGCTGTCCAAATGCCACAATTCATCTCACCCACAGGAGTTTTTTGGAAGTTATAGCTGGGTGGAAATCAGATAAATAAACACATTACTCAGATGAGTAAAACCAACTATGGGAGGCGGTATGGCATGACAGATCCAGACAGGCTGTCTTGTTAGAGCATCATTTGAAAACATCACTTCTAATTACTGCCATCAACCCAAGATCTAAAGAGCCCAGTTAGACTTAATTTTGATTCATTTTGAGATCATTGAAGCACAGCAGTCTTTCGTGGCTGTCAGCTTAATTCCTCTTTATCTTATTGATGGTGTTTTGGTGGCATTACTGTAGACTTAATCAAAGCTTTTTAAGGCCTTTTTAAGGAAACTCTTTCATGATTATTGTGACTCAAGTCATCTCGAACCTGATTCACTTCCCTGATTTGCTATTCCTATACCAGCTTTGTCACTCACATCTGTCACTTCCAGCTTCATGCAGAAAAGATAAGACCAGAATAGATTTATAGTCATCGAATGCGCTTCTTTAGAAAGCCTTCCCTCTACGCGTAAGAGCTGCACGTGTTTCCACAGTCTAAGAAAGCTATTTTTAGAGAGCAGGTTTTCTAAATAAGAGATGAAAGCCCTGTTTCGATCACTCCAGCAAGTCTCTCGAGAGACAATGAAGAGGCAGCCCTTTTTATGATGGTAGCTTTGGGATAAAGGATTTCTTAGCAGCTCTGTAATGGCTGTGGATGAAGGGCAGGGAAAATCGGCTTCTTTTGGGAGGAAGCCTTTATGGCATTTTGTCAGTGTGCTTTCAAGCTTTTGGCCTAACTTGTGATGGAAATGGATTTTTCCTTATTCGTGCATTTAAACGAACAGTGGTTATATTACAGTAAATTTGCTGATGAACAGCAAAAGAGCAGAGTTGGTCTCCATGAACTAAAAGAGAGAGAGTGAGGTAGAGCCCCTTTCTGAACGCAGTCATTTGCAGTAAAATTCCTTCTTCTGTACAGTAACTTGGTGTCTGCCCGAGCTCTGGTGAGATTTATGCAGTTTATGCATAATTACCGGCAGGGTTTTTGGTGTCACTATACTGTATGACATGTTAAAACTTGCTTCCATAAGGCAAACTTACAGCATTGTGACACAGGAGTGCACAATGATACAATTTCACCCGGGGATTATGTTGTATGGTGTGGACTTCTTACCTGAAATAGCAACTCACTTTGGATAAAGTAAATGTAAATAATACATGTTAAAATGCCATGGTAAGAAATGATGCCTTTTATTTGGACTGATAACACTTTATTGATGTAGTTCTTTTTATTGTTTATTTATTTCATTATGGGGGGGGGGGGGGGTGTTGAAGGAGGTTTGTTAAGTATTTATGAGCAGTCTGTTTCATATCTGTAGTAGTCATCGGTCAGGAGAAGAGGGAGGAAGTTTGATGTGGGGAACTACACGGACAGCTGCTCAGAATGAGGCCATATGAGCAAATTTTCAAAATCTACAGCAACTGAAGCCTCAAAAGAATTTAAAGCATATGACGCAAAGCCGAGGTTTATGTTTTTTTTTTCATTTTATTATATTGGGTGTAGCTTTTGCATCAGAGTTATTTACTCTTTCACTATGTTTCTCACTGGCTGAAAAATGGGCCGTGGCTTCTGCAGTGTGTTTCTGGTCCTTACTGTCTCATCCCAAAACACCAACTCCACCAGGATCTGCGGTCAATTTGTAATTGGTGCTCACACGTGGCCTTCTTAACCTTTGTATACAGCAGATTCTGAAGAGTACATTACATGATGTCTTCATTCACCTATTCATAAATATATTCAGAAAACACTTATTGTGTATAACCCTAACAGAAAGACAATATTTTATCTATTATACGAGATCAAATGACCAAAAGCTCCCTTTTTTAACTGAGAAAGGTAAAACAGTCTTTCACCACACACATTGATAGCACCCACCATCACACCTGTGATCTTCACTCGTTTGTTTCATAGTACTGTTCAGTGACAGTATTCCAAAGTCAGACTTCTGTTGTTATCAGAACATCCAAATTCCCGGAACAGTACATTGTAGCTCTTTTACACTTTGTCCTCATTTTCAAAGACGTTTCCAGGCTCTGCGTGCTGGATATTTTGTACCTGTGAGAAGGCATATCAATGCTGCGTGTTTTTTCCATGAGTGTTTGCCTATCGCCGTTAGCGTGCCTCTGTAATCTGTCCACAGTCTTTGACGTTCTGCCGACAGGGACACGGCTCTAAGAATAGAGAGCAAGGGGAACAATAGTGCTCAACTCTTGATGGTCAGTAATGACGCGTGAAAGGCAAGCAATCACATGGTTGTTCTGTGCTCTATAGTCATTTCGGTGATGGAAAACTGTGATCTCTGTCTCAGCTGTAACAGCAAAGCCACTCTGCGGTAGGTCCATCTGTTGAGCCCACTAATGTACGCATGATGAAGTGCACGAGGCACTGAGACACAAGATGGCTAGACCATTTGAGTCCATCCTGCTGGGCGCTCTGTTTCTTTTCTTTTTTTTTTCATTGTAATGTCATTGCAGTATACAGGTGTGTCAACATGCTCTTCAGCTAGGGAGCAGTCTTTCACCATACTGTCAGAAAATCATTCCAACAAAAAATAAAGACATAAAAATAGCTAGAGAACCAACCCTCTCCATGTATGCTCACAGTTCCGCCGGCATGCTAAAAGAAATGACATCACCTGCTCACTTGGACAGAGCCCAGAGATGATGGAATAACCTGAGGCCACCGAACGTGTGAAAGAGCAATGAGAAAACGCTCTCTTGCCATGATTAATCCATGAAGCTCCACACTCTTAAGTCAGCTTGCGTCCATGCAGCTGCGTTTTACTCTGTATAGAATGACAGCTGGTATTCGGTGACAAGAGTTTGCTTGTGCATACCATTGAGAGATCTTTTTACACTCCTCTATGGATCCTTAAATACTGCAGACATCAGCGCTTTGCATGGTCATCAGAAAATGATTCGTTATGAATTGACTGCTGACATAGTAAAATGTAAACTTATGAGAAATTTCCCAAAATAAAAAGCTTTATTTCTCTACCGTCTGACAGTCCTTTGTAAGGTGAGAAGGTGCATTTGAAATCTTGTGTGTGTGTGTGTGTGTGTGTGTGCATGCATTTGTGTAAAGTCACATGGTGCACATAGTGCCGCTCTGTTTATCGGATTGTAAACACTGGGATTATGAGACATGAAGTAAGGATTTAGATATATATGCAGTTGCTTCCTCTTTCTCAGAGATCAATTATCCTTAAGTTCATGAGAACAAAATTATTTCACTGTCAAAGTCATAACATTAAAATACCATTTAGTCGTTTTGTTGTTGGTCAGGATTTCTTCGTTCTTACTTATTTAAGATGAGTGAAATATAAAAAAACAGCCAGATGTACTTGTCATAAAAGGTATTGGTATTGGGTATTGGGATATTCTGCTGCTTCTATAGCTGTCATTTAATCAGTGTGTCAGATCCTTTAAGTACTTGAGTTATTAAGTCTGTATCATTTATAGCAGAAATTTTTGGGCAAAAAAATGCCTACAAATGATTCATTTTGATAGTAAGTGTTATAGACAAAATGTTCTAAAGTAGTTTCAGACTTTTTTGTTTATTATGGATGCTGGACAAATTGCTGCCTGAAAAACATGATAAAGCTCACTGGGGGGGGTGGGAGGGCAAAGCAATTCTATAAATGAGCTAAAAAACACAATATTATATTATTGTATTACATAACTCAATATAAGGAAATTGTCCTTTTTCTACATTTATCTCTGAGATAATGAAGAGAATACCTTAATTTAGACTCGAAGCCTGTCTATTCCCACATTTCTGATCTTACTTCAATCCTACCAGCTTCAAGGGGAAATGGGCTTCTTTGTGTCAATGTTAAGTCTGGAAGATCCTGTCAGTTTTAATGTTAGAAGTTAATGGTTTACAGTATATCTGCTATTAAAGTACCAGTTTCTTTACGAACTGTTCTTTCTGCCGCGACATATAAACCTAACCCTAAACCTAGCTTTGATGTGTTTGCGTTTTTTTATACAATCAACTGACAGACCAACATCTCAGTGTCAATCACTGCTCCTGTGTACACTCATATTTCTCTTTTATTATTTCCACATTTATCTTGGTTTGCAGGACTTATACATCACAGACTTGTTTGCATTATTGGTCATAATAAGACCAAACAGTTGTGAAATTGAGAAGTTTAATTATACCTTTGTGCAGCTGAAAATATACAGAAAATCTGTCATTGACTGACTTTTAGCAATATTTCTGTTAAACGTTAAGGGTTTGTGCTACGTCATGAATTTGAATATTAATTGTGTTAAGTGATATATAAAATCTCCTGAACTCATCATAAATAAACCAATGCTTTCAGCAACTAAACTGCACCGAGGGCAGTAAACCGGCCTCCGTATAAGAGCTACTTCAGCATTTCCTACATGATTTGGCTACAAGTGGTGAGCCACTAAAAGAGCACCAAATATCCAAGAACACTGTCACCACAAATGGTGGAATTACAGCAATGTTGTTCAGTCACTTGAACTGAAAACTCATTGTAAAGTACAACAAGGCTATGAGGGATGAGAGCAAATAATAATGTACTATCCAGTAATGAACATTATTCGGCAGAACATCGTTTGAGCGGTCCCCGTTGAGTACACGCATTTAGCTAAGGATGTGAACTACTTCTTAATTAATAATTTGGATTTACCCTCTTAACTTTATAAGTGTAAATACTTCAGTTAGCATTACACTGAAAAGTTTCTCTTAATATACTGTCCCAATAATTCTATCTTTTGGCTTAGATTTGACACATTTGTTTAACATTTTTCTTTTCCTCGTGCATGTAATTTTTTAAACAGTGGTTGGAGAATTTTGATCCAATAAGTTCAGAGGTTTTATCCCCCACCCTGACTGTTTCTATTCAATTAGTTTTTCTGTGCAGACTTGTCAGGCCCCCTCCTGTATCCCTGCTCTCAAACAGGATTTGTTTCTCACCTCTTGCGTGTCCTGAGAGAGCTGAGAGAGCCACATGTGCAGAACAATAATTCCTGTATGGCTGCGGGCTGCGAGACGGACACAGTGGGTTCTGTTACCACTCAATTTGTGCCTGCTCTAATTTGATGTAGTTTTCCGAGGAGACTTCCAGTCCGCTCTGACTGCTGGCTTTGTAATGGTTTTCTACGGTGTCTAATTTGAATGAATTTCTCTTCAGTGTGCTGGGCAGGTGATTGCACTCAAAAAAACACATGTGCCCGAGCCAAGTTGGTGGTCTGTGTTTGTTGAGACGCAATTCTTTTGCTTTCTGATTTGTAAAGATGCCCTCTCAACTGTGTACTACAGTGTTTTTTATTATTTTTAAACACAGTTAGAGTTTAGCCTAGCTTCAAATATTCACTGGGCACAGTGCCGGTGATCCATGGAAGTTGGCTTGTATCTCAGATTTGTTTGTAGTCATTGACAGAAAGTTTAAAGGTCTTGAGTACACTTAGCACCAGATTAGGGGGGAAAAGCGTGAGGGACTGATAAACTTTGGCTGGTGCATGGTGGTGGATCGGCAGTGTGTGTTTAGTGGATCTGCCTGTTTACCGTGATTGGTTATCTTGGTATCTGCCTGTGTCAGTGTGTGTTCCTGCACATAATGTCCTGCCTGTCTGATTATTGCCTTTGTGTCTGTGTGTGTGTGGCTGCTTTTCTTGATCATCATCACCTTATGCCTTGCCCTGAACCCTGCGGTCCTATCACCTCCTTTTATAAACTGTAGGCAGTAACTGCGCAGAAAGAGCTACACACCGGGCCACAGGACAGACCTCAACCTCCAGCACAGCACAAGTGGGACCTGATCTGTCTTTCTCTGGTCCAAGATGACCCAAAAAGGACAACGGTGAAAACAAGCAACCATTCCGACTCAAACACATCATTAGAATTAGCCCTGGGCTGGCAGCTGGTGCCTTCCCCTTTAACATTTAACAGCAGCTAAGGTAACAGCTCTGGCCGTTTGGACGGTGGCATGGCGAGTGTTTAGTAGAGTGTGCATGTAACTTGGCCTGCCAGTCCCCAGGGTGGACCAGCAAAGGAGTTGTGTTACACTCCCTGACAGGCCTTATACATGTTTCATCTGATGCTCTCAGAACAGAAGCCCCCTTTGTTATCTAATCTAGCCCTCTTGTACCCAGGCTGAGTGACTGAGTTTACTGCCACAAGACTGCTCTTCAGTCCGCCTGCCAGCCACTGAACTGATGCATATTCACCGACAGCTGAGAGCAGCAGGAGCATTTGGTCAGGCCTAAGATTTTTGGCCTTCCCAGCCAGTCTTACAATCTGCTGGATGGCGGTCAGAAAGGGCTTTAAATAAACAAGGAGCTATGTGAGGTCTCACAAAAGAACTCGGCTGTCGTCATCTGTTTGGCACCACACTTGAACCGGTCTGCAGCCCCGATAGCTCCTCAAGCCGCGGAATTGCAAAGCCAGCAACATTGCAAGCCACCGACCTGGAAAAAGGATTTTATTTGTTTTTTCGTTGGCCGACCAGTCAGGAGTCATGGATTACACCCTCAGACCTCCGTCGCTCCAGGTGAGTGTTCCGCAAGACGGCCCGGTGTACTCCGATGGAGGATGCCACGCCGTGTCAGACGGGTCCATGCGATCCAGCTCCTCCACGCCAACTCTGCGCCGCAAGCGCTTCAAGATGCGACGCATGAGAAACGTGCCCAGCGAGCGGGACGTGGGCCGGGCAAAGCTGGCAAACTGTCACCTGGCGGTCAGATCTCGCTCCAGCTCAAAGGAGTACCTCCAGTTGCCCTCCATTGAGATCACGCCATCCAGCGACGAGGACGCCGCGTCCTCCTGGTCCAGCTGCTCCACGCCCAGCGCCTCACCTCGCCGCAAGCGTTTCCTGCTGAGGAGATGGCTGAAGGTCAGGGAGAAGAAGGAGCAAGGCAGTGAAAGCAGGTTGGTATGGACCCGCTCTCCTCCCTCTCTCCCACCCTCCCCCCTCTCCCATAACTACCTTAAAAACTCCATGCTGCTTTGAGCCCGTGCAACCTGTGGTAGTGTGCATTACTAACATGGGGATTTAAATTGATATGGTGGTCAGTTAGACTCTTGAACAGGCATTGAATCAGTTTAAGAACCAAAACCATTTAATTGTTTACAGTGTTTTGTTAGATTTGAATGCAGTATGTGTATCTAATTTAAAACAGATGCCAGGTGCCTGCATGCCGTACTGGAACATCTCTGTTTAGTTTTCTGGTTTGTGGATTTATGTTCCTACCAACTGATCTCAATTCAGTAAAACGCTTCTTCTGCTGTTTGGATTTTTTTTTCACACTAGTATTTCCTTCCATATTATGATCAAAGAGCGTCAAATGTAATATAAGAATACATTTGTATTAAACATGGGGAACAGTTTATGCTGAAAAAAAAACATCTTGAAAACACTTAAGATCGCAGTAACACAAGAGTAGAGTCACTAGAGTGCGTACAAAGGAAAACCGTGCCATCAGGCTTCGTCTTCCTGTGTGGATAAATACACACATCAGATATTGTGCATTTAGATTAAATGCTTTCTATGATAGTGTTGGATAATTTACTTAAACAGTAAGGGTTTATCTAACTGCAGTACTGTACAAAAGGTCAAGAAGTTCACAAAATCAATATATTTCTTCCGTTTAGGTGCATCAACAATGCTAGAGATAGAGTAAGTTATGCTATCACTTTACAAAGGTCAGATTGTCGATAAAACCCATGGTCAGTTTGACAGATTTCCCCTTTAAGAGTTGGTGCCTGGTAAAAAAAAAAGCTATTAGGATGACCACTCATCCATACAAGTTCATATTTTATGTTTTGGAGATTTGTTACATCAGTATTGTAGTTTTCAAAACCAGAATAGGTTCCCTTCTGGTGTGCATTTGTAGAAAGGTTTCCTTTTACATGCTGTTTTATCTCGTGTCAGCCTGGTGTTCATGTAGTACTCTAACTACTGCACAGCAGACAAGCTGCTTGAAGAAAAAAATGCACCAGAGGGTGGAAGGCTTCAAAGAAAAGTAAAGAAGCAACACCAGCAAATTCTAATTATGTCTCAAAAGTGGAAAAAACTCATTTCACAGAAACACTATGTCTCTAACCTTCCTCTCTCTAGTGAGCTCATATTAGAATTTTAAAGCAGCTGATGTTAGAAAGTTAATAAGATTGCTCTCTGCTTTGGTAGGAGGTTTATAATAGGCTATTAATTTCACCAATGAGTAAAAAAAAAAAAAACTATACTCATAGCTTGGTGTAAATGTTAATTTCAGTTTTTCATTGTTAAGAAACTGTTGTAAGAAAACTTGTTTTGCTCACTGTTAGCGCTCAGAGTTAAAGGTGTAGAAATGGACGTCTCAAGTGATGTGGATGCATGGAGACGATGGTGTCTGCATTCAGGTCGTTGGTATGTTCTGAATAAAGCAAAACAACAGTTCCTTGAACTTGAGCTTTCTAACGTTGCAAACGTTTTCAAATGTCAAAGGTTTTTTAAACTTAAAAAGTGTAGAGTATGTACATTTTAATATGTAGCCAGTTTTGCCTCCTTCACCCTGCTGTGACCACGGAGTGATCAGGCAAAGCTGATTTAATCATTTTTTGACAACCTAAAATCTATTAGATCTAACTGGGAAATTCTGGTAGTTCCTTCTCATGTTTTCTCTTCCTGTCCTTTCCATATGTTGAAGCCACTGGCTACAGATTCCAAATTTAAACCCATTCGCTCTTCCTGCCGTGACTTCTCCAGTGGCACAAGTGAATAATTGTAACCGTAAGTTGTGATTCTGTCATTTTCAGTTGTGCCCTGATCAGAGCTCCATATTCCCCTAAAAGACAAGAACCCTGCTGGCCTAAAGTTGTGAGACAGTCTCGGAAAGCATTCAGATTTAGAGTTTTTTTTTTTTTTTTACTTTATGTGTAATAATAAGAGTAAGTTGGCATCAAAGTTTAGACCGACTCATGTTTTATGTTCAGGGAGAAGTGCTGCTCTCATCTGTTGTCTGTGTTCACTCATAACCTCCATTTCAGAGTTGCCGTTGTCTTTTCACAAACCGGAATTTAATACCACTAATTCATCTGTTCCATCATACCCCCATTATGGAAATTGTCGCCTCGGGCTGCCTTATTTAGTTGACACATTTCCCATCAGCACACATCGATGTTAGATCCATGATGAGTACAGAGCATGACTGTCTCTGTGAAAATGAATAAATAATCACCATACGGGAGCATCCTTACAGAGGATGTTTACAGAAATGTGCAGTCAGTGCCCTCCAGTTGCCAGGGTTTGTCCAGTCATTTTGACAACTTGAAAATGCTTAGCAACCCACTTGGATACTTCTTACTGTCCAAATAATCTAATCCGTTGCTGAAGAGCTTCATGCTCCTCTCAATGCTTTAATTCAACCTATGGCCTCTCACATACAGGCAAACAGATGTTACACTTGCTCCTCTCTCCAAAGTATACCTGCACCAGATAAATACCTTACATTGTCATTGTGTCCATAACAAAATGGGATAAGATGACCATTCTGTTGACAAAGTGGCAGAATGAACATGTAGAACTACAGCGATAGGTATGTAAATATGAATAAGGAGCGAGTGCAAGTCTGCATCTTCAATTGTAATGTTTATAAGGATTCAAATAAAAAAATCTAATTTAAAATGCCAATGCAAATCATGATCGCAACCAATCTCAGAGTTGAATTGAACAAATATTTGGCAGCAGCATCTACTTTGAATAATAGCTTTTGGCTTCGTGTTAGGCTCTGTGGACGTGTAGGTAGCAACCATGTGTATGAATGCACTGCATGTATTCTGCAAACTTATATACAGAATATATTGCATTCAGGATTAAAAATGTTCTTAAGATAAATAAGACCAAGCCAAAAAGAGCGCAAAAAAATGAAAACGGGTGCAAGTGAATATATTACATACCACCTCTGTCTGTGGGGACACTAACTCGCATAAGCTTAACGGCATATTTCTAAAGTCTTTCAAAAGCCTGAAAACTTTTCTGTGACAGACTCTTGCATATCACATTGTCCTGTACTAAGGTCGTGTAGTCCAAAATCCTTCTCCTTCCCTTTAAAGTGTTGTTATTTTTGTTCACTGCTCAAAAGATACTGCATCCACCCATGGCCGCACAGCACTTTGATCCTCTGAATTCCTTTTTCTCTCTTTTTTTTTAACCAGGGAAACCTTGGTTGAAATTCTGCACACAGTGCTTGTTCTTGGAAATATCCACAGTTTTTACATGTTTACGTTTTTTTATATTTATACACTTTAGTGTGTGGGATAGCTGTGTTGTTAATAAAATATTGTTAAAGGCAATGTGTATAACCTTGTCCAGATAACCGTTAAAAAACATAATTTCTTATTTTTCTATGAGTAGTCATGTACCGGCCGGCAAGACATTTACTGAAGAGCTTGTTCCTAGTTAATGTATAGTACTCATAAACACTTATACAGATTTTTGTGGCTTGGGCAATTATTGTCCTGTCAATGTACAAACAAGACAGAGATTTTATAGTTAACTCAACGCACTGAGTTTAGTGAACCATGTTGCCATTCTCTACTCTTCTTGGAAGAACTTTTAAAGAATCGTAAGTATTCAAAAGCGTTCCATTTCACAAAAAGGTTTTAAGCTGCTTGTGTTGTATCAGCGCTGCTGTTTAGTTGACAGAAACGGGTCAAGAGGGAGTGCTGGGAGGAACTTTGTCCAGCTGGATTTTTTTGTTAAGGCTGCAGCTTTCCGTCGCGGACATGGGACATGAACATTGCCTTACCCTACAAATGTTTAAAATCCTAATAATGATTTATTATTGGTTCACAATTCATGTACGTTTAGTTCTCTTTGCTCCAACTAGAGCCTCAGACATGCTTTCATTGTCTAGACCAGTCCTTGTTTTGCTTTGGTTTTTTTAATGTTCTTTTTGAACTTGTCCCGTTTGTTGTTGCATGTGCACATTAATCCTATCATTCTATTCAGATTTCTCTCTGAAATTATGGGTTGCACATCTTTTTGTGGTATGTTTCTTTTTCGTTTCTTTTTTTTTATTTGTGAAAAACACAGTACTTGCCATGATTTAGTAGCCTGTACATACAATATTGTATGAATATTATCACCAGGAATAATATCCATATTACAAAAGACTAATAAATGGAGGGATGTGGGTATATTTTTGTAGGACAGATTTTGACTTGATTTAATATGGCAATAACCTATATATCAATAAGGGCTGCATTCTACTCGGAAACAAAGAAAGAAACGATTCATCAGTGAACTGACTTGTTTTGTTTGTTTCCTGCTGTATTTCCATAGTAGTCAAAAATTAAATGACCCATTTTCTTTTTAATTTATCAACAGTTGCAGCTCTGTTAAGGGCTGTTCGCTGTTAGACAAATGGTCTCATATTTGATTCTGGGATGCTTTGGTAGGCAGGGACGTTGGTAGTCTACTGGATGATCAGTAGTAGTATCTGCAGTTGGTGTCAGTTTGTGCTGACGAACTCCATTTGGTTTTCAAGCAAAAAAGAATGATCAGACCTTTCCACTGTTCTCCTGTCTGTCCGAGGACATTGTTTACGATGTCTTGTTCTTCATTCAGATCATTTGTTTTATGTCATTCAAACTAATGTGTGGAATCTGAAATGTTTGTCTTCGGTTATTATTATTATTCATTTTTCATTTTGTACTACGCAGTGGGACTTCCTTTTTCACAAGTGAAAAACCTTTAAATGTTTTTCACTTGTGAATATTCCGTCACTGTAGATTGTTGGACTTCAAATTGTTTGACCTTTTAACCTTTCCCAGATTGATGGGGAGAAGCAAATTCTTCGTCACAGATGTTTTCCTCCTTTGAATTAGTGTTAACACACACCTAAATGCTCCAAACCAGCAAAGGGGGGCCAGATCGGAGGTCACTCTTGCTGATTAATGTCGATTAATCAAACCATTAGATTCACAACATCTCGCTTCTTAATTCCTGTGAAGGCAGTAAGGTATGACTTTTTTCACACAGTTCTACTTCACTTTCCTTTTTTTAATTTCACTAATGTTTTGGTGTAAGGTGACATGTTGTTTGTCCTAGGTTGTATTTACTCAACTCTTCTTTTTTTTTTTTTAATCGTGCCCAGGTACACAATACCTTAGCACTGAAAGCATCTGTACTTTCCCCCTCTGACGACTGACGTGTCCTCTGTAGGTGTATGAGATTGTACAGTGGAGACTTGCAGATGATGCGGGATCTGCATAATAAGAGCAGAGCTATTTTGAGGAAGTGGTGGGGTAGTTTTCAGCCAGCCTCAGTGCTTCCACCTCATCCAAGCATTTAAATATTTAAGACTCACAATGTCTTACATAGGCATATAAGGAAAACAAGAGTTTAAACATGTTTCTAGGGGAAAAGAGTGAACATTGCTGCAAGAAATAGTGGATTATGGTACTTCAATTAAATAAATGTGTTCCCCCAGTTGTTCGGTTTGTTGAGAGAAGTATCCCTAATTTGCTGTAGGTTGTACAATGTGGTCATAGATCAGAGCAAGTGAGGTCTCACCATTTTATCACCTTAAATGTGCTCTGTCTATATAGCTGTAATTGACTATGCCTCACTGTTTTCACAGTTCAGCAGCACTCTATAAATCACTGTCACTGCAAACGCAGTGGAAAACTTGACAGCATTTTGTAGTGCCTCCCTGCTGTCTTGTTCAGAGTGGATATTCCGTTTATTCTGTGCGACTACTGAATAATTCACTAAGAAACCATATCTTGTCAACTTTCTGTTCTCTCAATTCCAAATAGCCGTGCCGAAAAGGGGCAAAGGTGCGACCATAAACCCTTGCATAACATCAGAATCCACACGTATGATTTTACGACGCATATTTCCTCTCGGCAGTGAATGGTTTATGGACGGCCGACAGCTGGGGGGATGAGGCAGGAGCAGAAATCAGAGTGGGTGGGGCGAATGTGATGCTGTGAAAGGACATTTTTTGGGCTGACAATTGTAAATTGTCCACAACAAGCAAAGAACTATTTTTGTTTCAAATGACAAAATACAGTTTTTCAAAGTGTATTCTGACTGTAGCAAAAATCCTTTTAGCCTCCAAAGATGTGCATGATTCATACATTCGGGGATTCCTTTACACAGCCTTGTGCTGTTCAGTAAAGGGATCAGGGCATGGCACAGTGTGAAAGAGTGTGAATTAATGAAGACCACCCCCGACAGAAAAGCTTTGTACTTAAATACACCAGTATGAAATGAATATCAATGGTGCTGCAACTTGAGATGAGGATATTTTCTACTGCAACGAAAAACAAAGCAAAGCCTTTACTGCATCATTTTATCATCATATTCCATTTAAAGATTTTTGAAGTGTGAGGTGGGCCTCCCCAGAGGGGGCGTCAGTTTCAGGGTAAGTGAATTGCTCAGTAAATGTAAGAGGAAATGTCACATTCCTGTTCAAAAGAATAAAATAAATGTTTGCGATGTGGTTAAAGAACTCGGATACCTTTCATTACGTCAGAGACCAATAAATACCTTAGGACAGGTCATTTACTGTAGATATGGCAAGCACTTTGTGAATCTTATGACCTTAATAATATTTTAAAAAACTAAACGCAAGCAAGAATTTGGTGAAATGATGTGGCGTCCATATCCTACACTTGGTCAACACGGGAGACTTATTCTCTTAAACTTTGAAAAGAGCAGAAATGGTGAATCAACAACAAAATAACTTTTTTATGTCTAATAACATAATAATCAGCCACGGATATCATTACTTAAATGATTTCCGTGTGTTTCACTATTTTCATTGAATCACATTTTTATTTTTATATATTAACTGTGGTCTGTCAATTACCACACAAAGAGGTGCTATCTTTTGCATAGCCAGTGTCTAACAGCGCCATCTAGTGTTGTCACTGAATATGTGTAAGGAGGGATCAGGCCAGTGTTGAAAAGTTGTACACACTGTAAAAGGGTCCCTTTTAAACAGTACCTCAGTATATGATTATAGTTCACATTCAATTTGCAAGAATGTTGAAAGACTTCTTTAATGTCCCATCATCCTGTCAACATCCCAGTTTTAGAGAGGTTTAAAGTAATGTAAAGAATCCACCAAAAAGTATGTAAATGATCTTTTTCTGTTGTTTCTGTCATTTGTTCATCTTCGCCTTTTGTTTCCATTTAAGTTCTGTTTTTAGGGTCGACCATTTCTAGATCTGGCACATTTGGAGCATTTGTTTAAAGTACATTACATCCTGTGATTTCTCTTCCACCATGCAGCAGCCAGCAAAGCAGTCAGCAAAGCAGCCTGCAGAGCAGCCACGAAGATGACAGCACTCGCTTCTTGACACCATTAATCCGAGAGGAGAGGTGAGCACTGTGTGTGTCGATTCTTGTCTTTGCATCTTCACACAGCCCTTTTTAACACCAGAGGAAAATAACTTATCTGTTGACAGGGCAAATATTGTATTTCAAATAAAGAAGAGGGTTTAGCCCTCCGGTTTTTATCTCTGATAGTGTTAATACTGTAAAACTATAAATTCACACAAAGGGAAAAAAACAACAAGGCTTTCAAGCTATTTTCTCATTTATGTCATCCTCTCATAGATATTCTCTTCTAGAGGGCTTTTTCTTGCTGCTAGTTATAATCAGGAAAATTGTTTTTCTGTGCTGCATTATTTGTTTCTGGGTATATTATTTGTCTTGGAAGGCCCTCGAATCAAAATGGGATTACATGGAACATTAGCAGCGTCCATAACCTTGTTAATGACACTCGGTGAAGTTCAAAAAGCATTAGAGGGCTGTTTGGTGGAGAGAATGCTGTACAAACACGATTTCTGTCATTTGTAATCTGTCGCTTTCACTGCTGTGATCCTATTTAAGAGCCGCCTAAAATTAGCATTAGCCACATGTGATGGGCCCGAGGTTGATTTGTGTTTCTGCCTCCCCATAGGCTCACTTTGTCTTGAGGTACCAGTTGTATCATTAGATCCTTATCACAGCAGCTGGAGTTGTGACATGCTTAGACATTTGAACAGCAACTGAGCCGCATGCGTGTTCAAATGACATGTGGCTTATCACATTTTACTATGATATCACACAACAGGGCCAGAGAAACATTCAGACCTTTTACCCAGCAAGTCATTTACAGGTGTCAGGAAAGGAAAATGAAATTTCCATTATAAATGGAAAAAAATAAATGTTTTGCTTGTAAAGCAACCTTGTTCAAGGGAGAAAAGGAAAGGCACATTTTAGGATGGTATCTCTGTTCTATGGAAAAATCTAACATTTGCACCATAAAACGTTTTAGTTCTGCTTTCTAAAAAAAGGTCCAAAGGATTATTTGCCGGGGAACAAATGCTGACTGTTAAAGCTGTCAAACTGGTGACATATTCCTACTGAAGTCTTATATACAGTCTTATATATTTTCAAAACAACATTTCTGAAGTATTTTTTTTCTCTCAAAGCTTGGTTTTCTATTTCATGCCATATGTGTTGATGGTTTCAGTATACATTAAAAATTATTTGGTATATTGTGTTCAGGTTTTGCTGAAGTGTATCGTGCTGGCTTCACTATTTAATGTTTCTTTAACCTCGAAGGTCATGAAAACTGGCTGAAATATTTGGTGGTTTTGTTTCATAGGCAGCTGTGCTGTGTGTAAAGTGCTTACGTCTATTTAAACGTTTCATCTTGCTGGACCTTCCTACTGTTATGTAAAGGACCCTACTAAAAAAAAGCCTTATTACAATTTATAATTCAGTCTACTTTTACCGATTGAAGATTGAAAGGAAAGAAAAGAAGGAAAGGCAAGTGAAACCAGGTTAAACAGAGGAACACATGACAGGTAAAGGGGCAAAGTGAGGAGAGGTGCAGCATGGGACATCCCCAAGTATTCCCCCTTTAGAAACTCTCTGAGAGCAAAAATATTGAACTGTGAGATCTTGAAGTTATGATGGGCCTTGGTCATTTAGAGCTTTAGAACTATTCACGTTGATAAATGGTTAATAGATGTACGTACAAGGACCTGCAGCCACACGTTTACACAGCCTGACAAAAGTAGAAAAATTCTGGACAGAAGAATTACAGGGGGCCTCTTTTTCTAGCCTGCAACGACTTAGCAATTTCTGTCTGTTCGCTGGAGTTGGGCTCTACATTTCCACTCTGTCTCCCCCTCCTGCCCCCCTCTCTCTGCGCTCCTCTCTCCGGCTCTCCCTCCCCGCACATTCTTCCGGCACAGGGTGCCTGCTCGCCTCAGTTAGGAGCAGAACCTCTCAAACCTTATGGGATATTTTGCCGCTCTTCTCTTTGCTGTGCTGGAGTTAGCTAGTGCGGGGCGTCTGCCGCAGCTGCAGGGAGAGCAGCGTTCTGTAGCCGGATATAGAGGGCACGGAATGTCATGTCTCCTCTGCAGGTAAAACCAGCTGCATCGGAGGCTGCGTCGCTGCCCTCCCGCCAAACTCCACCTGGGCCACCGTCTCCATGTCTGTCAGCCCTGCTTTGCTCTCGCTGCATCTGCCTGTTTGTGTGATGTGCTGCAGTTTACTCCATGTGCCGTGTGCAGCTGCGTTTTCTGGCCAGCTGACAGCGGGCTGTCAGCTAATTTCTGCCTCGAGCTGCTATTCGAGCCGCCTGCGCCAGACAATCCCGCTTAGGGGGAGAGAAAGGGATGATATGCAGTTGATGGCATCAAAACAATGTGCCTAATATTTTTTCTCCCTTATTTTTTTTTTTTCGGTCATGTTTTTGAATCTGATGCCTCGGCTAACTCCTCCACTACAACTGCAGATAGTGTTATGTAATATCAAAGTGTGACTTGGCTACGTGAGTATGATGTGAGTCATCAGTGAAGATGATGCAGCGTATGAGAGTGAGCGTAATGATCAATATCATTACACCTGCCATCCCGTCGCCGGCCTCCAGTGTTGACAAAAGATACGGATATGACACTCTTCATTCTTAGTTAAGAATGTATTAGCATAGATTAGCCTTCCCCTCGTAAACCCTACACCTATGTTTTCGCAGGATTTTATTTCTAAATGGATGTAATTCAAATATTAATGGTAACCTGAGATGTGCTGTACTCGTTCGCAGGTTAGAGACTTCCACGGTTTGGTTTTGATTGCCTAACTCAGGCTGCATTGTGGTTCCCCTCTGCCTCCTGCATGGTTCTAACAACTTAAGCTCAGAGTGAAGCAAACCTGCATCTCCCTCCCTTTTTTTCTGTTGATGATTGTTGGAAGAAAACACACACGAAAGAAGAAGGTTCCTCCCCTCTTCCAGTTACCTTGACAGAGCTCTGTTGCACACAAAAAGACAACCCCTCATCCTCTCACTGCAAATGAACTCTTGAGTTTTAAGTAGTGAGCTGATTGCTGGCTCCAGCATAAAAGTAACTTCATTTTAATGTTGTTGTTTAAGAGTGTCAGATTGTTTTCTTCTTTTTGTTTTGTCCATTTTTGGAGACTGTTACAGTAAGACACATGTGTGCAGGTCAGTTAAAGACCTGGCATTTGTCTATCAAATGTGCTGAGAAAGTGTTTATGTGAGTGTGTGTGGGTGTGTCTTAACAACCCAAGTGGGTCGGCATATTCGAGTCCCGGTCTGTTCAGGAGAGCTTGTCTGTTCAAGAGGTCACCACACTCACCTTGTTGGACATTTGTGGAACTAACGTAGTTGTTTTTCTACAGACCTATGTGAACAAACCAGCATTTATTTACAGAAATATTATCAGAGCTATTCTCAGTTTTTTTAATTCAGATAACAGAAATTTAGTTTTTAAAGAATGTGAAAATTGAATGCTTATGACCAAATAATATGTAAAATACTCTAGATAAAATAATAGAAAATAATTCAAGAGTGTTTGGGTTTAGAGTTAGGCTATGTTCATTGGTACAAGCTTATTTTTGTAGTTATGCATTTTTTTTTAGTTGCTAGTCTGAGGCTATAGGTGGAATCAACTTCCCTTTCCTTCATTCACTTCATATTTCTGGCATGGGATGAGTAATTAACAATATTCCAACCCCATAGCTGGAGTATTTTGAACCTATTTTTCTAACAATCGTTATCTAACATTTTTAATGCAAATCAACTTTTTTAGCTCGGGATTGACGGGTAGGAAAATTAAGAACGTGATTACGCCTTATAGCTTTTTCATAATCAGTCTTTCACTTGTACATAAATAATGAGTGGAACTAAAATAAATATTTAGTATTTGCCCACTTTTGTTCAGTAATTTAGCGAGCTCTTCTTTTACACTTGTCACCTGTTAAGATTGATACGTTTTATATTCAATTTATTCTATTTTTTATTTTACATAACATTGGCTGGTTCTCAGTAATTAGCAGCATGGGAACAAACTGGCAAATGGTAGCTTTTTACTTTTTATTTGTTTGTTTTTATGTTTATCTGCAAATTTTTCAAACCAATAAATAATCTTTCCTGTTTCTATCTTTTTCATATCCAAAATTCTTAATTTTTTAATAACTGATAATCACTTTTATGGCCAGAAAAAAAGTTGTATCATCTAATAGATGTTTATGTCCGATGTGAAGGAGAAAACAGTTAATGGTTAGAATTTTGTGCAGTAATGGGAGATCTCTGATCCAAACATTGTAGTTTTGGATTAAATTTCTGACCATTGCAATCCATAGTTGAATTTTCCCTTTTTTATTTAAATGAAAAATGGCTGTTACGTTTGTACTTCCAGTTGGTTTATGATTTATCAAAAAATAAATTATCACAGTCAAATCTTTAATCTGATTCAAATGGAAATTTGAACAGTATTTCTTGTCACATAGTGTGCAAGAACACACTCGATTCATACTGAATACTTATGAAGGACGAGTCACATTTCTTTTCTTTATTTATCTGATCATGAGCTTAGATGACATATGGTACCAGTCACCTGGTAAATACATTCACCAAATGACTGGCACAATTACATAAAAGCAGTGGTAGCAGTCGTGACCTAGCTGTCTCTCTTCTGTGCAGGTCTGACAGTGCAGCGGACAAAATCAGGTAAGCCTCCTTTCTGAAGTGTGGACATGCATCCGTGCAAGTTAGCATATGCATACTGTAAATGGTACAGGGGGACGGCCTTGCTGTCACCTCATTTGCCCTGGCCCACCCACCCTGCATGTGACACAGATTCATGGCTTTGTCCGCCCCACCAAGGTGTTTGAATACGCTTTACATTTGGAGAGGCCAGCAGTGAATACAGTTGCAAGCCATGGAATGCCTTTGTTTGCTTTTATTGGACAAACAACATCAGACACAAACAGGGCTTTGTGAGTAGCGCACCATTGTGGAGCTTTTGGTCCTTTACTTAGCATCAGGTCAGCACTGTGGACACACGCACTGTGGGCACAGGCTCCTCTTTCTCCGGGGGTGTAAAAGCTGTGCTGTCACAAGGGATTCGGCACCAGTGCTCGAGCAGAAAGGTTCCAGTGTGAGCTGCAAAGGTGAGTGTGAGTAGCAGTTATGTTGGGAGCCTTGGATGCAACACAAGAGAGTGCTGGAGCAGGATTTGCTCTGCGTGAATAGCTGTTCCTCTGAACTTTGTTTGAGAGAACTCGGCGACACATGGTTTGAATAATACAAAGCATACAGGGCAGCTTTTTCATGTTGGAGTGCCTCATCCTAAATTAAGGTTTTTCCAAGAGCTTTATTTCTTCCACTTGTATATTTTTAAGTTTCATCCTTTGGAGCTGTCACTTTAAAAACAATATTGGGATAAAAAAAAGGGAATATCAGTCTGTGGACCTGCAGATTTACAGCTTTTGGCTTTATGTGTGGAGTGTAACTCGGCCCTCACCTGGAAGACTGTTTGCTTTGACACATGCATGTGTTCGTGAGGGCAAAATTGGAGTGTGTGTGCTCCTAGTGTGGTATGCTTTTGGTGGTCAGTCAAGCAACTTCTTCGCAACACACCAGTCCAGTCCAGTATTAAACCACTAGGAGTCTCTGCACTCCAGTATTTGGCACGGTGTCTTTCAATCCAGTCCTTGCTGATTGTTATGATAGTAATTCTCTCTGCTTACATACCTCAGCATTGATTGAACAATACCACTGTTACATTTGTCTTTGGTTAATCTGAGCAAAAAATGAACAGAAGTGTAATCAGACTGGTGTCATAGAACCACTGAGAAAAAACATGAGAAATTTGGCTGGATGGTGGTCAATTTCCTTTAACACTAGGTTTTAAGATTTTAAAGGCAGATTTTTTCTTCTTTTTCAGGTAGAAAATTTGTTATTTTGTTGTCGTTTTTACATCTATATACATTATCCATTAACCTTACGTAAACAATCACAAAATGCAATTTGACATTACTTTTTAAACCAAGCTATAAAAAGTAATGGCACCATACTTTGCTCCACATCTTTGCAGCGTTGCAGAATGTTCCACTCCCCACTCTCCATTCAAAAGTGATGCCCTCTTGCACTGGCACAGAATATAAACTCCTGCTTGCAGTGTTGACATGAGGAAATCCCACAGGATGCCTGGTTCTTCACATTAATTTGAGGGACAAGACCCCTGACAACTTTAGTCATGCAATACCTCCCTACATGGTTGTAAAAAGGGCATATTTGTCTTTGTTGACACTGAAAATGTTGATCTGTTAGTTTTGCAAAACAAAAAAAAACCTGATTGTGTCAGCCATGAAAATTCACCTAGACTTGCATCATATCAACCATGATGTCATGACTGATCTACAATCCTGCCTTATCCAGGTATCATTCATTAAAGGGGGGCTATTGGATGTTATTCATGCCGTGAACACAAGATAAGACAGAAGTCGGCAATATCACGATTGGCATTGTTTGTTTCAAAACAGAAGACAGTGGGAGGTGGACTCGTAATCAGAGTGAAGCACTGACAGTTGAAAACCAAAAGCGTTAAAGATGTAATATATTTGGAGTACACTCCAGGAACTTAACTCAATTTTGTGCATGGGAATTTTGATAAGAGTGAACTAGGTTTCTGGGGTGAAGACAGTCCCTGTGTTAGCACATATTTTTAGTGTGACATCAATGGGATGTGCACGAGAAGTTAGATTCAGGTATTTCTTTTCTTGTGCTTCATCACTTAAGACATTAGATATTACCCTAAAACAAGCTATTGAACTGTGAAGTCAAACATCATGAGTGTTTACACACTTAAAGAATACATTTTAAAATGACCTCACTGTAGGGGTTCAGTTTAATCATGAGTAAGACACAACACCAGGATGAGTATACTTTGTAAGGTAAAAGGTAGATTATTTTTCTATTTTTTGTTTTAGCTGTTAAAAGCCATGTTGGGTTGATGTACATTTGTCAGTACATTTAGATTTGAATGGTGTGACTTTTTATCCTAAATAGTCCAGCTAGCTTAGTTCTAAGAAAAAGGCACTATAGAAGTGCATGTACATTTGCATTTACATTTAATGTGAGCATTGCTTTTCTGCCTTCTCAGAGACATTAGGGTCCTGTGATGGGGATCAGCATAATATGATCATGCACTTAACTTTGTGCTGAGCTGTCATCGAAGCAAGGATATATATGATGAATGATACTGGAAAAAATAGACGATTTCCAAGATAACTCAGTGTTGTCTGGTGTGACTCAGATATGTCTGTATTCAAATTGTTTACAATATTTGTGAAGCTTTTATTCATATTTAGTATTCGCCTTGCAGTCTGTCTCTTTGTTCTCAGAAATAGAATGTTGTGGAAGCTTTTGAAAGCCCAGTGTTGATAGTTTTTGCTGTCTTAGGGCTATGTGATCTGTACACCTGCTCCTACTCCAGCCTTATGAAACAAAAGATCTAAATGGCTGCACACATGCTGATGATGACAATGATGCCAGAGGTCTGTTTAATTTGTTATGCTTGTTTGGCTCGTTTGCTGTGCTTCTTACTCAGATAACAAGCTATGAGGTCATCATGTCTGCCGTTCCTATCCATTATTCACGTGTGTATTTTTAGATGTCCGCACGTCCATTGCATTGCTGAAGTGGCTCTTTAAAGATGCTGTGATACAACGGTTAAAGACCGCGAGTGCACGCCTGCAGCGTGCCGAGAGGAAGAGGAGAGACGGAGAAAGCCAGGGGTAGCAGGGTGGGGGTCTGACAAGGGAGTGGAGGAAAAGAGGTGAGGGACCACCCTCCTTGAACAAATCCATTCTCAGGGAGCCTACCATAGGAACCTTCCCACACACACACCACGGCCAACCAGCCAATGAGAGCGCTCGCTTCCTTAAACCATCCTCCCTCGTACAACTGCTCATCCAAGGTTCAGCAGAGCAGATGTGAGGTGAAGCGGTTGGAAGCGAGCCGGTGCACCGCCTGGTCAGCAGTCTGAAATGTCGTGTGTTTACGGTGGTGAGGAAAAGCAGCAATTTGACAACAGCGAGGTTAGCTGGCAGGGAAGAACGCTTCCGTTTAGTATCAGGACGGCGGTGTCTGAACAACCCGGACACTCTGTGCCTTCTGAGCGGGCATCAAGTGCTGTCTGAATCTCCTCCGGCTTGCAACTGATGTCAGAGCTGTTATTTTTCTTCTGACTGACATTGGATGGGCCTCGCAAGAGATCTCGACCAGAGGGATTGCGAGGCTTGGCGAAGATGATAAAGCATAATTTCACAGCAGCACAGTGATTGAAGAGGGGCCATGAGAGCCAGGAGAGAGGCCAGGATGGTGTCTGCTTGTTCACCATGCACAAACATAAGGTCAGGTCTGATTTCTGTTTCCTCTCAGTGAGTACTAACTGCACAATAGCTGGCATGATGCAGATTAACAGCACAAAATAAATGTAAAGCTTAATGTGCTATAGATAAAAACCTATAGATCTGTGCATTGTTATTTTACATATGATTGGAAATCCATCTTTATATAAAAATGATCTATTGCCATGTAAGATATAGAATTCAGGATGGTTACAAATTCGGAAAAAATGATAACTCTACAGCTTGTACTATGCTGCATGCATGCTGCAGCGTTTAGGGCTATTCTGGAATCACTTCCTGCATTCTGTGCAAACCCTATAGCAGTCTCCTAATCATCCAGTGATTATCTACTAATTCTCTTGTTAATGTAGTAGTAATGTGGCTCACACTGACCACCTTGCATGACCTACATGCCCCTTGTATTGTTGCCATGCTGTGCCCTTTTTCTGCGTGACCTTTCAAGCTCTCTCTGTCCACATCAGCCTAATAAATGCCATTTGCCTCAACTGTTAAAGTTACTTTAGCATTCATATGATTATGTCCTCATTTTCAGCATCTTGGTTTTATGCAATCCTGTCCATGGAGGTCTATATCTGAGACGGCATAATGTTTTCTGTTGTCTAATTCTCATACAGTATGTAAGATTTGTTTAAAAGATGTGATTGAATCCCTTTTTCTGCTTAGAAGCTGGTTTCATAGAGAAATGTGTCCTCCTGCTCTCACACATGCACGTACACATTTGAGTTAAGGGGTATTTTCCAGTTGGCCTGTAAGTCTCTGCTGTGATCTCTGCTCCCCTGGTCCATTAAAGGCAATTTGCCTAGATTTAGTGTGCCTGTCAGAGGGGGTGCAGGCCAGGCCTAATGCTGCTTTATGTTACATTCAGGTAACTGTCTCTAAGCTTTTAAATAAATCAGGACTGATATCCACAGATGACATAAGGAAGTGCTTGTACCTCAGGCACTGGGATTCATTTTATTGATTAATGTTTTCAGTTATTAGACTTCAGTTTATCGGGAGAGAAAGTGACTAAAGCCACTTTCTGTCCTCAAAGAAGTCCTGCTTCTGCCTAACTCATTGATCATGGATGTACCTTTTTCTATTGTATTCACATTTTTTTCACTTTGATCAATGTAATCTTAAACTAAAGTTTTCTTTTTAAAATAAATTCCTATGCATTCTCTTTATTCATTAATAACCCCTGTAGACCACTAAAGGTAAGAAACTGGTTAAAAAGTTAATCATCAACTATTTGATGGGTAGTGAATAGACTACAAACAAAGTAGCAAACAGTGGTTATGCTGTACTATTGCCTACAAACAAAGGGCTTGTTTTTAACTTAATTTTATCTCTGGAAATCTTTAGTCTCAAATTGTGTCATCATGTACAGTAATGTTGAAAATGACTGTGTGCTGCATTGACATGCCAGTGATAAGTGCATATGTAAGTACACTGTAAAGGTAACATACACAGAAAATATATGTCTTAGTCAGAGGCATGCAAAGATGAGTGCTATGATTTGCAGAGTTTTTGTCAAATATTAATTTTTTTAATATTCAGTCCTTATGGATGATGTGGCCTCTCCATGCTGTATTTATCATCTACAAGAACTACTAAATGTGGGCATCAACAATTTTCTGCAATTACATGAAATATAATTTATCATATTCTCAAAGGATGGAAAAGAGGGCAATAATGACACAATACAGTGTTGGGCCTTGGCAGACAAAAACTGTGAATTTTTTGGAATATTGAAAGTTGTCCGCTAAAACCTTATGAACTAGATAAATTAAGTGAATGACCAACTTGGCCATCCTGTTATGGATATACCATTAACCTCTATACTAGTTTGTGCAGCCTGTACACAGTTTGAAGGAAGGCTAAATGTTTCGATACACTCCTTTAATGGACACAAGACACAGTTCTCCATTTGCACACACAATTATTTTAGTAGATCAATTGCAATTGTTGCAGCCGTTTTTGCTTTATTGCTTTAAAAATCAAAACCAAAAAAATGTCTGTTTTTTTTGTGTGTCTGTTTATTTTGGGGGGTCCCAAAAGTCTTAAGATTTCTTAGCTCGGGTGGCAAATGTTATCTCACTGGCTGTATTTTCAGCCAGCTGTGGATGTCTCAGCCTGGAGAGGATTCATTAAGCGCTCCTCTCTGTCAACAATCCGTCTGTCATTGGCACACCCACTTATTGCTTTTGTGAAAGGTCTTGTTTTCATGCTGGGTGGACATCTGCCTTACTGCAGTGTTACACAAGGAGATGTGCCATGTGCACATGCTACTAAGGGTTGCAAAAAAGTCAGAATAAAGAAAGTGTATATTACACTTTATTTCCAAGATAATTTTTTCTGGGGCTTCTCTGTACACAATTGGGGCTAAAACCCAATAAATGTATAGTCTATTTGCCCGCAACTCACTTATTTTCTTAGTTTTCTTTCCTTTTGTTCAACGCTTATGGAGACGGAGGCGGTATGTTTTGAGGGTTTTTTTTGTTTGTTTTTCTTCTCACTTTACAAAATATACTATATCTGTGTGGGTGTTTTTTGCAGTCAGTAGCCCATCACCACTGTTATCACAAAGTTTCTCGCAGCTCATGATATAATACAGAGAAGCTGAAATCAGTGCATCTGATATATTTAACTAAACAATATTTACATTTTAATTGCAGTGATTGTTTTTTTGTTGTTTTTGTTTTATTCTCAACGCCTTGTGACATGCACTGAAAATTAGCTAAGCAGATCAGGTGTCAGGATCCCACGATAAGCGCTGTTGACTCTGGACAGATGGCACAGCAGGCAGGAAGGCAGCCATTTACACTCGCCTTCATATTTTTTGCCACCTTCGTTCGGGTACCTGTGTCACTGACAGAGGCTTCCAACTGTCAGTGATTACTGATTTCTCAGTAAATGGGTGTTATTTTTAGACTTTTCCCTGCGATATACCTTGACTGTGGCATGGTGAGGGAGACACTGGATGGTTTGTTAATGAAACTAATGTCAGAAAAACGGTAAAAGACCCTCATCATAATTTATTAAATACCCATTCATGTGTATTGGGATGGATCAGTCTATCTCTTTAACACCTCAGAGATCTATCTGGTAGTTTTAGGTGCCGGAACTCCAGACTCTACTGTAATTGCAACTCTGTCACTATTGGATGGCGTGTTTTTCAGGTTTTATAAATCAAGCTGTGTAATCTGTAATCTGTCTCCTCCATCACAATGTAATCGATTTTCCCCCCCTGGCTGTTCCAAAGGCATCATGGATTATTCATAGGCTGTTCCTCCTCTCTACCTCTGCAACCCACATCTGAGAAAAAACAGAAAACGAGTCAACTTAACATACCTGCTTTGTATCTATTAAACAGCAGTATACTGAAGGAATACCTAAATTACCTTATAGTTTGAGTAGGTGAGAAAATATCAAATGTTGACCCCTCAAACACAGGCGTGTGGGATCCATGGAAGGCTCCGCACAGCCGGATGAAATTTAGCTGCAATGAAGCTCGGTCAGCGGTGAGGGAGTGGGAAGAAATTGCTTTGACTAGAGAGCCAAATGCATTATCAGGTGCCACATCAAAAATGAATTGATTGAATAGATGGAGGAGGGGTCGAGGGCTTCTGATCGCGGTGATTCATGGCACATGTGGGCGCTCCGTAGTGAGTCGCTGGTGGTAGCAGGGCGAGAGGACTTCACGCCACAAGCCAGGAGATCTGTTGATTTGCCTTCTATGCTCAAACAAAAATGCCCAGAAAATACACAAGCAGATCCTTTGTAAAATATGACCATGAACAAACTTCTGTTTTTTTTCTTTTTGTTTTAAACAAATTATGCCCTCTCACCACCAAAAACTAAAAAGAACACAACACAAAATATACATTCACAAAGACAAGCTGTCGTGGATTAATATCAGAGAAAAAAGGGAGTGCCATACACCATATGTCATGACTGTTTTTCTTCCCTTCTAGTTGAGGGACTTCTGGAGCCTGCAGCCAATTCGGCATTGACACATATCATTATAGTTCAGTTGTCACCAGGACAATGACATCATGAACACAAAAAAAAGCAGGGATTCTGCCAAAGCTTCTCATGTACTCTTTTCTACCTTCACTGATAGGCCAAGCAAAAGAAGTGGAAGAAACTGATATGGAAACCTCAAAGGTAGGATATAAACTGAAAAGCATTAAACACTTCACACAGTGGGAATGAATGTCATGAGAGCAAAGACAAGCAGTAAGCTGTGGTCCAAGCGTCATTCAGCCTCCATTATCTGTCCCAATTGCTAATTTTTCAAAATATAGAAAGAGAACTCTTTGTCATCAAGTATCGGAAAGCACTGATTAAGGTTTATTATCTTTGAGAGCAATAGAAGGAGCTCTTCTGGTATTGCATCCATAGCACTGAGCTGCATCTTGCCTCTGCTGGGCATTAGATTTCACTGCGAGCGAGATCTGGGAGAAAAACTGCCGTAGCATCATTTACCACAAAGCTGTCAGCATTGTCCTCTGCAGGAGCACGCCTGGGTAATGTGAAACCGGACTTGTTCCGGCTTCAAAATGACCCGAAGGGCCTAAAATGTAACTACTTCTAGACATTTCATATGTATGTGTGTATAAATATTAAATATACTCTTTGCAGCTGTTTAATGTCTTCTGTGGTTTTGGATGGTCTCTCTCATTCTGGTAATAACCTGATGATGTCTAGCTGATCAGCCAACAGAGTGCAACCCTGTTTTTCAAGCTCGTTTTGTGTAGTTTGAAATTTGCTGATAACGGGAAATGCTCAGGTCGTTGTATGTTTTAGCAGTTTCTCCTGCTGCTGCTGCACTTTGATCATTTTTGCTTACCTGTCTCTTTTTACTCCTCCAACTTTATTGCACTGCATTAATAAATCACCTCAATAACGCTGAAGTGAGCAGTAGAGCTATATCTATAAGTGTATTATTAGTTTACCATAACTATCACATATTAGTGATGGCATGCATAAGTATAGCACACCAATACACACAGGTGTGTTTGTCTAATGTGTGTTTTGTACAGCGATACACCTCACCTCTTGCATCTACAGCAGCAGGAACTGGAAAGAGCGAGAACTCAACAGTCATTGAAATGACAGAGATTAAGTAAACATTCAACATGGAAGCAAATAAATTAATAAAACATAATCATACAAAAAAAGAATCTAAATGCACTTCCGGACTCTGTCAGCAAAACATGAGCACCTCTCGGCCTCATGTTACACGCTATCTGCTCTTTACCTGAGTTGCTGATGGTGTGTTTGCACGCAAGTGTGTATGTGCTCCTTTATTTCCACCCTGGTGTGGCAATGAAAGGGGGGGGCTGAAGTGAGATAACAGAAACCACTCAGCATGTTTTTTGTCCTCATCATTCAGCTTAGATGCTTTAAGAGAACTCATACAATGATTTTTGGGTTTTTTTGCTGTAGTCAAACAGTCTGTGGATTATTTGTGCATTATTACATGAAATGGTTCCTCATTACTAGAACAGAGTTACAGATTTAGCTAAAATTCAGTTGCAGTTTATACAGATTTTGTAGAAATAGTAAAGGTTCAGCATGTACATGTACACATTGGACTTACAACAGTTTACAGACAGTTTTAAAGAAAAAGTTGGAGTGTTTTCTTGAAAGAATTTGCTGTATAAGTGTCCAGTCTAATCCTATTTTGCCAGTGACTGTGTGCACTGAGCCTTGTCCAGCTCAGATGTTTATTTAATGGCCTACATTGCAGTGGCCTTCTTTTTTCTATTTGAGCTAACTGAAACCTTTCAAACTTTCATGAATCTGCAGAAAATGCCATTCCAGCATACCTAGCTGGCTACATTTCAATGCAGAATGCAGGCTGAGGGTGAGGGGATCCCCTGTGTGACAAAAGCGAAGAATCATCTAGGAAAGTGGTCCATCTCTGGGTAATAACACCATAAATGCTTTCCAATTATAACAATATTTCGGGAGCATCTCAATAAAATTCAGATGCTGTATTCCACGGAAGCAAATAAGTCACAAAGTTGGATCACATACATTTGCTTTTTAGGTTTGTAATCGCATCAGAAACTTACATTTCTTACATGTGCTGAAAAGCTCTGAAATTCTATGATACAATGCTCTAAAGCTGTTTATCTGTCTCTGACTTGTATTAAATCTGAGACGCACTCATTAGGCTACTACAGAGTTGCATGAAGAGATAGACCTCAGGGTTTTTTGTTATCTGTGGCATATCAAGTTGTCGAAATAATCCAGGTTGCCCTTTTTTTTCAAAGTCTAAGCCTATTATGAAAAAAAAGCTTTGATTTAGCATATTTAATCAATGTAACTTTGAGGTGTTTGAATTACTGATACCTTGCTGTTATTTTCTCTCCAGGTTTGGCTCAGAATGGCTCAATTCTACCTCTTGAAATCTCTGTAGGTTAGAATGGCCTCGCAACCAGCGGAAAAAAAAGGCAAATGTAAAAACAATGCATGTGTGATTGCTCCTGCTAGTTTGTGGCACTTAGAGTTGTGATTTTTTTTCCCTGGTTAAAATCTAAGTATCTGATTGAAAACAGCATACAAGGTCCGCCGGGGGCACTGAGCCAGCGGGCCAGACTGCTGCCACCTTTGATGGTAGATGGGATTTCTAAGGCAATACAGGCCTGACTGACTAGATAAAAGGATTGTGAAAGAGTGACCACTGTACTCATTTAAATTGACAATCACATTCAATTATACGGTATCACTTAAGAAAACTATTGTACTTGTATTCAAATTGGCTGCTCAAACAGAGGATAAATAAGGACAGGGTTTTTTAGGGTCTAATCAGGACACATAAGAAAGACACAGATGGGGCCAACTTCGTTCTCTTGGATCCGTTACCAAGAGTGAAAACCCCTCTCGGCAACAGTGGATCTGACCATCACCTCGTGGTTTTTCAGGCTCACTGATTTCATAATCGTGTGATTACCGAGCTGTCATTGTGTAGTTTTACTATAATGAAGGTTACGAAAAAGAAAAAAGGTGTTGATATTCAAAAGATACAGAAAGATGGTTCAACAATTCAGAAGATAAGAGAAGCTTTGATTCAGGTGTCGGTTTAGGCGGAATAATCTTTTTAAGCTTAAAGTTCCAGTTTCATAGGGTTATTTTCTTATATCTTCTTCTTCATTGAGGAATGTTTTAAAAGCTTACCATAAACTATTCTGACAGGAGTGTCAGCAGTGCAGTGTAACAGTACCAGATAACGGGACATGGACTACATCAGTGTGGATCAGCGAAACCTGACCTCTGTCGCGTTTCATCATTTCTGTGAGCGGGACAGCTGTGTCTCTGTTTTATGAGCTGGGGGTCATGGATGTGTGGTGAGTCACTGATCTGCTGCTTTGTGGCAACAGCTCCAGTTTGATCTGGTCTTAACACATGGATGTAGAAAACAAATATTCAATTTCTTCACATCCTACTGTTAACAGGTCATTTTTAATGAAAGAGGTGATAAGGATGTTGAATGAAGAAAGACAAACCTGTGCACAATCATCTGCTTACTGCTGATGATTATTGAGAAAACATTTATCATTTATGTTTAACACTGTTGTGAGGTGGTTGACAGTATGTCAGATTCAACCAGTTTCTCCTTTGGTGGCCAGAACTTTGTCATATTGTATTTTACGTGATTTGAACATAGCATCAGGATCAAGAGTGTTTCTTTAAACTGATTTAAGTCGTGTTATATCTGACATATTTTAGTTTTAAGCCCCTCTTCCTGTCAGTGGCTCTAACGTTGAGGATAAAATTTCAACAACTTGCATTAAAAAAAACAATCCTTGAAATCGCACAGCTCGGTAAACATTCCCTAACCCTGTCTATGACTTTAGGTCTTAACTGTTAACCATTCTCAGATCAAAGTAAGTTGAGAACGGTATGAAACGACTCAAGTGGGGTTGAAAATGAACTGATTAGTTTAGAGGAAAAACTGTGCTGGTGGGAACTCAAAAACATAATTAGTTATTACTTCTATTGTTATTTTTTGGCAATTAGCAGATCATTTAAAATAAAACTCAATGTACTATAATTACTAATCTACTAGTTCATACAGACAATTAAGCTATCCTAGCATTCACTAAATGTTGATCAGTTTCTATTTCAGTATTCATGACCAAATTGTTTATTGTCTTTGACCAGCCCACAGCCACAGTATGATGTCAGTTACCTAAATGAACCCCATAGACTTCTTTTCCACTACATTTCTCCTCTTTTCTTCTCCTCAAAGTTTCTCTGCTTTGTTTAATAAGAATGGATGTGTGTGTCAGTGGTTTGCTGGAAAGGAAACATTGGCCTATTTTTATCCTGCTTGCTGCAGCAGATACAGGAAGTGGAGAGCTTTTTTTTTTTTTAAATGAGTGCTTTAATGTCAGCACATGCACTTTGTTCTTTTATTCATGGCACATGTGACAGTGCCACAAAAGGCCATTTCTGTTTTCCCCTTTGTGGCTTTTTGAGTTAAGTAAATGTTGAATATCCCTGATTCTCACAGTGTTGTTTATTTTCTGGTAGCACATTCAGTGTTTTACTCTATCAGTTGGTATTTTGCGTTCTTTTATTCCTCCCCTTCGTGTCCCAGGTCCACAGATATGTTTTGCAAGCGCTGTCTGCATAGTGTCTGCTTTGTCTTCAGCATTCGACTGTAAATGTGTGTTTGGGAGAAATAATGGATTTTCTCGGTTGTCATCTTTTGCCACAATGTCAACTGTTCGCTGTTTTCCAAAGCTGGTGTGTGCTTTTTATTTTTTAACGTTTTCCTGAATTTTTCACGGTATCTATCAATGCCTTAAGCCTCTGTTACTGTGTTGTCTTAGATTTACACCCTCTTCACACACCAAATCTGCATGTATTTAAGATAGATGTCCTATTCCTCATTCCATTGTTTTCAGACACTGAAACACAAAACTGATGGAAATTATGCACGGGGAACAGACTCAATCGCTAATTTTTCCCTTTTACCCCAGCTCTGATGTGCTCTAGATTGATTTTAAAGGTTTTATTGATTACTTTTTGCTCGTGGCAATTTTCATTGGTAGTTATGGTAATCAACTACTATTGAATTCTGTACATTGTTGAAATATATTGAAATATATTCTGCTTTTTAAATTGATAATGTATGTTATTTGCCAGCTCACTGTGTAAGGTATTTTGCAGGATAGTTATTATTACTTATTGCTTTTACAATCAGAAAAAGCATTTGTATACATGAGTATGTAAGATACCCAAATGGAATATAATAGTGAATAGATGATGAATTGATATTCAAAAGTCAGACAGTTAATGACAGTTTTTTTCCTTACGAGTCAGATAACTTAATTGGTTCAGTCTTTGATGTAAAAGGAAAACACCATCAGTAAAAAATGAGGCCCTCAGATTTTTGTCAGTCTCACTCATGTCCTTATCCTCATTGGGAAAGACCAGCTGATAAGTTTTATACGCTCTCTCTTCTGTCTTTGTGGAGACAGAAAGTGCATTTAAGTGGTTGTTTATTCAGAAAATAAAAAAGTGATTAAAAGGCAAGATGGAAGAAAGTTTAGCTCTGACAGGATAAGAAAACCTTCACAGAGATCTGCGTGTGCGTTTGTTGAATTATGTATAGCCCTCCTTTTACTTCTTAAGGTCTACAGAAGAATTTAGAGTCGTCAAGCATCACTGCACGAAACTCAGAATCATAGTTTACACGTAGGCATCCAAAACAAACCTGGTACATTTGGGCATGCCTCCCGACGCTGTGAAGGTTCTATATGTTTGGAAAAACATTGAACAGATTTTTTCAGAAATTTTGTGTGAGTGGAACTGATTTGGGCTTATGTTGGAGCTGATGGAACAGTGACAAATTTACTGGCATTAATGTCTCTAATCAAAGACAAATTCAAATTCTGAAAGCCAAGATTTTATGTTTTCTGCTTAGGATTTTTTTTTTGTTTGTTTTGGATAGTTGATGATGAAGAGAATGGTCACTGTCACCTTACACTCACACTCTGACCTTGACTACTCGGATTATCCAACATCACGCTCAATTCACCAATAGATAAACAGCCTGCCTGCCAGTCACGTGACCACATGTTTACCACTGACAAAATGGAAAAGATCAGTTTATTTTGGGGGCTATCCTTGTTGAGAGAGAAAGTGACAAATCCGTGTTGTGTCACCAAATAAGAAACACCCACCATGCAAAGTCTGAATCAGGCGCACCACACTGTCCAATCCCACAAAGAAGAGTAAAGGGATTAATCCGGATTATCTGCCAATGCTATTCTTAGAAAATGAATGAAAAATCTCCTTACCAGATAAAGGCTTTGGAAATGCTTAAAACAAAGCTAAAAAATATCATTGCATCTACCTTCTTACCTACAATTGTCTGTTTCCCAAAATGTACTAATTTGTTTGATGTACCAGATGAACCTATTGATTTATTTTTCAGTAAAACCTTTCAACAAAGCAAAGAAGATAATCATGTAAAGGCATTATATTGTCCTCTTTCTGTGTTGTCTGTGCAGTTAGATATTAAATAATGATAATGATATAATAAAGTAGTCACAAATAAAAATTCAGGACAACTGATCTAGTTTAACAAGAATAAATCTTTTCACATCGCATCATGATGATTATCTGGCAAACAGTAAAAAAATCATTTTAGCATCACGTCTTCTTATTTATCCAGCAGATGGTGACAGTGAGGGCAAAGTGCTGAGTGTTGAAGGACTGATGTCTGAAGGAGCTGTTCATTCAGCACCACCCTGTTAGCCGCTTCTGAATCAGCATTATAATCATACACAGAAAGATACACCAGCGTTTACAGAAAGTTAAGGCTCAGGGCATCCCTGGACCCAAAGATCTGAAGTGTTGTTTTTGTTAATCAGATAAGGTCTTAGGTGCATAAAGCTGATTTCCAAATGGGTTCAATCAGTGTAACTGAACATAAAGCTTTGAGCATAAAGTGTTGAAGATTACAGATGAGGTAAACAACCTTTAGACAACATTATTCTAACAGGCCATAAACTACTTTCTAAGTTGTTGTTTTTTTGTGCACGTGTGTTTCTCTTCTGCTGCTTTAGCTGTTATACCATCAGATGGTTTTTGTTCTGGGCCTGAGCACTTTTGGGATACTAAAGATAATAAAATGTCACAATGACCCTTTTGATGCCGCCCTGATTTAATTTAGTCAAAAATTAGCAATCCGTGCACCTCTATACACCAGTCTCATTAGCTGAGAAGCTGGGTCAAGATATTCTGCTTCCATTAAAGAGTGAAAAACTCTGCTGTCAGTGGCAGATAATGTGTGACGGGCTGAACTATGTGGGCTTCTAGGACGTTTTCAGAAATCATGATGGATATTTAGCTACAATAATTTATACTAACAATGGCAGAACAATGGCGACAGATGATGAGTTTTTTTTTTTTTTTCTTTTCATGTTAAACTGGTCCCATCTCAATATGAGGTGGGCTCCAGATGGACTCGGTGGGAGGTGGCTTGGCAGAAGAACAGGCCACTGCATTTACTTCTACACCTTGAAAGGGATAAGAGCATGCTCAAATCTTTCCATTCCTTTCCTTGTTTTTCCTTTCCCAGAACCCTACCGCATTTAAAGTAACTTTCAAGGATTGACCATGCTGGCTGACAGCGTGGACTGAATGACCATTCTCTTGTTGAAGAAAAGAAAGATTCACTCGATCCTCATCCCTGTGAGATTTTTTTGTGAAGAAACTCCCTGAACTAAACACAGAAACCTGAAGAATTAAGCAGCTGACAACTATAAATTGTATGTTAATGGTCCAACTCACAAGAAAGAGCCATATTCCCTATTTTAAGTTGCAAGTAGTTCAGTGGGAGCAAAGAAACACAATTTACCTTTCGGGCAATAAATGCAATGTCAATTTACAAGTGTGCATCTATTGAAAATAACAGATAATTATTTTAAAATTTCTTGTTTTTAAAAGACGAGGTCATAACATTTCTTTGTGTTTTTTTTCTTGACATCCTTTACATGTACTTCTAAGTTAGAAAGTAACTGTACTCACGTATATATATATATATATATATATATATATATCCCACTGAACACTTTGGGTGATGCTCAAAACTTAGAAGTTAGTCCTAAAGCACTATATCTCAGAGCTACAGCTCAGGTCCACCTGCATTCCTCTTCTCTGGCAGTCAGCAATGCACTCATTTTCTTAGTGCAACATCAGAATTAACTTTTTAAGAGCGCCATTAAATAGAGAGCCTTAATTAAACATATTGCATGGTGGTTTTACTCTTTACTGCCATCACAAAGCAATGGGACGGTAATTAAAGAAATCACAAAGGAATTTTCAATGATTGTGCAACATGGTTAATGGCTTAAGACTCCTCAGAGTCCCTAATGGTGTCCAGATCTCACTTAGCTCTATCAGAGGCTTTTTTCCATTGTTTTCTTCAATGGCTGTATACAAGTTCCTTTTTTTTCTTTTAATTTTTTTTGCCAATGTCAAATTGAGAACTGTAACCCTATTTAAGCAAAGCTTTATTTATGACATTTTGAAGGCCATTCAAGGGATAATGAAACACTAAATGAGGTTAGCATCATCTACTAACTAGAATCCCATCGTAAAACAAATCTCTGCTGTGTCAGTAAAACAGAATTGAAATAGATAGAAGCAAAAGGACACCACACAGTTAGTGTTGGGAGAAAGTTCAGTTTATTCACAAACAAACAAACATCATCAATCATAAAATGGTGCACTGACCTAAACTGAACCAAGTATACAGTGAATACCGAGATAACCTTGACAGAATTCCAGTAGCAGTTCATTTAAAGAAACAAACACAAATTGCACTGAATTGTACGCTTAATCTGGCTTACCCTTCCACCTCGGAGATTTACTTGACATAAAGCAGCTTCCTGTTTGAAGGAACACTATCATTAGCCTTCCTGTTGAGTATGGGCCTCTCTGGGGCCACTGCACAGACTTTGTTTAGGTAAGGTAAACACATCTGATTAAGCGTTTCATAGGTTTTGGACAGTGACGTACAGGAGATCCACATTCTCCTCCAAAAAGCAGATTGACCCGGTAACATTCAGCATTGCGATGCAGTAACCCCTACCGGTAACAAGTGGTGTCCCCCATCCTCTCCAGACTTTGGTAGCACAATGGCTTCCTCTCCGGACAGATTTGATTACCGTAAAAGTAGCATGACACGACGGCTGTTGCTTTCGTCTTAATTTCCACTCTGCACTTGATGAGACGGCATTCAATTGAGTGACAACTGTATCAAACAAACCTTTGGAGGATGCCAACGCTCAATGAGCTTCTTGTGGTGGTCAGTTAGGGGAATTACAGTCAATTTCTGTTGATTTAATTACAAGTCGCTGCGGTTGTATAATTTTCATTAACCAAAAGGCTTAGTCACCATTTGATTGATTCTAAATGGACATAGCTGTAACCGGTATCCCGCCACTCTCAGAGCATTCAGAAAATAACAGGTTGACATTCTGACACCGATTTGGGATTGGAGCTTGGTATGAGAAAAAAAAAGAGCTGCAGCATATTCCTTCATTTAATTCCTTTTCCCCACATTTCAGAGGGGAGCACATGGGAGTGCGGGTCTCTGCTCGTAGGGTGACCTGACCGGAGGATAGCACCCTTTTTGTAGTCCTTTCCTGCTGGGCAAGCCAGGCTTATCTTTCAGCGAGATAGAGAAAGAGAGCCATCTAGGGAAAAAGACAGAGAAAACAGAAAGGGAGGGGGGAGGAGGGAAGAGATCCTGCGCCTGCTCGTTGTGAGCACAGCAAGTGCAGCTTTCATCCGCTGCGGAGGCTGAGACGGAGGGAGTTGAAGTGAGCAAACAGAAGCTCGGAGAGTGCGAGAGCTTGGCAGAAAGGAGGACACAGTTAGAGGGGAGTAGTAACGAGCCATGATGGCGTGGATTTGTAAGTTCTAGCCCTCCAGCTCCTGCGGCATGCTGCAGTTTGCGCCTCGAACGTTGCAGAGCAGGGCACCTGCTTTTCTTTTGGGAAAGCCGAGAATCCCCGGGGAGGTGTGAATTTCTGGCACAAGTGCTGAGCACTGCGGCAGCCCGGTTCAAGCCAAGGAATGTAGCAGAAAGGCTGGGCAAAGCTGTGGATCATCCTCTCCAGACTTCGGTCCCCCGCCATTCATCAGCATCTCCATCCACTCCTCCCTTCCTCCTGTGTGCGTCTCCCCCACTCTGTGCATGGGAGGTGAGGCACTGGCAGGCTGTCAGTCAGCATGCGGCGGTGTGAACGGGCAGTCCAGTGCCCACAACACGCTATGGATGTCAGACACTCTGCGCTGTACTAATGAAAGGCTTCAAGCTTGCCTGGTAAGAAGAAACAGAACAAAAACGGTTTTGTTTTGTTTTTTTACTTGTTTTTTTTCCGCGCTCCTCTGACAATGCATTTGAAATTCAACTCATTGTTTGGGCATAGCTTTAAGGCCTATATGTATGCAAAGCACAACCAAGCCAGAAAATAGGGGTCTGACTATAGTCTGATGTTTCTAAGGCCTGTGGCATGACTGAGTCGACTCCCCATTGTAAGAAGAGGTCGCAATACATCAATCCGTCCATTTTCAAACACGTGTGCCCGCGTATTTGTATAGATCTAAAGAAAATACACCGGCCTGTGATGGGTTCTGCATCAGGACCTGTGGGGCTGTGGTGGGATTGTGCACAGGCAGCGGGAGCTACATGTAGCGTGCCTGTTCCGCTGTGACTGTAGCGACCCCGCTCTGCTCCCCTCCGGCTGGCTCAGTGTGAGCAGAGCAGCTGAGGAGAGGCTCTCACGTGGCTGCCTGGAAAAGAGCAGGCACATGCTCCCTCCATCTCTCCCAGGCCTCCGCTGTGGCCGTCTCCCTCGCTCGCTCGCTCGCTCGCTCCCCCATCCCATCTCATTACCTAACATGTGCAAACAGATACAGAACCAGGTGGCCCTGCTCTCACTTTCTGTTTTAACCTGTTTGGAAAGTGACTGCTCCCCGTGCACTTTTTCAACATCCCTCCGTTTGTTTGCGCTCCTCCTCCTCCTGCTTGGTATTTTTAGAGACGAATTACCGAGCACTGCAAGAGGGAGAAAGGAAAAAAAAAAACTACAAGGGGAGCAGTTTTGACAACGTGCGTCCCGCTTCCATCCTTCTCACTTTCTCCCTCAGGACCTCCTGTTTTCCCTGAGGTCTCCCATCTCCCTATTTCATTAGCTCTATATTCGTCCGTGTCCTTATTTCATCCTTCTTTTGTCAGCCTTTCTTCCTTTTTTTAACGTGTCCCAGGTCTACTACTTAACCTGTCATTGTTTGTTTCATGTATTTTGTTTTTATCAGATAGGACTTTGAATTAACGAGTCAGATTGAGTGCATAAATGCCTCTTCCTCAAGTGGCGCACCCCGGGGCCTCTTTATCATCCTGTGGCATGGAAACACCGTTAAACCCGAGTCTCTCTTCTGCTAATCTGTTTTCAGTTCTCTGACAGACACAGGTTACTTTACACTCAACAGCCATCTGTTGGCGTCACGTGATGCAATATGTGGAAGGGACCTGTCTGGCTCGCCGTGCATGTTTGCACGCCTGCCTTTCTGTAATGTTGCATAAATCTCTTTGGAAATTACTGAGATAATTGAGTGGTGGGTGATCTGTCACTGATTGCAATGAGAGAGTCCTTCAAGAATCTCACTATTTCATTAGTACTTACTCGGTTGAATCTGCTATGTATGCAGGGCAGTTGATTTAGAGGTCATTCTGTCAATCAATACCTCAAGTCAATGCATTTGTTGTCCTTACTGGTCATACATATATATATGTGTGTGTACTTTTATAGCACCCCGCATTTATTTAAATAAACTGGCCAGTCATTATTGTTTCCCTTCTGTTCAATCCATGCTGTTGTAAGGTGACAGATGAGGTAGCTCGAGGTAGCGTGCTTTGTGATGCCCAAAGCCCACGTTATTGGATGCACTGTTCTATATCTCACAGAAACAGTGCATCCCCTTTTTGATTCTGAGTATAGTCAATAAAGGCAATGTGTGTATGTAATTATGATCCAGATTCAACAGTGACTAAAGACCAACGTCGTATGTAGCCTGCTGCACTTTGGTGTTGTGAAAGTCACAAATCCCAGTTTTCAAGCTGCTCTACTTATGATTGAGGAGCAAGCTGAGCGGATGCTACTTTATTTTACTCTCTTGATGAAGAACAAGCGATAAGAAAAAGATGAGCGCCAGAGGCCATGTGCGTGCACATGTTTATGTGTGTGACAGCATCGGGAGGAGGGGGGATTGCTCAGGATTTGGCAACGGTTCCCGCATATGGATGTTTGCTCTCGGTCTGACATTTGGTGTGACTTAAAATCGGCATGCAGACGCCCCCCCCACACATGCGTCCAGACACAGATGTGCACTCCCAGGCTGAAGCAGCAGCTGTGGCAGCAGCAGCTGTAGCAACAGCGAGGCAGGACAGAGGTAGGGCTTTCACGTGGCAGAGCCCCTTGTTGCTGCAGGACGGGCAGACAGACCGTGAGCGCAGACTTGCATGCGTAAACAGTTGCATGTTCCCTCGGCCGCAAAAAGGAGATATAACGGCTGATCAAAGTATAGGAATGTTGTGTTCCCCCACTGCCATGGTCAATGAGCAGTGTGGGTGGGGGGGGGGGGGTCTTTAGAGGGAAACCTTCAAATAGTGACTTCTTTTTTTTTTTTTAAGCCACTCTGAAGATTTTGCATGCATAGCAAGTGTAAACACGCACATTTGAACACACTATGTTAATAAGACATCAAAGGCACTGGGATACCAGTTGGATCCTCTTGCACACATCCAAGGAAAATGCCCAAGCCGAGCGGCTAATGTCTCCCAGGGCTATTTTAGGCTGCCTTTAAAATTATAGCTCCCAGACTTCAGAGGGAGGAATATTAATTTCAGGATCATGGCTTTAGACAATGAGGAGCTAAAGATCTTCACATTTCTGTGAAGTACTGGTTATTTAACAGGTCTCAAGATCTAATATGGCCATCAGACGTGATGATTAACCCTTGTGCTCAGGAAACAGGATTACAAAATAGCGAGAGCCAGAGATGGGGGTGAGGCATGGGGATCTTAAATATTTAGATGTATATTTACATATAGACATAAATCATGATGTATTCACAGCTCAGACACTGCAGCAAAGAGGACCTGCAAAACCATGTCCCCCCAAAGCACCAGATTAACTATCTGTATCTCCTGCTCCTTTTTTATTTTTTTTCCCGTTTTTTCTGACTGCATTTATCTCCTCGGACTGAACTGAACTACTGATTTTGGCGCTCTTCTGAGTATCCTTTCTTTCCCTTGTCTGCATGTGTCTGAAAATAGCCATTACATCCCTGTAAACTGCATTGATTCATAAATCCAGTGAAATGCTTGTATAACAGCACTTAGTGATATGAGAATAATGCACCAAGCAGCAATTGGGATTCACGCTGCCCAAAGGAGGATGACTCAGGTCAGTCATATGTGCATTAACCATAGAGTAAAATATTTTGGAGAAGCTAGGGGGAAGATGGAGCTGTTATTACAGTCTGAAAATAGCAGTAACCATGAGAGTGTTTGAGTACCTCTAACCAACCCGAATCAAGCTTTGGGAGGTAATGTTTACTTCTCTTGTGGTCAGTCGGCCTCATTATTAATGGTTTGGAAGCTGCATTGGCACAGACAGTCAAATGTACATATACCTCTGATAGATGTACGGTTAAAAGGCTTCACATTAGCCTTTCATATGCCTGTCTATAAAGCCTGTCCAAACAATAGGGTCATTTTGCCATTAGGCTTTTTAAAATGACCAGAACCTGCTCCTCCACCCTCTCTTGAATCCCTTATGCTACTTTGTGCCCTCCAAAAAAAAATCTTATTGTTTACCAACCCTATTCATCTAATGTTACTAAACCTCTTTGTTTAGTAAGCAATTTTTTTTCTGTACAGTACCCTCTGGTCTGTCTTTATTCTATCTACCTTGAGCTGCTCCTCTCACTTGATCACATCTGCTGACATGCATTAATGCAGAACTGCAAAAGGTGACGTCATGGTAGCTGAAAATGCAATGGGCTTTTCCTCTTTTAGGGTCAGACTAAGCAGAGCAGATTAGCCCAGAGGCTGCAATCCAGAACAAGCGCCAGTGGGAGTGGCTAGTACTGCAAGATGATCTATTAACTTTATGCTAATTTATAAACACAGTTGCAGCCAGTTCATTTCGGTTATGGGCAATCCAATCTAGCCTTAGGCAACACGCCTTAGTGTGGCGCCTCAGAGAGCCAAAAGGATGCTGATCAGGTCATGTTGACACATTATTAACTACACAGCTCTAGCTTATAGCTTCAGAATCTGAACAAGACAAGACTCATCCAGTGCTAAGTTTTTTTGGAAATATTTCAGCTTGACCATTTCACTCAGATTCCAGAAGTCTTTTGACAGTTTTGTTGCACAGGACTTTGGTCCTTAGTGAACATCCAGAACTGCTGCTATTGGACACATGTTACATTTTTTAATAAATATTTTTCATTAAATGCTTATTTGAAAAATTGTTTGGCAACATTTTTCCTTAATATGGTAGCAATACCTTGATTATGAGGCGTACTCCACAGCAACTTCATATAGGAGTGCTATATATCCACCTCTCTAAAAATAAGCCATATCAAGGGCAGCCGTGTGGGGTGTAAATGTATACATTTTTTGAGCATTGTATTTATGAATGTACCTACTCAAAAAAAAAGTTGGGATTTGAAAATAATAGAATAGTTATTTATTAATCTATTAATCAAAAAGGCACTTCCATATTGTTTTTGTTTTTTTTTTGCAACCTTACTTCTGCCTTTATTCATACATTACCTTTGTCCCACTTTGCCTTTTTTTCCGTCAGCAGATATCCTTACTACCTTCAGCCCTCTGTGTTGTCACCCATCCCACTTCCTTCCGCCCGAGAATCCCCTGCAGATGGCAGTTTCTGTGCTCTTTCCCCCAAGGACAAAGTGTTCCACATTGGGCTTAATGCACTTGCCAGTTTCCTGCCTCCTTTGAGCCCTTAAATCACCTCACTCACTTGTGATTTCTAATTCGATTCAAAGTCTTGAATTATATGAGCTTTTAGAAAGTGAACCGGAGAATTGTCTGAGGCCTGTTAGCGTTAGGTTACAGCTCAGGGAGGATATTTAAGTATTTTAATTAGGCTAGGGTCTAATTGCTAAAGTTTTACCTGTGGGAATGCCAGTGACATACTTTCCGTATAGCACGCTGTCAGGTGTTTAGTTTTTGACTGTGATTGCACACAAACACAATACCTTGTTTCCTGACCAAATTAACTCAACTGGTATAAGATGGAGACATCAAACATTAGGTCCTACCAGCCTCCTCTTTCACTGTAACAATGTTGACAGCAAAGTAAACTGGAGCTTTGCAGATAACTCATTGTGTAGTGTGTAGTGATGCTTTCTGACGCAGTCCCCCCCCCCCTTTTACCAACACACAAACATGCTCCTCCTGCTCTGTCTCTCTCCCTCTTCTTGGGAACAGTTCAAGTGCACATGAATGGCTTGACGGGCTGCCATGGCAACTGCACGGCCAACGCAGTCGGGCTGACAGACATTTCCGACCTAGTCAGGCGTCAGCACATCGGTGTTGCCGTGACAACTCTGTAAACAGCATGCTTTCCTTGTAGAAAAATACGAGATAAGAGGAAAGAGCAGAGGAAAATGATAGGACTCTTTATCAGTTGGGGTGTATTCTGCACAAATCTTCACAAGTTTTATTTAAAATTCCGAAGTCATCAGTTAGTTAAAGATGCATGAATCACGTGCTTTGCTTTCATGTTGGTTCTTCATTACAGTAAATATGTCTACTAGTTAGTGGTCAATTGGACCATTTGTGTGTCTGCTATTTGCAATAACAATGAGAATAGGGTTCTCCTAAGTAGGTCAGTTGTTGGTGTGAGCCTGGGCAGGCTTATCTGGGCACACAGTGGTCCAGCTCAGTGGACCAGCTCCTTTTGTTCCACAGCACAACTCCGCTGAGGGCTCCCACTGAGGCGGCCAGCATTGCTGCAAACCCATGGTCAAGTCTTCCAGCAGCACAGCTAAGAGTTCTGTCTATTTCTTTTCCAGAGGTACAGAGGTGCTTACTGATGTAGTAATCCTTACATGTTTTTGACTGTGAATAGTCTGGGTAGTTTGGTTTGAGAATGAATGTGTTGTCATAAGGAAATACTCAAACATTTGCTCGAAGCTTGAATTGTGAAGTGTTCCACCACTGAATTAGATATCCTCAGTAACATTTGAAACTATACTATATGGAAAAAGTAGATGTAAACGTTTGCCCTGCTTAAGCGATTAGGCTGTGAGCATCATCAGGTGCCGTGGCCCTGCACTGTGGCAGTGCATCGACTCATTCATATGCGTTGTCTCTTCCCGAGTTTTTTTGAAAATGTGATTAACAAGTGGAACATGTGAAAGAGGGGGGCGGACTCTGTTTATGTGGCCATGAGTCAGCGCCTATGATATCTGCACCTTTGACATGAACAAACATGGGGAGTTCTACCATTTTATTACAAGCCCATTTCCAAAAGGTATTAGATGATCTTTGGATTATAGATAAAAACAGATGTTATTTAACTATACCCTGGATTTTTGCATCTGGAGTCATTAGCATGATCCAGAAAAAGGTTTTAGAGGGCATGTTTACTGGTGGGCTCTCATTTAGTTACCAGTCTTTTTAAAGAAATCTCAGTATTCTTAGCGTGGCAAAAAAGCAAAAGCAAAAAGTATCAAAACTTTTTGTCCCCTTGCCTCTATAGACTAGAATAGGCTGTAAAACTCCTCAAATCTGAGCAGCTGACTGAGCTTACAAAATAACGCAAGGATTGTTTTTATATCTGAGTTTTGGAGTCAGCGTTTATTTCAGACTTGTTGATTTATGCTTTGAAAGCTTTCTTTTTAAAAAGGGTGTCTTAATATTTGAATATAAATTGTATTCTGGTCATTTCTTTGCGGGGCACAACATGCATCAAAGAATGAGTTCGTGTCTAAGGAACAGTATGGATGTGTGTCCACAAAATGTGTCAACCAGAATCCCGGAACTCATTATAGTGTGATTTAGAAGGAGTTTCAGATGTAAAGTGACCTGAACGCCGGTGATGTCAGCTCTGCCATTCATGAAACACATGAATAATTGAGAAGCAGCAGGCTCAGTGCACCGGCTCAGAGTAGAGGTGGAATGCAAAGTGAAAGCCATCTCTTCCCTCATTTGCTCTGTCTCTGTCTCTGTCTCTCACCCTCACCCTCTCACTCCCCCTCTCTCTCTCTCTTTCTCTCTCTCTCTCTCTCTCTACCCTGGCTTGCACGTTCCCCCTCTATCTCTTTCCATCGATTGTGAATGTGCAGCCATCATTTTTGTGAACCGGGCACAGAAATCGAAAGAGGAGAGCCTCCGTTGGATACACGGAGAGGCAGAAAGCAGGCAGATGATCCAACAGACGGTGGACCCAGAGACAGAAGAGAGGGGGGTGAAAAATGGGAGCTCATCAGCCTCGCATAGACCGACGAGAACAGAGTGAATTACAGCAAAAGGGAAAAAGCAAAGCCTCATATACGGCCTAGGTGGCTTCGTTCCATCCGCAGGGAAAACACCATCTTTCAGTCGGCTTCTGCAGCGTCCGCTTCCTCCTCCTTTTTTCCCCACATCCTCCTGGCATGCTCCGGAACTCGTCCGCCCTCCTCCCCTTTATCCCTCATGCCTGTCTCCTCTCCTCATCCACCTCCCATTCCTCCTTCCGTGCCTCATCCAAGGCTCCCGCTGTGTGAATGAAGCCGTTTGAAAGGCGCCGATTGCTGCGGAGCGGCGTTCTCCATGGCTACAAGCAGGTCAGTGCCGAGAGCAACTGCCTGCCTACCTGTGTCTGCAGTCAGCCTCAGCTGCACCGAGCCCTCATTGATTAGTTTCAGTTTTTGGCACCGTTTGGAGGAGAATATGAGACAAGGGGGACAGCTGCACTTCAGACCACCAGTGTGCCTCTTCTTTGGCAGGTGGCGTTAAGGGCCATGTAAGCTGGTTATTAGGAGATCAGAGCTGGCCGGGGAAGATCAGTGGCCCTAAGCCTGCTCGAGAAAATCTCCCAGCCTGCCCCTTCCACGTCTCCATTTATCTGTCCCTCTGCCTTTCCTCTTACGCTGAGCGAGAAAAAGAACGATCGCAGTCCGTAGGATGATCCGCTGGGTGAACAGCTCATTACTCGGAGCTGCCGACGAGGAGATGGTGGTGTTTGAGTGCATGGCGGTGGCCAACGAGGGCTGCCGCTGCCACGAGGGCTGCTATGGCGAGGTGTTGGGCGACCGTGTCTTTCAGCAGGGGTATGACGGATTCTGATGCATGTCCGAAGGGGGTGTGTGTGTGCGTTTGTGCGTTAATGCCAGAGTGAGATTCAAGAGAGAGTGGATGGGTGGGGTTGGAGGGGTTTTGTTTTGCAACCTGTACAGTTTAAGGGTTTAATTCGCTCGTGTTTTGTAGATAATATGTGTGTTGTTGCTCATTTGATCAGCCCAGAGAGGCAGAGCGAGCTGCAGGATGTGGGCGTACGTCCTCTGTCCACATGCGGGGCCATGTTTATGTCTGGCTCTGTGCTGGGTGTGCAGTCCTGTCCGGGCATGCGCACTGGCTGCTGGTGAGCGTGGTAGACCTCATGGTCTCTTTCAAACCAAGCCGTGCTGAAGGGCCACTGCCAAATGGGTTTTTTCCAGGATCAGCAGAACTGTGAAAACAAGTGGGGCCCTCAGAAAGGCCCGGAACTCTGTTCCATTGTGAGGCCAAAAGTTTGGACAGCTTGAGCCAGTTGGATTTACAGCTTTAGAGTTTATTTAAAGCAAAGACTGTAACAAAGTGGCGCAAAGAGAATGTTTGTTTCTCTTTCTTTCTTTTTTTGTAATTCACTATGGAAGTAAGAAGCTGACCCATTTTGAACAGCTCAGACATGTCAGGGTCTTCTATCAACTCTGTGTAGAGCTCTGTCATTCAGATTAGTTCTGTTGTGAAGCCGATCCCAGAATGCAAATCAACATGCAGTACTGTAAAAAATGTGATGATGTTGCATTTTAAAGGTATCATAATATTCTTCAGGGGTTTTCCCCCCTTACATTCTCTCTGTTATTCCCTCGTACTGAACTTGTTACCGCCTGAAATGACTCAGTTTTACTTGAGCTTATTCTTCGCTGCCTTGTTCGCATTGCCATGAGAAACATTTGCACTACGCCTGTCGTTTGCCACTTTCTAAACTACAAAAAGGAGCTGCCACGTTGCTCTCTGCCATTTTGAAGTGGACTATGCTTTTCAAAAGCGCCTCATTAAAGCTTTCAGACTGAAAATGTCAATCGCCCCTGTGTGTGGAGTGTGATTAACATTAAAGCATTTAATTACAACAAAGAAGACCCCGAAAATAAAATAGTCGCTAGAAATTAGATCCGTTCTTATTCTTTAACTCTAATCTTTAACTATCTGTGCATATTTTTACTGTACGGTGAGATTGACTTTCAGTCCATTCAAAGAGTGCTTTTATGGCTTTAGACTCTTCCACCTCACAAGGTCTCTGCACTGGCAGTATTTAGCCTAAAGACAAAACAGACACCACTTTTTATTATGAGCATTCACTGTGATTTATCAGAGGGGCACTGGCCCCACTGGCCCCACTGGCCCCTGCTTTCACCCTATGGGCCCTTGAGGTGATGTGAGGTGATGTGTCCACATATGATGCTTCCTAAATGATGCTTCCTAAAATGATGCTTCCTAAATTCTAGTCTGTCTGTAGGACAGACTAGAATGATGGTACATTCCATTTGAACTTTAAAAATGGGAATTCTCTGTTCTCATGCAGGAATATTCAACTGGAATGTCACAAAACAGAACCACATATTAATGTATTAATTCAGACAGGCGGCATATAGACAGTTTCTATAAATTGTAGCTTTAAAAGACAGTTTCTGAATGTATAACACATAACAGTCTAGTCTCTGTAAGTTAGCATGTTGCTACAGTGTTTGTATGTTGAAGGGTATACCAGCAACAGCTGGTATTGCTAATAATAGCTGGGTTCACAACTTCTAGTAAATCCTACTTGCAACTTAAGCACAGCCAACTCAGGTGTGGCGTCATTCCCAGCTCCAACTTCCAAGTTCCAGCTTTAAGGTATATGGCATGCAACTGCAGAGAGAGCCCAGAAAGCTCTCTCAAGTTTTGGTGTGCATGGATGATGGATCGACACTTTCATTTTTTACACATATGGTTATGAAGGGGTGCTTATTTTTGAAGAAAAATACTTTATCGTACCTTTCATATATATATATATATATATATATATATATATATATATATATATGTATATACTTTTTACCTAATAGAATAGATAAACAAAGCAATATATTCAACTAAAGAATGAATCAATAGCCATTAAGTGTTGTGAAACAAAATGTTCATCATCAGTAATTGAATGTTACTCACTTGTATTGAACGTTAACGTGTCAGCGTATCAGTAACACGTCATTATTGAGCCCAGATGGCTTGTGAGGCATTGTCTGTCATATTAACTTCCTGTTTCCAACTCAGACAACATCTCCGACAGCAGAGCAGCTTCAGTATATTTAGCCACACACAGTGAATATTTAAACCTCTGTCTCTGTGTTCACTGTTGCTATAGCGATATTCACTGAAGGCAGAGCTTTATTTGAGCTTTATGGTCGTGTGCACGGTACCCCAAGTGATATGGTTTCTTTTAACTTTTCTTTTTTTCTCAAATTTTAATAATAACTGCTTGCCGCTTTTTTCAGGTGTCTTATTTTTCTCAGGAAAAGAACTCAAAAGTTCATGCAAGGACTGATTAATTTCCCTGTTTGATTCTTATAAACCTCCTTTAAACAGTATTGCGCGTGTACTGCATATAGTCTCTGTTTCATTGTCTGTTGCTATAGACAGGTACTGAGCTGTTATGATGGTAACAGGTTTGTTCTGACCTGAACACACACATGGTCATTCATTACGTTTCCCAGGCTTTACAGTCCAGAGATGATGCCCTGACAGGTGCACGGTCTGCAAGGGGTGTGTGCCAGGAAACATTTATCAACAGCTGTTTTGGGTTCCATGCTTTTGTCTGCTCGGCTGCAGGGTAGCATCAGCAGCATGTTCCCTCCATCCACACTTAACCGTGATGGTTCAAAGAGCAAACTGTTGTGGGAATGGCTGATTGGGTTTTGTCCTTCGTGCTCTGATGACAGTCATGTTTCCATGCTAACTGCTGTTCATCTGGAAAAGAGGTGATTTGTTGGTTCAGGAGGGAGGCACAGTGGTGTGATGGTTAGCGCCATCAACTCACAGCAAGAGGGTTGTGGGTTCATGTCCCGGGGGACCCAGGACCTTTCTGTGTGGAGTTTGCATGTCTTCCCTGTGTCTGCGTGGGTTCTTTCCAGGTTCCCTGGTTTCCTCCCACCATCCAAAAACCTGCGTGTGATGTTGATTGCCCTTAGAGTGAGTGTGTGTTGTTGCTTGTCCTTGTGTGTCTCTGTGTGGCCCTGCAATGGACTGGCGGACTGTCCAGAGTGTACCCCGCCTCTCGCCCATTGACAGGGTTAGGCTCCTGTGACCCCATTAGGGAATATGCAGTCATGATGATGGATGGGTGGTGGTTTGGCAGTTTTTGTTGTTTATTTTGATCATTTTTATGGGCTCTGGATTATTTTCCCAGAAAACAGGGAAGCTGAGCTGAGGCGATTGGCTAGAGGCCATGCAGTGAATACAGCTGCTTGCAATTGAAAGTTAGGAACACAGACAAGTATCTGACCTGTTGCCCTACTAGTATGTTAAGATAATAATAAAAGATCATTTCCCTCTGGGATTATTAAAGTATTTCTGATTCTGATAAGAAGAAAACTAAACAAAATTGGCCTGACGCATGCTCTCTGATATCCTGAAGCATACAGCTGAACAGCAAATTAAGTACGTGGAAACAAAAAATATTAAATTCAATTTCAGTTCACCTTTAACATGTTTTTACTATATTGTCAGTTTGTAACTGACCAATAAAAGTGTCTTGTTTTGTCAGACCATAGGACGTTTTAATAAAGGATAAGAATAAAATAAAATAAGAATGTTTGCAGAGATTTCTAAAAACTTTATGTTTTTATATTTAAGAAGAAAAATTGCCCCCAAAAAATCCAACTTAAATAGAGTTCAGTACACTTCCAAGTAAACAGAAGCAAAGTATCCATAATAGTTAGAAATGAATTAAGAGTTGCATTTTAATATGATACAAATCAAATTTTCAGAATACATCTGCGTGACTTCAGCCATACAGATCAACCAGCAGCTGCCCTGCTATCAGGAAAACTGTTGAGTACTGTTAACCTAACATTTTTCATGGTTAGAGGTACTCTTAAAACCACAATCTGTCTTTGTGATATTTACCTCAAATGTTAAAGATGCCAGCTGTAAATAATGCATAGTGAGATGCTTCTTAACAAGTTACTCACAGAGCAGACACTGACGAGTTTTATGTTGTCACTGCCGTTTAATTTTTCAAAGCCAATCAGTCCCCAGACCGAAGCCCGCACTGAGATCTGTCTCTGATGACTGAGAAGAGTCGAGACAAACAGGCTTGCTTTAGAAAGCTAATACTAGCAACCATGCAGCTGCACAGGGGTCATATTCCACCCAATTATAAAAAATTGAAATTTGTCTTCTCCAATGTTTTAGTGATCGGTCAAGAAATAGATTGGCCTAAGCAAGACAAATTCCTTACAGTTACAAAGCTTTAGCGTCATCAAAGCATTCGGGATAGCAGCCAAAGGTTTTTTTTTATGTTTTTCTGTAGTAGGAGTTTACGGAGCCTAAAATTAAAACACATGGATTAAAAAACAAGAAATGCAGGTTTTTCTTTCTCTGAAAGAGAATATTTTAAATAATTTATTTGGCTGCTGTTTAGGAGGTCATCCACTGACAAAGCTGGCCGTGAGATAAGACAGTTGCTTATCACCTGTGCTAACCTGAAACCTTTGCTGGGTTAGTCCGTCTGCCTGTGCACCGTATGTTTGTGTTCTCCACCCAGCGTGTTCATGCATTGTGCCCATTCAGTAATCCCAACATTACTGTAAGGCATAAAAAGGTGATGTGAGATCTGAGAATAAAAGCAGACATTGCAAATCCTGACAGCAGCTAGGCTGTGACATCTGTACCTCCGCTGCCTCATTTGGGACTAATCATAAGTCAACGTGCAGTTTCTGATGGTTTTCCTCTGAAAAGAGAGTGTTTATCATGAACGAATGTTTGTGCTAACAACACTACCAGATGTGCATTATTCAGCCGCCCGTGCTAAACAAACAGCTGAGCTCTGTGATGTCACTGTTTTTGTTGTTGTTGTTTTAGCTCCATCAGCACAGCCTGTCCTGACAGGCGGGCAGGAGCTGTCGACACAACCCTTTAGGATTCAGAGCTACATTGAGGTCCTGAGTGTAACAGTAGATCAGTAATTCATGGCCACTAACGGCAGCCATTGGCCGCTCGTGACGTAACGGCTTGCATAACGCCATGTCAAGTAACCTGGGCCCGCAGGGCTGCGGTCAGCCTTTTGTCAGCTTCCGTCATTGGAAGTGGGGAAGCTCCTCTCTGTGTCATGGATGCGTGCGTGCAGGTCCGTGTGTCCGTTTGTGGAGAGGAGTGTCTGGTTCTGGATCACAGAGTCTGTCTGATAAGAATTGTATGTAGATTGAAGTAGAGATACTTGTCTCAAGACTAAAGTCCATACATTTGGATGGAGAAAGTAATTATAAATGAGAAATACACAACTCTAAATTTACTTTTTGCTTTTAAAAAGTTTATTTTTTTATTTAAAAAAAGCAAACTGGCAGATCATGCCGTTTTACTGCATCCCTCATGGCTGCCACTTATGTTGATGTTGACTAACAGCATTAGCCAGGTTTGCACATGGCGCTTCAAACCCGTTAATCCTCAAGTGATGTAAGCCAGATGATACAGTGTGTTTGTTGTACTGCTGTACACCCTGACCTGTGAATGAATGACACAACATTGTTTTTCAGTTGATATTTTGGGATATTTGAGTTGGGAAATCAGAATTTAGTCACGATTAACCCAAACTGTGTTCGATTTCATGTACAGTTGTACGGTTATGATAGATTTATTTTTTGAAGATATATTACATATAGATTATACTTTAAGATAGATATGGTCTTTATGTGTATGTAGTTTATTTTCATTCAATCTTTTTCTTATAATTTTCTTATTTTGATTTGATTTTCTTATGGAAAATCCTATTCAAAGTTTGTTTTTTGTTTTTTTCTCTCAACCTTTTTTGTTCTTTTCCATCTTTTTTAGCACTGCCAGTAACTCAAACAAGAGCACCCCTGCCTGCTCGCCAGTCCTGCGTAAACGCTCGCGCTCTCCAACACCACAGAGCCAGGAGGGTGAGAACATGGTGGAGAAGGGCTCCGACCACTCTTCTGACAAGTCCCCCTCCACGCCCGAGCAGGTCGTCCAGAGAACATACTCAGTGCAGTCAGCACGAAGCGGTGGGAAGAACTCCAAGGTGAGTGACACGTGATAAGAAACAGAGGAGAGCCTAACCGTGCAGGTGGTGCACTTTAATCCTAATTTTGTCATGCTCTCAGCAGCTCTTTGCATTCTGAACTGTAAACACCCTCCACCCCCCCCCCCCACCCCCCAAGCTCTGATCTCTGTCAACATTGCTGAGGTGTCCCCTCTTTGCTACCTCAGTACTTTTAGAAGACGCTCACAGGAGGAAACAGATGCACGATGCTTTGTGAGATGTTCACTAACTGGGCTCCGGTTTAAGGCTTATGGAACTTGAGGTGCTCGATTCATAGGGATAACACCTAGGGATCCATTTCACACTTCCCTCGTCAACTTTGTGTTTTCAGAAATTTTAGTTTCATCTCAGCTAAAATGAAAGATAAGTACCTTCCACTAAAAACAAGGAAGCTTTCATTTAGATGAAACTGACCCAGGGCTCTGCTTGTGCCTGTTGTGAATACTTGGAAGATGTAGTATTAAAGGCCATTTAAAGCGACATTATAGCAGACTTTGGAGGAAACATTTAGAGAGGACAAAACAAGGCTTACAAATTTAGATACGTACAATATTAGGCTTTATGGAGGACCATCGACTGATGCCATAAGCACAATTCCTTCTTTCCTTATCAACATTTTCTTGTAGTATTTTCTTTATGTTAATGTCGATGGCAGTTACCTACAGACTGGACTTACAGCCGTTTGCGAAATAAGACAGTAAATTGATGTGAAATTCAGCTTTGTGTGTCTCATGCACAATGATGGCAACAAAAGTGTGTTTTGTTAAGTTTGTTAGCACCCACTGACATCCGGAACCCTTCCTTAACTCATGCCTTGGCCTGAGGCCACATTTATTCCCACAAACCTGTATGAATATGTACAAATGAAAACTATTATGAAGCTTCCTTACAAAGGCAACCGTTAAAGTTTGAAATAATAATTTTGAAATAACTCATGAAAATGCATGTAGTGCCACTAGTGCTCTTAAATACTCTGGTGAAAAAAAAGCCATCTGCTTTTATATAGATTTAGACAGAATTAGGGTTATTGTAAAATAAAAAAATAGCTTATTTCTTTCACACAAAAGATTCCATTGCAGAAATGTGTTATTGGGACAGCTATTAGATGAGCTGGCATTTTTGTGTTCCCGTCATGCAGCATTCTCAGATTTGTACATTTTCATCAGATGCCTCGGCTCTGTGACAGTTCCAGTGATTTGTTAACTCCTCTGTGCACTGACTGCATAAATACAAAAGATTTATTTCCAGTGTAGTGACGCGTGTGCTTTGATTGGTTATTGATTTGGTGTGCAAGTTATCAGCTACAACTATAACTCTTGTCCCTTGGGAGAGACTGTGCTCTACTCTCAATTTCAGCTTTATTACTTTACATACCGTTCACTCACTTCCTGAGATGCGCAGCTGTAATGGATAAAGAATAGCTTAAAAGAATTTTACGTGCATATATTCTGTATGAGTAGCCTTATCTTTAGTTTGAAGAGTTGTAAATCTGTATAAGTAACCTGTCCATTTCTGTCATCTTTTTTACATCAAGATTATTTCACAAAACGAGCGTGTAGCTCTCATTTTAATCCCCAAAATGCTGTATATATCCCATCCTTCTTTATCTACCCTCCCATCCTGTCCTCATCTATCTCTGCTGTTCTATATCACTTGTGTCCTCTTTAAATTACTTTTCTCTCCTGAACACAGTGTGCACGTCTTCTCTCTGCTGCTCTGCTGCTGCTACATGCCACATGATGATGTGTTCCATCTGATAATGACTGTCCAGCTCTTCTGTTAGCTCTTTTAGCTGTTCCTTCTTGCAGTTCTTTTCATTTTGTTATCATTTTTCTATCTGATTCTTTTCTTTGTTCTTCTCCTGTTTGCATGCTAGTCTCACAAGCGACTTTCCAAAGTAAGCATTACTCTTTTTTTTTCTGTTTCTGTCAAATGTTTATGTGCCCACCTTCCGTCTGCAACACTTCTTGTCTTGTGAGCTGCTCTGTGAAAATGTCCAAGCCTTGTTTGGAATGCTTCACCCTGAACTGAGACTGCCCACACTCCCTGCAGCAACTGTTTCCAGCCCCATCCACACCCACAAACTAAGCATCTGGACACTTCTTTTTCCTGCTGTCCTGTCCTTTCCATGATTCCTTTTTCTATGCTGTGTCTGATTAAACAAATTCCCCACTAATATATTGGGGATATCCCAGTGTCTGTACTAAGTTTGGCAAACAGACAGGAATGTCAGATCAGGATGTTTTACTTTTATTGCTTTCAATTGTAAGAAAAAAGGTAAATAAAGCAGAATGACGACTCACATGTGCACATATTTGTCAAAAGGTTCTGCAGAAGTTTGGGATTTAGCCACATATTAAGAACATGTAAATTCTTGATTGTCATGGATAGAACAGCAAACATGCTCCCTTTCCCTCCTTTTTCTTCTTCTTTGTCTTCATCCGTGCCTTGCTCCCTTCTTGACTGTACTGACTGATTGTTAACGTTAATCTGTTATGCTGTGTATTGTCGTGTTCCCACCTTAGACGGATAAACTCTTAAAAAGCCAGAATTACATAATTAACTAAGCAGCCTTTCTGCAGCTTATTAAGGGAATCCTTCTCTCGTGCCACAGACTGGTGTCATGTTTTATTAAATGGCTGTAATACTGCTTTATCCATCTAATTTGCTTCTTCTCATTACCTCTTTTTTTTTAAAATCACTGAATGTAGCAAATGTATGCAGAGATAAGATAAAAGGTGTACTGGTAAAAGAAAAAAGAGCTTATCCGGTCACATCTTGTATTCCACAGAAAAAAAGGGCTTTGTAGTTGGGAGTTTGGGGTGAAGAGCATCCTCGTAGCTTCCAGTGCAGTAGCGCAGTGTTTGGTGCAACCACACACACACAATCACACACTAATTGATTACATCACTCCACTTTTCTGTGTCACAGTTCAAGCTGCCCCAAACTCAGTTGCAATAACTGCCATCCCCCCCCCCCCCCCCGCTCCAAATATAAGCCTCCACGGTGGTCACGTGATCCCGTACAAGGCATGAGGTCATTCCAGCAATGTGAGCTTGATCGCCCTAACCCTAATGCAATCTGAATAAAGGAGAGCACACTGCGAAAGCGGTGGCCCTGTGCCCGATTGCAAAAACGGGCTCATGATGATGGCAGCAATCAATCAGGCTCCTCATCCGTTGCACCAGCGGATAGTTTTGTGATGGTAGTCATAGACGTAGTTCGTAGTTGCATCTGCCACAAACTTTCTGGACCTCGGCTTTTCCGCTGTTCCTCCATTTCTGTCTCTGTCCATATTACTCACTGCTTTGGTTAACCTTTTGTTTTCTCTTTTATTTTTCTTTCAGTATGACAGGCTAAACCTGATTAAAGTAAGCATTTCATCCTTTTTTTTGTCTGACCTACTGACAGCCCCTGCTGGCCCCCTAAATTCCCTACCCCCCCCAGCCCTCTTCTGCCATAGCGTAGCTGTGTTACTGTAGGATCCCGCATCAGTTTTCGGGTGTTTCTGTCCTTTTTCAGTACTTCCCCAAATCAAATTGAAAGAATAATCACTGTTTTTTTCAGCTATTCTATGACTTATGTTTATTTTGTTATGTTAGAATCAGCTAAATGCATCAGCGTCTGTGGCCACAGATGTAAAACCCTGTGTAATGTGGCAACTAAAACTTTCCATGCACAGATATGGACGGGTCTATATGCTGTCCCTTTAGACTGGTGTCTGCATGTGGCTCTCGTTGATGAATCTTGATCAGTGTGCAGCGAATCAGGCCTTCACTCACATTTGTAGCTATGAACAGATGTTGTTATAAAAGTATAATGTCTACTTAACAACCCAAAGCAATTGTGTTTCTACGTAGTGATCTAAATTCTGAATCCACATCTACAGCTAAATTAAAAGTAACAGAAGCCGTCAGTTGGATTTCAAATGAGAAGCCAAAATGTGCATCGGCTCAGGAGGACCAACTCAGAGCTAAGGCAGTAAGACCAGTACCAGCTGCTCTATGTGCAACTGATGAATACACCATATATCCTTACATGGGATGATCCAGATGTACAAGTGGAGAATGGTGCATTAGCTGAACTGTGGACAGTTCTAGGAAGCCTCAAGTCAAACTTGGGCTGTCTAACATCTTGTGCCAGAGAGGTAAAATAAACTCCCTGTGCTTAAAGTCACTTTATACATAGTCCTCCAACAGCACCGGAGCAGCCTGCCCGGCACATATCCATTATTAGCTCAATTATCTGCAGCACCCCCTTAATGTTGGAAAATCTATTGATAAGAAACAAATTCAGAAAAGAAATCAGTTTAATTCTATGTTTTTATTTCTGTTGCTTTTTTACCATTCCTCATTTCACCCTTTCTTTCTTAAAATGCTCTAAAAAATGTGTGTAACACATTGTAAATGGGGGCGGCATTTTTAACTGAGAATCCCGCCGCTCGAGCTACATAAACAACTCGCATTTCCTAGAGGCTGATGTGCTGTGCCTTCCATTTCTCCCTGCTGAACCCCTTATGCTTTTCACCTCGTGGAGGGCTCCTGTCTGGTTACAGAAAAGATGACAGAGCATAGCCATGTAGAACTGGACCCAATTGTAATGCTGTGTGTCACACTCAGTGTCAAACACTCCTCAGGGAAGAGCCTCATATAGCCCAAGAGCCACCAGCAGTCTGCTTTTCAGATTCTCGTGTGGGCACAGTCTGACTCTCAGAGGGCAAGCTTTACACAAGGAGTTTCAAGAAGAGCCAGTGGAAGTTTGTGCTCTGTGGTTGCCATCATCCATAAATGGTCAGAGGAACAACTCCCCATGTCTTCGCTGCCCCTAACCAGACCCTAGGGGTTCTGTCTGGACATGGGTGATTGGAGTCCTCCTTTTGTCACCATGCAGGCCTTTGCACTCCTCAGAGTGAACGCAGACCAACCAGTAGGTTTTGTAATTTGATGATCAAACTTTATTTCACAGATCATCCATCAAGCCAAAACACAGCCTGCATCAGTGTCTACCCGCACAGTGATTTTACCGGTAGTTATTTTGCGTAGCACAGAGAGATAGATGGAGCCTGGAATCTAGCCCAGCTGCTATAAGTTGATAAATGGGGTACACCCTTAACTGGTTGCCGATCCAGCCAATATAAAGAAATATGAGGCACTTTTCAGCCAGAGTTCCAAGCAAGCCGCGTCAAGCTGATAATGTGACGTCTGCAGACTGCAGACCAGTGATTGGCCAGAGAGCTGCATCACGGAATGGGCCATGAACGCAACTGTTACTGTGACAACCCCGGACATGTTGATGTCGTTCTCACCTGTAATGGAAAACAGCCAGAGTCGAGTTGAGTAAAGGTCAGCAGGTGCCTTTGCAGGGATCCCAAACTGCAGTCCAAGAGGGCTGCTGTCCAGCAGAGTTTAGACCTTTCCCTTCTTCAACACACCTGGTTGTAATTGAACACATCTCTTAAAAAGATTAAGTTCTTCGCAATTCTACCAGTGGTTCAAGTGTCAACAGAGCTAACCATCACGCCACCGTGTGCCCCCAGCAAAAAGCCATGCGTCAAACTGTTAAGCAAATTTCTCAGACTGCACCCAAATGGCAAAAAAGGCTACATAAAATGTAAACATCTGTGCTTTCCATCAATGCAGAGCACATACACAGCTATGTTTAATCCTTTAAGCACTCATATGCTATTTCAATTTTCTAAACTGGATTTATCAAGTGCTTAAGTTTGTCTTTAGAAATCTGCAGCAAAAAATGGCTTTTTTTTTTCAATGGAAATTTCTGAGAACTGTAAATCTGCACTATCTGCAGGGAAGCTTTCTGTTTTATCTATAAAAAAAGTCAATTGTAATTGTCTTATTTGGTTTGAACAAACAGAATCGACCTGCCTTAATTTCCCTCCTAAGAAACCTTGAAAATAAACAGGAATTGTCATAAACTGACCGGCTACAGTCCCATAAAGTCAGTCACAAGAGCACAGGCATACACGCATGCCTTATCCAGACAGTAGCCTCAAAGTAATTCCACTCTCATGTCTCTGTCACCTTCAAATCAGATTAGTCCACATTAGCTCTGCTATCATCACTGTCAGGCCTTGGGAATGCTATTGCAGCTTTCTGCTCACTAACACCACTCCCTGCAGACGAGTATCAAACCTTGTCCGACAGAGGGAACAACTCAGATGTGCGTCCGGTCTTTGCAATGAGAGATTTGCAATAACCAGCTCTTCATTTAGCCTTTGGTTCATGTTTTGAGGTCATACTCAAAGCTGATTATCTGTGGGGTCAAAAATCGGTCACATGGACTGGAATGTTTAACGTGAGTCCGGCTACAAAAGTTGAACTATAAAAAAAACTACAAAAAAAAGTTGGATAAACCAGAAACCTTTTTTTTCATAGATTTCACTACTTGAGCCTGAAATGTTGTCATTTGTAACTTCCATGAATATGCTCGATGATGCAATCCTTCCTTTCCTTGTTCTCCTTTTTCTCCCTTTAGACACTCTTTTCTTTATTTCACCCCTTGAATGATCATCTGCATGTTTCCACTCTGGGACTATAGCTCTTTGAGTGGAAAGAGTGTTTATGTGACTAGAAAACACTGCAATAGTGCATTCTGCTTACATGAGACCTCTCTGCTGCCTCCTGCTGTTGGAAAACTGCCATGAACGTCGCTAACAACAAATCCTACTTGATTAATTTATTGCAGAGGCACAATTTTAAATTATTTTAATGTGGTGCATAACGTTGTGTTTCCATCTGTCCAAAACTATCATGCAGGTGAAACATTTTCACATTTTCTCAATCAGATGGTTATACAATGTTATTCCAAATGCATGTCTAAAAAAAGTTATTTAATCATTGTCAAAGGTGAAGATGGATATTTTGGTCTGTAAGTTGTTCTTGCGTATTTGAATAAGCCGTAATTATGCGTACAATCTAAAAAGGTTTAAATGGGATTTCATAGTAGATCAATTTCTGCAAATACTTTAGAGTAACTGTGCTGGCTTTTAGGCCATCTGTAACCTGTTATTAAGAGGGATTGTGTGCCTTATTCTGTGTTTCTGTTTTCTCTCACAGACTTTCTTAAACGTATCCTCTTTCTTTGTCTCTCTCTGTCTCCACAGAAAAGCCAAAGCTGGTACAATGTAAGTCCCACCTTGATTTTTATCTACACTATAATTTGCTTGTGTGTTAAGTGTGTGGGTGTGTGGGTGTTTGTGCGTGTGTGTGCGTGCGTGTGTGTCTGTCTGACTCTGAGGTTTTCTATAAAAACTGTGTGTACATGCAGCTGGTGCGTGTTAATGTTGTGCATGTTGCTGCTGATCAAATGAAAGGTTGTTGTCTAACCCTTTTTATTGGATCACCGAAACATTAGTGTGGGTTACTAGTCCTGAAGGCAGGGGATTAACGTGGATTTAAAAAGTCGCAGGTGGGCCTCCTCGTGCAGGGAAATAAGTAAACAGAAGTGCTCTGCAGTGTATCTGCTGAAACACAGGGGTTTTATCTGGAGATCCTGCCAAAGCGTCTTGCTCCTGACGGGATGAAGTATCACAGTATGGCAGTTTTGTTTTTCACCACTAGGTGACGTACTAGCACTGTTTTTTAACGCTGTGGTCAAGTTACCCTCTTAATCATTTTCAAGTAACCTATCATCTTAAACGGGTCCCTTTTCATGTAGTTTAAGACCACGGACAGACCGGTTGCCGATCCTGACACCAATTAGTGGCAATCTAGTTTTACCCATTAGTTGTTTTTTTGGTTTCTTTGTAGTAGTAGTAGTAGTAGTTGTTGTATTGGCAGAAATTTCCATTTTATTTCTTTTTCATTTTTATTCCCTGTGTGTACACTCTTCCCGTCTCTCCCCAGCATGAAAGACAACACATCTTGAGAGTAAGCATGACTCGTATTCTTGTGCAACTCCAGATATTTTTCTGTCTCGTTTGCCCTGAGACTGCCGGGGTTTTAACATCCCTTCTTCCTGTTTCTCATTCCATTGACTTCCCTCAGTTTTGTTACCACCCCCTATTGCAAAGCCACACGTTCGAGGAGGTTATTTTCATATTCCGCAACAGACATTTTTTGAATATTTGTCCCTCTCAAGCCACATAGTTGCATTTCGTTTTTGCTTGTGGCTTCATGCATTTAATCAAATTTGCATTGGCTTTAATGGGATTTCTGTTTTAGAAGACCCTCAGATGTGGTCAAAGGGATTTTCATCTTTAATGTGTTTATTTCTGGTATGCAACAGGTGGTAACAAGTGCACTGAGTTCTTCACTCTACTAAACAAGTCAAAAAATCATCACAAGGGGCCTGTGGGCGAGCCATGCGAATGGGACTTGTTCCGTCCAATTTGACTCTGTTTTCTATATTTTTTGAGTTAGTGGGTCTCCATGATACCCAGATCATTTTGACTTGAATTCTCAATGTTAAAAGGAGACAACAAAAAATATAGAAAGAGGCTTGATCCAAAATGTCCTGAGAGAATCTTGATCACTTCTTAACTTCAGAACTGGGCTATAATAAACGTGTTATTTCACGTGTTAACTTCTTCTTCAGCATGGAACATGAGAATTATGAAACTCCACTGATTATGCATTACAGCTAATGGTCAACACTGACTTGTAACAAACAGTTGTTTAGAATCAGAACATTTTGCATCGGTATAAAATGTCAGATAATCAGCCCTCATCCTAACACCTCTTCTTTTGTCAGTTAACCAGAAATTATAGATTTCTCACCTCTAAAACTAATCAAATTTGAAGTTTACAAGGTATTAAGAAAATCAGTGAAAGATGGGTAGTTAAGACGATAGTAGTGACAGTAACACCAGCAACTAAATGATCCACATACCTCTTATTGCAGATTTAAAAGAATAGAACCTTTGTTATTGTGATTTTTATGATTACAAAACAGCTTTTAATAAAGACAGTGTTGCATGGCCAACAAGAAAACAGAACACTTTTCCTTTGTACTTTGTAATTCTAATTAATTGAAAATTAAAAACTAAAAGCAATTTTCCTTCATCTGTTTGCTGAACTTATAGGGACATAGAAGGGATTTAAAGAGTCTGTGACACTGAAAAAGACATGAGAGAGAAAAGATCCTTCCACCAACTGTTACCAGAGGTCAAGAGGTGGAATATTTCCATATGCTGCTGTCTTGTCTTGAACGCTACCTGCTCAGGAGCAGTAAAACTTACCAATGCTTTGTAGCCCTAAAATAAACGAGTCACCTTCCTGACCCTGAACACTGAGGGTTAAACCTGAAGTTAGCTCATTAAGCCATAAATCCCTGGTCAGGGGATGATTTGCAGCAGTCACAGTGGCTTTGTGCCATTGCTGTAGAGGCGCCTGCATGCAGTCTTATCTTAATCTGACCGCCAAAGTTCTGCTTTTTTGGATTATTTTTCCTGTGCTCAGTGAGGCAGAACTGTGGTGGTGACGATTCCCTTTCTCTGACTATTGCGCCATTGCGCAATAAAATCACCAGATCACAGATCTGATTAATTCATTTAACAAGTAGTTTCTCATTCAGTTCTGCAAGTAAACTTGCTTATTTTCTTGAAAAGTTTTTTAATCCATCAGATATTTAAGGTAGACCAATCCCATTACACTGGGTATGGTCCATAAAGTAGACTGTAGACAAAGTCTGATATATTTTAGAAAGTATTCTGGCCTCATTTTGAAATACGTATTTTAATCTAAGTTAACTACTTATGATTAAAGGTTTAGTTCACATCCAAAAAAAACATTAAATTAGTTCTACATGAACCACATTGTTCCCAGACATCGGTTGTGGAATCTGTAAAAGGAAATCACAGCTGAAAGCATTTTGACTTTAAGTATCCTTTCATTATCCATCAAGCAAACCTGCACTCGATGTAATAAGTACAATTTAATGCTTACAGATTTAATTTGTGGCCCTTAAACAGAATCTTGTGCTACTTTAGAAATCAAATTACGTCATCTCAGTTAGTTGCATTTCTTTGCTGGGGGTACTTTTGTCATTGGGAGAATGACGGGGCTGAACTGTCTTCTTTTTAAACACACAAAACATCAGTGTAGTGTAATTTAACGAGCTTGTTATACAATTAAAAAGGCTGTTTCATAAACTGTCAAATATGTTAGGAAGTGCAGTTTTTAACCTCAATGTGGTCATAGGAAAATAATAGCTTTCACATGGAGTGGGCATTGTGAGTGAGGGCAGAACTGGCCATCACAACTGGCCATCAGTTGGTTTACAATGACGACCTTTGCCTTTGTGAAAATGGGCCTTATTGACATGGCCGTTTTCCCCATGTCATATACCCTGACATTGACTTATTCTGCTAAAACCCAGTGAGTGGAAATGTCCAACAATGCATTTGACTCTAAAATTCTTGCACCTCTTATAGCTCTGCATGTCAGACCATTTATGCATGCGTGTAAGTGCACGGCCGTACAGCGCTGTGGGCCTCCCACCACACCGAAACCCCACTAGATCGCCCTGTGTGAGTTCAGAGCCTGCGAAAGATGCAGCGCCGTTTCGCAGCAGCGCTCTGAAAGCGCCTGTTCATTCACTTTGCATCCACGCGGGTTTCGCATCGACACCAAACCTCACGGGGCTCAGGCAGTTAGCGGCAAGCAACGATAAGGACGATCTCACAGTCAGTGAGCTGAGGTCATGGCTGTCCACAGGAAAAAGTGATAAAAGCGTGCCAGGGTTTCATCACTCAGATGCCATACACGCCATTTGAGCTCACCTGATTTTTCACCAAGTTGAAAACAGGCATATAAAAAGAAGATGGGTTTATTGTTAATCGAGAGAACAAAACCTATCGAGTACACGCCCTGGTTTACCGTACCAGTCTCCTCCATCCCCTACTGTTTGTCGAGCGAGGTAATTATTAACCCAATCAATACAAGCTCTGTGTCCGCAGTCCCACCTCATCCCGAGTCACCTGAACTCTGGACGATGCATCCCTTACAATGGCTTCTTTCTTTGCTTGATTTATCCGAGAAAAACAAAGAGAAAAGAGGAAAGCTTGGATACCACAAGTGTTTTTGAAGACTGAACCTTTTAATCCATGAGGTTTTGCGCAATGTAAAGGCCTTCGTGGTGTGAACAAAGGCTTTATTCTGCTCTTTAGGAACCCTGTTTTCCAAGACTGTTTCGAAGGCAATCTCTTTTTCCTGGTTCAGATAGTTCCTGGAAGCGTCTGGCTCATCGAGGATTGTGGAAAAACCGCAGCGGTTGGACCTAACGGCTGAAATCAAGAGTACATATGTGGAGCCCACATCCAGCAGGAGGCAACGGAATTCAAACCCTCGCTTTTTTTTTTTCTTTTTTTTTTTTCTTTTTTCTTTGTTTTCCCTCAATCGCCTCTCATACCTCCAAATTCATTCTCACCTTCCAAACTGCTCAAATATTTCAAGTTAAGAATAGCTGGAAGGCATGCGCACAGGTTGTTTTTTTAAGAAGCTTCTAAAATAAGACGCTGCTGCCTCTGCATCTTTCTCTCAACTGCTCAAAGTAACAGAGGAGGATCATGTGTCGGAGTTCATGAATGACTTCAATATCAACACTTGGAGTTGGTAATCATCGGTGACGATAACTTTTGGTGCATTTGGTGTAGATGAAAGCAGCTTTTTGTATGTGTAGTACAAAACAAAAACAAGCTAAGAGGGTAATTTCATGTATATTTGCCCCGCCACTTCCTTCTGTAGTGTAAAGCTTTGGCCCCTAACCCAGAGCAGACCCTGCCAAGATTGATGGGGTTGTTTTCCAGCCGGAGGTAACTGGAGGTTATGCTCACATCTGTTCTCTGTAATTCAATCACTTGGACAGTCAGCGAGATGGACTCAAGACATACTTCAGCAAACTGAGACCATTTTCTTTCTCTTTTCTTCAAGCCAGTTGCTGTCCTCTACGCATTTCTACTCTTTAGCTAATGCCGTGCCTATATTAGCCCTTTCCACAAAGTGAACTCTCCTCATTCTTTGCTGCTTGTAAACAGAGTAATTACAAGGCACTTGAGACCTGGATAGCACCACACACGCTGAGCTCAAACACTGACTAGATGACTTAGCAGGGGCGAAAAAAAGGAAAAGGCGCATGGCATGATAATACAGGACTTGTTGGCCGGGGTTACTAGAGGGCAATGGCCATAACTCCTCTCCCTGTGTGTGTGTGAAAGGAAGTGCGAGTCAGCCAGTGAACGACAGAGCAACACAAGGATCATGTGGCTGCAGTGCGCCGTGTCCACTGCTCAACCCTGAAAAGGAGCAGCACCCAAACCAAGGGGGGCGGACACTGCAGCTCCCTAACAACTGGACTTTCCATCTATCTGCTCTCATTTTCCAAACCCATTGCAACAGGCAAGTCCTCCAGCATCAAAGGAGGCACCATTTGGAAAAATCTGCTTCCATCCAGGCGCCAAAGAGGAGCTGGCGCAATGCATGCGGAGCTGGATGATGAGTGTACGATGTCGGAGTGGGAGGCCATGCTGGAACTGGATGAGGCGCTGGCAGGATGGCTCCTGCGGGGTCCAGCTAGAGGGGAATGGGGCTGGGAGTGGGGCTGGGCTGCCACCGACCTCCAAGACCCCGAGTGGGACACAGAGGATATTCCTGCTGTAAGTTGGCCACCACTTGTTAACAACAGGCAGAGCGCGAGCAAAAGAGCTGGACTCTCGTTTGCGTTCTCATTTGAACAGGACAAAGCCACAAAATTAGATCAGCAGACAGCTTTGTTCCAGAATGTGTCTTTACTGTGTGCTGATGCAGGCATAGTTGTGCGGTAATTCCCCAGCACTAAATAAAACCACTGGTCTGGTTTATGAGTCATAGCTGTTGGAATTCTGCTGGAGCGCACAGAGGCCTGTTGTTAAAAGCGATCATCAGGTTACTATGCGAGTGACTTAATATATCAACAGTGTAGGTGTGTGTTTGGTTGATTGTCGATATGGAGGAAGGTTGGTGCGTGCGTTTTATTTCAGCTGTCAGAGCAGCTTTTTTTTTCTTTCCCTATCTCATGTTTCTCAAAGCAAAAATACTTCTGATGGGACTCAGAGCATTTCAGCTCTCTTGTTTTTGTTTTTTGCAAGGAATGTGCTTGTTAATTTTTGTACGAACATGTCGTTCTTTTTCCCACCAGCCCTGCTCAGAAGGAATTGATTTTTCTAATTTTTTTTTTTGTCAGTAAAGCTCCTGTTACTCTACTGGCAGCTATTCTTTCCTGAACAATTTCCTTTTGAAGGGAAGCATCTGGCTCAGGCTCTCAGGGCTTTCCCTTAACACACATTTGGAAGTTTTCAACATCAAAGGTTCCCACTGCAAATAATCAAGCCTGCGGCAGCCAAGGAAAGCAAAAAGTGGGGTTCATCCTGAAGGATATTTTTCCTATATCTCCTTTTTTTTTTTTCTTGAGCTTGTTAAACCACAATTTATATTCGCATATCAGCTGTCCTGCCCCTCAACAGCAAACAAAAGCCTCATTGTCAGAAGCATGTTGCTTCCTAACTCAAGCCTGATATCGTAACTCGCACTGTGAATCCCAATTTTCTCATCATGGCAGCATGTGTGTCAAATGATCTGCACCCTGCTGATGTTGTTGAGATTGGCCTTTTAAGCATTGCTGTTGCTGCGTGTCAGTAACGGTGCAGCCTCACAGATATCTCGGGCTTCATTTTTCTGCTTGCCATTCACTATATTTCCATTTTCAAGACCTGTCAAAATCCCCCACAGAAAGAAAGTCAGCGTGTGGCTCAATAAGACCCAACATCCTCATCAAAGCTGTGGGTGGTTTTAACAAGGTTTTCTCACATGCTCATAGAAAATATTAACTCTCGGGCCGTGTGGCAGACACATTTGCGAATGAGCATGAGAACGAGAGTGTGAGTTTGGGAGGCATTTAGGGGTATGTACGTGTGTGTGCGCGCGCGTGTGTGTGTGTACGCTAGGTTTTTAACTCTGCCTGTCACTGCAGGTGCTGAGCCCGACATACAAGCAGCGCAATGAGGACTTTAGGAAACTCTTCAAGCAGCTCCCCGACACAGAGAGGCTCATTGTGGGTGAGTGGATGGCAAACACACTCTGAGGCCATCTGAGGACTGGCCGGGTGCTCCCAGCTTGTTAGTAATTATAAAAACCATTAATCCCCACTGAAGATAGTGACAGGCAAACGCCGATGATTTTAATTGCTTTTAGAATGCGTTTCATTCCTCAATATATCGCCCCATGATCATTTTTTTAGGATCTAACAACCTAAAGGGGTGCTTGTCCAGCATGGTCACCAGCATACAGCACAGTAAGCTACACTCCAAGAAAAACTCTGCATCTTTACTTAATGAGCTGCAAAGGACTTTACATCTAATAGGCATGATAAGAAAACAGATTTAAAATGAGTTCCCCTGCTTTTTACAGTGCCCTACAAATGTGTGTTGATTCAAGAGCATTTCATGAGCACCCTGCACTGCCCACACTGCTAAAACCCTGTTAATTGTTAATAAGCAACAATGTGAGTCATCATAAAGTACAAACATTAGATCTCTGTCCGCTCAGAATAGCCTCATTTGGTTTTTATTACAGCTCTGCAAACTTTGAGCACAGCAGCAGTGAGTTTGTAAGATGGGGCCTGCTGCAGTACTGTGAGAACCTCCTAGTTTTTTTTTAGTTTTTTTTTTAGTTGCATTGGTTCAAAATACTCCCACTGAATCCTTTGGTTTCACGGTCAGGTGACCATCTTTCTTTAACAGTTTTCCCATTATCTAGAGAAGTGTTTGAGGATCATCATAAATTTCTTTCTTAAAATGGCAATTGAATTTCTGATTGTTTCTGACTGAAACGTGTTATTCTAAATATCATCTGTTGATCCTGATCCTTTTGAATCCGTTAAATCACTTTCCCGTATAAAAAAACAAAAACAAAAAAAGCTTAATTAATCATAGACACTCTTGTGATAAAAATATTTACTGAATATGCACAGTATTAATGTAGTGCGTCTTTCAGGTCTTGCATTTTAAATTATAAACCACATTTAGTGTGGCCAGTAATCATGTTTCTTTGTTTGTCTTGCAGACTACTCGTGCGCTCTTCAACGGGACATCCTCCTGCAGGGACGACTCTACCTCTCTGAGAACTGGATCTGTTTCTATAGCAACATCTTCCGCTGGGAAACACTTGTATGGCCATAAACACTGAAACTTTATTGCATTGTTTATCCAAAGTATTGGATCACATATGAATGCAAATGTGTAACTCTGTGTTTGTACGTAGCTAACAGTCCGACTAAAGGACATCTGCTCAATGACGAAAGAGAAGACGGCTCGCCTCATTCCCAATGCCATCCAGGTCTGCACAGACACTGAGAAGGTAAGAGAGACAGACCATTTTAGATGTAGGACCTCCTAGCAGCTCTGAAAATGTTTTCTAATCCCACTTTAAATTCTCTGTGTTACAAAGGGCTGCTGTTGACACCATGATTAGTGAATTAACCTTTCTTACCAGTAGGGGGAGATGTTCCTGTCAAAACCAAGAGTTTGGGGAATTGTCTGCTAGATGACATGCCCATCAGTGCTAAAATACACAATTAATCTAGGATGACTTGGATTTTCTCACATAATAAGTTATGTCATGTCAAACTAGAAGAATTGTTCTCTTTAAAATTCTCTTTAATTTCTGTAGTCATTGCAGTCATAAAAGATGAGCTTTTTCGTTCCCGCAGCACTTCTTCACCTCATTTGGCGCCAGGGACAGGACCTACATGATGATGTTCAGACTGTGGCAGAATGCACTGCTAGACAAGGTAGGCAGGGCAGATCTGTGAGTGTTTAATTTAATTTATGCTTTAAAAAGTGAAAGCGTGAAATAAAAGTTTACAGATATTCTTTGCTCATGTGACTATAAAGTTAACGGAATTCCTTGCTTGCTGCGTCTGTGCCTTCTGTAGCCACTGTGTCCGAAAGAACTGTGGCACTTTGTTCATCAGTGCTATGGAAACGAGCTCGGCCTTACCAGTGATGACGAGGACTACGTTCCCCCTGATGATGACTTCAACACCATGGGGTGAGGCTGCAGTAGATACCGTTAAGAAATCTTTTTCAGATACCAACCTAATTATTATAACTGGGTAAAATATGTCAGCCTATTATAAGCCATACTGTGCAATACTCAGTGAAAAGACTAGCAAGTATCCTCACTGAACCTATCCCTCAGGTTCAGTGAGGAGATTCCCAATGAGGAAAATGAGATCAACAATGACAACTTGACAAAGAACAGCGCGGAGGCCAAGCCTGAGGGGAGCCCTCCTCTGCTGCATAAGAAGGTCGCGTCAAACAGCAACCTCGCAAGCCCCGGCAACCATGACACACCCATCACAGTAAGCCCCGCACTGCCTTAGCACCAGCACTCCCTGTATTGTTCAGTCGAACGCCTGTCAAGGTTGGAAAAGCTTCCTGGGAAATGCGCTTGACAAGATTTCACTCAGAAAAATGTGTATGATCAATGCAGTGTATTTTTCCTTCCCCCAGTTTGAACTCCCAGTGGAGGAATTTGCAGACTGCCTCCCGGATGGTGAGCTATTGCCTCTGCCTCTGTTGATGGAGGAGAAGAACCCAACCAGCGGGCCTGGCGGTCCTATCCCTTCACCGTCACTGGACTTTAACGACAACGAAGACATTCCCACTGAGCTCAGCGACTCCTCAGAAACCCATGACGAGGGTAACGCCACGGGAGAGCCTACACAGTCAGAGCAGTGTCAAATACACCCACTGGTGAGGGTAATCTTGTATTTGTTCTCTTTGTGTGCACTATAGGTGAGGTACAGGCTTTCCACGAGGATCTGAACGGCAGGCAGCATATCAACGAGGTGTACAAGTTCAGTGTGGACAAGCTCTATGACATCCTTTTCACAGAGTCCCAGTTTATGAGTGAATTCATGGAGCAGAGGCGATTCTCAGGTCGGGGCTGCCGCTGATCCACTCATTTTCTGTCTGACCTCTGGGGAAATGGTGCATATTAAAAAAAAATCTCTCATATTTTCCACGCAGATGTGGTTTACCACCCATGGAAGAAAGAGGAGGCTGGGAACCAGACCAGAGAGATCATGTACACCATCTCTCTGTCCAATCCCCTGGCGCCTAAAACAGCTACTGTCACAGAGACACAGGTGAATCCCACCCCAGCGAGCTTTTTCTGTTCTAAACGGCAGACAATAAAACCCCATTTTGCTGCTTTTGATAGACTCTGTACAAAGCCAGTCAGGAGAGCGAGTGTTACATAATTGATGCTGAGGTCATCACACACGATGTGCCCTACCACGATTATTTCTACACGCTCAACCGCTACATGCTCACACGGGTGGCCAAGAATAAGTGCCGATTACGGTGAGATTTTCTTTTCTTTGTTGTTGTTTTTTTCCAAATTCATAGAACTCAGTCACCTTTATGATGTATTCATGTCAAATTTCTGTTCCTCAGGATATCAACAGAGCTGCGTTACAGGAAACAGCCGTGGGGGCTGGTGAAAGGCTTCATAGAGAAGAACTTCTGGAGTGGGCTTGAAGAGAACTTCCGCCATCTTGGTAAACTCCTGTCTTTATTTGTCCATTTGGGCTTGATATAGCTTTTAGCAGTAGTTCCAAACTGGTGCAACAGAACTAATGTGCACATGCTGATAAAAGCCGCAATGCTAAATCCTAACCTAGTCTCTTGACAGTCTAAGATCTCTCTTTGCACAACTATTAAAAAAGCTGATAAAGATCAGAACTAAATTACAAGTAACAACCATTACATGGTGGCACTGAGACAGGTTTCCACTAATTACAAAACAAACAAGTGGCGAAAAAAGGCTGCTGACACTCAGTCACAGCTGACAAGTTAGCGGCTCTCTTAAACACAGCGTGCAGTTAATTGCTAGATTGCCTGGAGCGTGGGACCAGAGTCAGAGAGGTGAAAGGAAGTCAGGCAGGCAGAGGCCAGATGCAGGCACCAGTCCTGACTGAAGACACAGTCCAAAAGCATTATTTACCTCTGACTGACATGCACAGCCACTAGTAGTTGTAAGGTTTTTATCCTCACCCACTTGTTTTAAAGTGCTTGCCAGAAGAGAATTGACTTCCATTTAAGATCGTCTTAAATTAACAATTGTTTTCAGTCCAGTCCTCCCAGTGAGCAGTGATACATATTTGTGACCAAAGCTCTTTTTTTATCATTTTCAGAGCTCGAGTTGTCCAAGCTGGAAGAGTTACTGACTGAAGCACACCAGCTGTCCCCAAAGGCCAAGGTGGTTAAGAACTCCACAGTACGGCGGAAGAAGAGGCCGCTTCCGCACATGCGCAGCCAACATCTGGAGGAGGCCCTCAGCCCCGTGACCACACCAACAGACGAGGAAGTGATTCAGAGGATCAAACAAGTGGCAGGCTCCACACAGACCAGACACCAAAGTCCAGAACACCATCACCTGCCGGGAGGCCTGGCTCTGTACAGCGTCTCCAAACTGCTGCTCATCATCAGCTTTGTGTATGTGCCGCACACCCACAAATGAATGTTTCGGCCCTGCATATAGGGTCTGTTTTTTTCGGGGGCTAGTATTACAAATTTGAGTCAGACTGATGCAGCAACTGAGCATGCATACATGGTTATCTGTCTGAGTTACATAATCTCTTTTTTTTCTCATCAGTTTTTTTCTCTCAGGTTTAACTGTTCTCTCTTCTCCTTCTTCTTCTTTTTCTTCTTCTTCCATCGCTATCACTAGGATCTGTCTCAGGTATATATGTTTTGTGATTAGCCATTAGGGCCAGATGCATGTGTTTCTAAAATATTTCCATTGCTTCATTTATGTACCATGCAGTTAAAGTCTATTGCGAGTTACTAAAATGCAAACCAAAAGCATCATGCATGGCTGCGCTTTTCTCCTGTCTTCCCTTAGCCTGGTCCTGCTGGTGTTCCTCAACATGATGCTTTTCTACAAGCTGTGGATGCTGGAGTATTCTGCACAGTCCTTAACAACTTGGCAAAGTCTTCGGCTTCAGGAGAGGTACACAGGGACAGATTCACATTCCGCATGTTCTTATTTCCCACCATCTAAAATTATTGCAATCCAAGATGATTAAAGGAATTAGAGGAACATGAAGACACAAAAACCTCTTCCCAGAAGAGAGGAGTGGGAACACAGTTCTGATGTAGTTATTGGCACCAAATGCTGTCTACACAGTTGCACACTCACACCCACTCACAGACCTACAACCTAAACCATATCCATATGGGCTTTCACGTGACAGGAAAACACTGAGTTTCTAAAATTACCCCTGAATAGCTCTGGGCTTACTGAAACAATTTACCAAACTGTTTATTGGCAGTCCCTCCAAATGGAAATCATGCTTCAGCGGCTTCACCCTGATGTTGCCAATGTGTGTGTGTGTGTGTGTGCTTCCCAGTAAACTGCCTCAGACACAGATGGAGTGGGCCCAGCTCCTGGAGGCGCAGCAGCGTTACCATGACGCCGAGCTGCAGAAGTGGAGAGAAATTATCAAGTCGTCAGTTGTGCTGCTGGACCAGGTACTCGGACACAAAGAGAGGTTTTCAGCAGCTTTCTTTTAGTTCAATCTATTTTCAAGAAAAACACAGACAGAAAAGAACATGTAAACGATATTTACCTTTTGTTTTTTTTGACGTCCCCTGCTCTTTGACTCTAATCGAGTCTACTACTTGACTTTACTATGTGGCGTTATGTAACCTTCCCGTGCAATTTTTAAGGCATTCAAAGGGGCAGAAGACTTTTAAGTCAAATAAACTGCTTTGCAAGGTTTGTTGAGCTGAAAGTTAATGCCACAATTTTGGCTCCATACCCTGGTAGCTCATGCTAATCTAATGATTTGCTCTGCACCAGTTTTTGTTCAGCATCAGATTAATCTGCCTTTAAAAGAAGCTCCAGCCTTTCAGTAACTCCTAATAATATTCCAGTCTGCAAAATCAGACTGAAACAACATTTGAGGCAGTCAAGCAGATCAAATTCACTTATGGCCTTCTAAACACATTGAATGTGTGCGCTTGATGTTGAATAAAAGCTGGTTCATCTTAGATCTAACAGAAAATAAGCCCCAGGAGAATCATTTACATGTCAAAAATATATCAAAATATATTCAAAAGTTGATCCAATGTTGACTTTCCTCAATTAAATCTCCAATGAAAATACAATACACCCTTCCATCGTTTCATATGTGAACTCGCCAGTAACCTGGTCTAAAGGTCAGCGCTTTGGATTCTGAATTAATCTATGCTTTGTAGATTTGTCACCATTTGCTGACAAGTATTTTATGTACGGCGTGTAAACTTTCTTACTGTATTTCAATGAAAGAAAACTAAATTCCTCTTATCAGCAAGCCTGTCTAGCTGTGATTGTTGCAGCCATCTTGAGAAGACCTCTTGTTATATGAGCTCTTCTTTCCTTGACACCTGCTTCACCCACATTAAAGCGCCACCTAGTGGCTTGACATTCAACCCACCGCTTACCTTTAAACAATTACATTGGACCTAACAAGGTTCTGAAAATGAGTTAATCTAATAGCTGCTGATAGCTTATTCAATCTATGAAACTTTGATTTAGTTTGAGACTTAGATGTTTCCCATGTTGAGATTTCCATTAGACAGTTTCATATTGAATGCGCTTTTTGTGTATTTAAATATGAAGAGTTTTGTATTGCCTAATTCACACAGCTTTTAAGACATTTTCCAATAGCAGTCATCTTTTGTCTTGACACCTCCCATTAAGACAACAATGTTGTGTTCATGAAAACGTCAGGCAATCTGTGTAATTTGTGTCACACAAGCAAGAAATGACTCATAAAACACTCCTTTATATATAGGAGTGCAGAGCCTGAGGAATAATTTGGATCATGAACGACTATCAGAGCTGCTGTTTTAGCATCTGTTATCTCTGAACAACAGTCCAGGTTGTGTCTAGCTGGGAGCCCAGTGAGCCAGCTGTGTTGTCTTTGCCGTGCACCCCTATGAGTGGAGCCGACTAATCAAACAACCCTTTTCATTTGCACAGAAGTGTTTTTGGTGAAGGTCTCCTATGGAAGAGAAAACATTTCCTGGTTCAGAGAATCTAAAAAAAAGGAGCTACATCTCAAACTCTACAAACCTCAGTTGGTTTGTTAAATATTAAAGTTCTAACAGTACAATAAAAATTTTAAAAAGTCTGAATAAGTATGGTTTATCAACATGGGTAACCAGAGAAAAGCTGCTTTGAAAAGCTAGACCTCAGCCTGAACTAAATGTTATAGTGCGACTTTAAGCCTGAATAGATGCCCTTAAGTAAGATGGAGTAGTAAACAAGAGTAGGCCAAAATTCCTTTACAATGATGTGAGAGAGAGATACTGTCACAGTTAAACGATGACCTCAGACCCAAATGTAGTTTGTCATGTTGCGGCCTGGGAAAGGCCGCCTGCTTGCAGACTGTAATAAATAAATGTTTTTTCTTCCTTTGTTTCTCCCCTTCAGATGAAAGACTCTTTGCTGAACCTCCAGCGAGGCATTGGTTTAAGGGACTACACCTCTGAGAGTGAGGAGAAGAGAAGTCGCTATCACTGACAAACCGCAAGGCCATCAGGGCATGCTGTGCAATATAGGACCTGTTTTGTTTGTGAACCAGTATGCAGGCATCAGCAGGACAGAGAGGGGACAGAGAGGGGAGGTGGGACCAACCTTGACCGGGTCCAAAGACAAAAATGAGAGGAACAGTAGTTTCCAGCACACAGAGGAGGGAATCATGGATTCACCCATGAAGTGAGACATCACCACCACCGAGGCATTGTGGGAAGGTGCAAGACCTGCTCTTTCTCTCTACATGTGGGATAACCGTTTCCTTCTGCTCTCCCTTTTCTAACTGCATCGTACTGTAAGGAAAGGGGGCAGAGAGGAAGAAGGAACTACTGCATGCATGTAGACAACCTAGCTCCCCTCAGTCAGTGTCAATGTGGTCCAGTTCCTGTCTAAGTTTTACTCTCTCGACTGTTCCAAACCAATCATCCCCTAGCGGTCCTCGCTGTAGTGTCCCTTCAATAGACACCCAGGTAACATGATAGGACAGTTCAACAAAAGAAAGCGTGTGTTGCAGCTGGGGACATGCCCCGCCGGTCAGCCCCCGTTGCCTTGTTGGAAGCGGGCCTCCTGTCAGGGCTGGCTCCCTGTCAGGGCCGGCTCCCCCCGTCAGAGCGCTGCGTCCAGACGTGGACAGCAGAACCAGTGGACTGATAAGACCCGAGCCCACCTTTTTAACCCAGTGAAGCAAATCACACCATCACTTGGTCCAAACCCAGTGTTACCCACCATGCTTTGCATTATTTCTCATCGTTCTGATGAAGTGGAATGTATTAATCTGAGGGGAGAGAAAAAGGCCGATTATTCATCTTTGTAAATGGGGACTCTGCAGCCAGACCAGTAGGGGAGACCTGTATTCTTACATGTTTTATTACTAAACTGTGATTATATCTCTTTCAAGTTGTTTCAAATTGGAAAGAATTCTATTAATATATTTGAAATATATAAGAATATTTCATTATTTAATATATATTTCAAAATATATAAACATGACCTATATTTATTGTTAATTTATGTACATACAGAAATTATCAGAGCTCTAGAGAAGTTAAAGATTTCTAACTAAAAGTGTTTTCTTCTTAGAAATGCATGCCAGATATGTCTGTGACATGTCCAGTGTGCAAGTATGATTCTGCATTCGCGCGATTACATTCGCGCACGTATGTGTGAGTGTGTGTGGGGTGTGTGTGTGTGGACAGCGCGTGCTGGGGAGAATGACATTTTTACCATTCCATACTTGTATGTTTCTTATTTGTCTCCTTTTTTTTTCTTTTTTTTGGCACCTGCAGCCAGACTGCCTTTTATGTTAAATGCTAATGCATTTGGATGCCGCCTTGCATTACTCCCACCAGGGCACAGTTTACAGTCGAAGAGTTTTTGTTCCAAAGTGATGTATCCAACAAGTGCAGATTTATCACCAAGAAATGAGCGGGTGTTAAATTTGCTAAGATTCAATTTACAGGAAGAGGACAAATAACCATTGTCCCTCCTGTTTGACTGATTGAACTGGATACGTAACATTTTGGAAATAAAGCCTTCATTTGCCCTCGATGAGCAGCTCCTTCGGTCATGTCGCCACTACAGTGGCAGAACTACCCAGGACTATCCTTTTGCTAGAAAGGAACCTTTTAATGTTTTGAGAAATGAGCCCTTTTACGTTATCACTGCATGTTGAAAAAGAGGATTGACACCACTTAATAAGAAACTGGGGAATCAGAAAGTCTTGCAAGCTTCCTCATAAGTCGGCCTCTTGCTTCAATATCAAGGCTACCGTCTAACTAAGTTAAACAAAGAAATAAGTTATTTTAAAAGAATTGTATTTCTTAAAAGTTAAATACTATCTCCTCAGCCCAGCTGAAACTTTCCCTCTCCCCTCTTCAGATATCTGTCTTGGATGCAATGAAAGCATGAGGGAGAAAAAGAACTTTACACAACTAAATTGAACCAAAAGAAAGAAACTGAAATGTAACTTCAGCCTATCACCTTATTTTTAAAATAACTATTTATCATGTATGCCATGTACTACACATACACGCACACACACATACATATATATATATATATATATATATATATATATATATATATATATATATAAATGTATTCTGGAGGATATGCAGTGTAGAGCATCTCTCAAGACCCTTTAAAGCACTTCCAAAATGAGAATTTTAAAAAACTTCATGCATAAGAAAAGAAAAGCACTTTAAGGCCTTTTTCAGGCAGCAGGTGAAAGAAAGAGCAGTTCAGTTTGGGTGCGATTGCAGAGCTGAGAAAATTCCAGGAAATAACACCTTTCAAACTCACTCCAAACTGAGATGATCGTGAGATGCATCCAAAACAAAGGCAGCTCCAAACTGCAGTAAGACTCACTGGCACACTTTCATGTCTATTTTTCAGGGCAGGGCAGGAACTAGGGATCTGTATGAGGGACGGGTCTCTTTGCTGTGTACCTGCGCAGCTCGTTACCGACTGAAACGAGAGGGCTGGCCTCAGATTCGCTGCGTGTCTGCATGCCAGTGTATATTAGATTTGCAGGAGGCCCTCATTGACGATAACGCGCCAAAACCTTAAGACCTGAATGTGAGAAGCTCAAAATGTTTCTCAGGCATCACTTTCATGATCCCTGATGACACATACAGACGTTAGTGGTAGTGTGAGAATGTCATGTGATTGAAAATATGACTGAAATGCTTTAAGAATTTGTTGTCAAATATTTGTTTTTTTCTTTTCCACACACCTGTATTTTTGTTTCACGTTCTCAGCTTTTAACAAGGAAACGTGAATGAGATGGTTCCACTGAATATGAGTTTTTGTGATTTACGGCATCAGGACTCTCCAAAATTATGCAAATTTACTTTGGAGCTAACTTTTCATTCAACTTGCACAAATCTCAGCTTCAATCTCTTGTTGTTATTTTCGCTTCCCTTGGTTTTTGGAAGGTTTTTTTTTTCTTTCTTTTTTTTTTTTCATTTAGTTTTATGCTCCTAGCTCACACTCACAGGCTTAACCCAAGTCACACGATTGATTGTATGGTTGTTCTCGCTGCTCAGCTGAGGAACGAAAGGCCACCCGACAGTTTAGGCTTTTGTCACTGGCAACAGTGGTATCGTGCGCGTCGTCGACTGAAGCCGTACGCATTTTTTTTACGCTGCCACAGAGTTGGCAAGACTGCAGTGCCAACCATGCAACACAGTGCTAACAGCCTTGTACAAACATACAATTAGGAGTCACTCACATCCTGAGAACAACTGCTGATCAAACTCGTGCAAATGCTCCTCTGAGTGTGTCTTGGGAAGACATGTACTGGTGTAGTTCAGTTCAAGGGAAAAAAAATCTACTGTATGTTTTCTTTTTTCTTTTCTTTTCTTTTTGTTTTTTTTTTTTAGAAAATGTTTTAATCTCTAGACTTTTAGTGAAATTTATACACAGAATGAATATACTGTAAGTATACGTTGTGTGTATCTGCAGTGCGCGCACACACACACACACACAAAAGAATCCAACCTGCGCTGCGCGTAGGTTTTTGACTTGCCGATGACTTTGCCTCATAGAGACTGAAGGGAGAAGTGGCTTTCTGGTTCATGTGAAGTAGAGACTGGAGGTATGAATAAAGAAAGAAAAATAAAAACAAACATGGATGACGTCTTCTTATTTTATAGTTCTCATGCAGGAGGGTGAGTCAAAGGGCATTTGCTTTTTTGGGACATTTGAAAGTGAACCGCAGAGATTTTCCAGGAAGTCTATTTTTTTCGTAAATGCTGCGTGTATGACCTCTGGAGACTTTACACAGAAGGCTTTACAGAAGGACAGCATGACGCATCAATATGAATTATTTATTCTGTTCTGCACTTTAGAAAATTAATCTAATCAATAATGCATGTGGACAGTATTGTTATTTTGGGAGCTTAAGTAACCTTCTGCTGTCAGAACAGTCTTCCTTCAGAAGTCTCATGTCTCCCCTTTATTTATTTTCCATTACATTAATTTAGTAATCTCTGTCATTTAAACTCAGATGAAGAAACAAGTCCTGAAAAATGTTCATACAAGTCAAGGGCTGCCACAAAATACATCACTTCAAAATAAAATAAAAACATTGACATATGTTTAACTTTCTTTTTAAACTTTATAGACAAACGTAAAGTGTGACCACAGTGAAAGTGTTCTGCGTCCCTTTTGCAAGTGGCCTAACCAATTTCACTTCAAATCTGTCCAAGCAGAATTCAGTCCTGTATTTGTCCACCTCTGATTGGCTCGCAGGTGGATGGGGTATCCTTCTACCTTCAGTCTCCTCATCCTTTCAACTACAGTTGAAGCAGCAGCAAAAGCCTCCCAAATGCTGTTCAGACACAATGTTTTCTCCACTAGGCCGCCGGATATCTTCATTAGGATTTAAGTCTCGCAACACACAGACTTGCAGTTTGCAGCTTTGATGCAGATGACGGTTCTTTGCCTAACATGAAGGTGAGCTGGTGTCACAGCTGTGCAGACTGCTGCTAACTTCTTTCTCCACCGACGCCTGATCAAATGAGTCGGCTCTTACAAGCTCTTAGAAGGATTGAAATTTGATTTACAGCCCGCGTCCTACCTGAAAGGCTTCATCAGTCGTGTCCAGGGTGACGGGGAGACATCTCTGCCCCCCTCCTCCGCCGCTCAGCGCTGCCCCCTGTGCATCCATGATCCAGCTCGGGCTCATCCGTCTGTCCTCAGGTATCTGCTGGCCCAATTGTGGCTCTCCAACACAAGTATTGTACCTGGTGATGGGTGCTACACTTACTGAGTAAGCCTACTGTATTTGCAACCAAAATTACATTGATAATTCAATTAAAAAAACTAGAACGTCACATTTAGAATGCACCCTCAAACTGCAATCCCAAGATCTTTTAGCACGTTCTTCATCATTCAGTCATAACGTATCTGCTGTATAAACACTTCCAAATGCCTCTTTTTATATGCACACAGTCAACAAAAATCGAAAGCCCCCCAAGTAAAGCACAGGTCGTTTTTTCTAAGCTCTTACTTTTTCTATGTAAGATAATTTTCTCCAAATCCTTATTTCAAGGGTGTACCAAGCACAAGCATGTTACTTGTATATGACTCTCCATTTCCTATGTTTGTTTTCTTGCCTCCCCCAATAAATTCAGAGTGAGCCAGGGCTGAGTCTGAAGCATAATTATGGTCATACATCTTTGATTTGTGTGACAGAGCATCCTACAGTGAAAAAGACTGTTTTTGTACCAGATTTCTAAGTACTTCACATAAATAGACACTGCATGTTTGTTGTTCAAGTATCCAAAACGTATGTTTAATATAACGTGTAAGTAACTTTGAGACATGTGCAAGTTTATTGAGGAAAAGATCAATAGGAACCCCTCCATTCCAGATAAAGTCGAGGTTAATAATAATTTTCCACAAATAAGCCGCACACAAAGCAGCTACATCTGTTCAAGCTGCTTTCTCTCGTGGGCTGTTGTTCCAGCATCCGTGTCGGGCAGATTGTAATTTGACTAAACGCGCCCCGTTTTTACAGCTGTTCTCACCAGCCCTCACCCAGTTGCTGTGCGGTTACGTTCAATCAGTACTTTCCTCTCCTAGAAATAACCGTCCGCCCAGAGAAGTCCATTTGTCCCAGGCCAAGATGGGTGAGGTCGACGCGTCACAGTGGTGAATTAAGGGGGATGGGACGCTCGACGCTCACCCCACTTTTCCTCCGTGGCCGGTCGCAGAGGGCGGAGTTCCGTGGAAGCGTTTGACAGCTGCGAGACAGAAAATGTGCAGCTCATAGGAGGGAACCATGCCGCTCCGCCGGAGTATGGCCCTTTTTAGCCAGGGACTGGCCTCGTAAATCTGATCCAGCTGGAGAGCGGATGATATAATACGGCGGATTTGATTAGTTTTTACTGCGCGTTAGCCGGGATTGTTTCGGGTGGGGATGCAGCGCGCCTTTTCCTTCCCAGCGACCGTGGAGCGCAGTCGGACTAAGGAGCGCTTGGAGGCGAGTCTGGCCGGGCTGTGCGAGTTGGAGCTCCGCAGGCAGAGGCAGGAGGGTCTGGTGCTGGGGGCGCTGGCTCTTGGGGACCCTCTGGCCCAGGACGGCTCCAGAGGAGAACTGGCATGCTTCAGCAGCTGGGCACAGGATAACCTGACGCTGAGGCGTCAGCTGGTAAGAAGTTTAAGACCAGAGTCTTTAACTGCATGTTTGGATCCCTGCCACACTTAGACCATATTACCTCACCCCTCTTAACCACTGTCATGCACCACGGTCCTGCATAGTTTTGAAAATCTAATATCCAGCAGCGTATCCTCATTGTAATCTGCTTGACCGTTGGGTGGACTCCTGGTTTGGGCTGCGCCTTTTGTGTGTAGGTGACCTCTAGCTGCAAAAAAAGTTACTCAACTTGATTAATAGATTCTCCATAAAAGGCTTTAATGCGTTCCTGCGCTTTGGCCTAAGATATATGCCTGTGGATAACGAAATCAGGGGGAGGAGCAGCCGCCGCTTGTGGCACAGACCGACTATTTAATGGCCCATTGTTCCCTCGTCACAGACTTTTGTGGGTTTTAGCACTTAACAAGCTCTCATTTGTGCTTTACCCAGATGATAAAAGAATAAATTACATCTCTAAGTCTTCACTTTTCTGCTGCACCAAGCATTTTTACGTTGTGTTCAGATTCCAGATGTGTCTTTTCTGTTAAATCCCGATCTTGATATCTTGCAGAGTTGCATCTCAAGTCCCACTTTGACGCACTGGTGCCTTGAATAACAGATTAATTCAAAACTGGGTTAATCCAGGCAAACAAAAGTTTCACTGACAGTAGACGGAGTCTCCATCAGGACATTTTTCGCACCACCCACCGTCTGCGGCGTGTCTTTTATCATACAAAGAAAAGTGCGTCTCGGAGTTTCTGTTTGGTTCCAGCTCATTCGCTGCCACCAAGCAGTCTCAATATTGGCATAAAAAAGAAGCCATTATTAAAGAGGGTGAGAAAGAAATTAAATCAGCCGCCACCTCTTCACACCTCCTTCCTCCCTCCCTGTCCTCTCCAGTCCTCCCCTCCTCTCCTCTTCTCCTCGGGGGCCAAACAAAAGGCGCATATGGGGCAGAATACTAATGATGCCGCTGGGCTCAGATAGGTGGCCTTGTGCACTGTCAGGCTGTAGACGGTGTGATGCGACTTTGTGGTTCGGATGAATAATTGCTTTAAAAATAACATCGGTTCTAATTAGTTTGCGAACGACGCATGACAGTCATGTGTTTCCAATGTACTTCACGCACCAGTGACCCTGGAGGAGCCATCAGCAAGCAGACAGCGGAGGGAAAGTAAATGAACGAGGCGCGTTTCCCCCGTTTTCATTTGCGCTCAACGCGCCTCTGCCTGGATCGATGTCTATGAACTGCCCCGTTAATCCATGCGTGTGAGTGATTACAAGGGAAACTCCTCGGAGAGTATTTTTCGCGACACGAATTTAATTGAAGTCTCAGATTGAATCCTTATAATATCCGGTCACCATCTGCCACGCACCAGACAATCTCACCTCGTCTGGGGGCTCAGGTCTACGGCGTGTATGGTGACACAGAAACTGGTGACCCAGTGTGGCTCTGTGCCTTAAATATGGCCCCCACACCGGCTGAGGGGCCTTCTTCTCCCGGATACAGTGTGTGTGTGTGTGTGTGTGTGTGTGTGTGTGTGTGTGTGTGTGTGAAGGTGTTGACAGCTGCGGGACGCCAGACAACAGCTGAGAAAGCAGGCATGGGGCTCAGTTCCCCAGCATGACAACCCCGCTGGGTGTGGAGCTTGTAGAAGACACTGTATAAGATGTGTATGACCATGTGACGCACATGCATCCATATGGGGGAAAAGAGTTGGCTTTTTAATGTTTAATCCCTTGGAAGGAATGAAAATTGACTTAGCGGGGCTGAATGTTTGTTATCATAAGATGGCATGCAGACTCTCTGCAGGATGGTGCCATTGTTGGTCCTGCGTGTCTTTGTGTTGACGCAGAGGAGCGTTATTAGAGATCCTTTGCATGAATCACTGGCTCTGGGACACAAGCTGAAATCTCCAACTTTTCCCCGTCTCTTTGGCTCCTCTGTGCAGATTCCAGCAAATGAGCCTCAGCTGAGACGTATATAAATCATATGTCCATTGAAATAACTGGAAATGAACTCTGAGCTAGTTCCACGTCTCTCAGTCACATGAAAACAGCCTGCTGCACGTCTATTTAAGGATTCTTTTCAACTCAGCCTGCTTCCAGCGAGCCACTGTGGGACGGAGTCAAGAGTGTACTTATGAGTGCCATTCACTGGGGTTATGTAAACACTGAGTGTGCAACAAGAGCTCCTCTGTCAGACTGGACCAAAGGAATCATAAAAGAAATATTTATCCTGTGAAAATAGGACATTTCAAATGCGTCCGTTTGCTTGAGGAAATAAGAGATCAGTTGTGTCGAGTGGTGGAACGGGGGGCAGGGTGTCTTGTGAATATGTCTGTGTGTGTGTATCCGGCCTCCCACAGACTTCTTCTCTGTGTGGATCCAGTCACAACATTGCTTTAATTATGTAGGGTCGAGCATGTGTGGCTGCTTGCCTTGTCTTCCCTGCTCCTTGGATTTCTGTATTCCAGCAGTGTTGTTCCTGAGCTGTTCCAGCTGTCAAACTGTTCAAGGTTTATTCTACGATCCTTTCCCAAAACAGACGTTTTCTCTCAGTCCTGCAAAAACCCTGTGTGTGTGGCTTTATAGCCTGTCTTAACATATATAGTGATTAGACAGCCCACTTTTGTCCGTCTCGTAGCTCGAAAAGGTACCGTTTTCTTCCGCTATCATGTTGAGGGGGCCTAAAAGTGACGTAAAACATTGACTCACCTTTTTTTTTTAAGCCACAATGTGCTTCTGATCTCGTTGTGCTGCGTTTAAAATGCAGGTGGCCCTTATGTTTTGTCCACCCGCTGTGTAACAGCTCCACGGCTAAGTGAGTGTGCCTGCACCGTGTCCACAGTCTCCCCCATCCCCCACCAACGTGGGGCCCAGGATGCAGATAAAAAATGGAAAAGAAGAGCGGCTGTACAGTGAACACACAGTCATAGAACAACTGACCGTGTGACTCACAGACGCAGAGCGGAGCCTGCAAACTGAACCGCGCTGCGGGATGAGACGCCTGGTTTGCTCATCCTCACAGATATGTTTGCTTTCCGCCAGGCCTTCATTCAATCACCAGCATGATCCCACCTAAGTGTATCCCCGTTTGTGCGCACGTGTCCGACAAAGAGGCGGTATGCGATCGATTGCCTGAAACGGCATCATTGATTAGCTGATTTCCAATAGTCTCCCATCCTCCAAGCTCAGCCCTCACCCTAACACACCGCCAGCCACTGAAACAAAGCTCCCCTCTCACAACATTTTGACGCTTTGATTCTGCTGCTTTGTTTACAGTACGACAATAAGCAGGCTTGGTGAGACAAAAGAGAGAACGGGGTGAAGAGGCCAAGCTTGGATTCCATTCAACAGCAGATATTTGCATTATGACTACATGTAGGACACAACAGAGGAGGGGTTTGGGGGGATCTGGTATGGGAGCAGCTATTTCCATGGACCATAAGTCTGAATATAACTTCTCTGCACTCCATGAGATCCTTGTTGAGACCTGTGACCAGGAAGGAGATCCGCGTTTGTATAAATTCCACAGATTTTTTAGTCTGGACCAAAACAAGTGAACGAGGTTGACCGTCTGACTGAGCAGGGAAAAAAGAGACAGCTTTCCCCTGATGTGATTAATGAGCTTTAACATGATTTCTCATCAGCTGCACTGCTCACCACAGAGCTGGTGTACATTCCGATAGGCAGTGTTTGATTTGGCACGGAGACACAAAAGCAACGTTCAGGGAAGTGCAGGAGACCGTTTGCAGTAGTTGTCAAACAAGCGTTGCATCACAAAGCATTTGTGATGCAAAAATGGGGAAAAAATGTCCCCTTCTCTCGAGGACATGCTCCATCTTCTGGTAATGAGGTATCCTTAATGAGGCGGTATGGCCTGCAACTAACTGCAGCACATTGGTGTGTGTGTTTATGTGTGTGTGTGAGTGTGGAAGGTGTTCCCTATGTTGTGAGGACCTCAGTCTGTTAACACAGCCACATGATAAGGATATTTCCACTTTGGAGGGACAGCAGAAAAGCCTGTTTAACATAAATCTTTAAATAGTGCTGTGTAGATGGCAGATAGATATATAGATAAGGTGAGTGCAAAGGTCATTTAATCAAAGAGGCAGTTGCAGTAAAGGTCAATGTTTCCGTTATTTTCCTCTGAAGCCCTGGCAAGACTGTGTGTGTATTAATTAAATTTCCTATGCCTATATATGTGTGTGGAGGGACTATATCATGTAAATAAGATCAAATGAAGATTAATCTTTTTCTTTTGTCAGGTTTTTACGTAATTATTTGTATTTGCCTGTTTGCATGAGTCAGCATATTTGTCTGTGCATCAGGATCAGATTCATCTGCATCTGCGTGTGCCCCCCAGCTATATGGAAAAAACATCCCCCTTCCCTTCATGCAGGCTTAAATTATTCATTGTCCAACTGACTGCTTCCCACTGGAGTGCGCTCGCATGTTGTGGCCCGGCGACGGATGCGGGTGCTGTGCATGCAGAGGTCTCAGTAATGCACCGCATCGGCCAGCCACGAACATATTTATGTTTTAGGTACACGTTCACAGAACATCAGAGTTTTTTTCATGCATTTTGACAGTTTCCCCCTAATCCAGATGTGGGACGACTAAATGCAATGACAGCTAATCTGTGGCATTAGTAACCTGAACCTGGCATAACAGGATTTACATACACGTGTCACACTAAATACGAGCTGCAGCTGGAACATACAGCTGTGCCTCCTGTAAACAGCTTTCCTGGAAATGGGTAATTCCATCACGAGCACCGTTCGGACTTTTTCCTTTGTTGTCGGGATCAGTAATTGATGCCACTTTAAGTCCACTTAAAGTTGGATTATCAGCAGCGCTATCGCATACAGAGAGCAGGAAAACATCTGAGCCTGTTTGCTTTTCAGAGTGCTCTTCAGAGTTCTCCTCGCGGCCTGATGCAGACGCTGGAACAGCAGGTGGGAGAACTGAAGATCGACACCGATGACAGCTGCTGTGACGGAGGTCAAGGAGACCCCGGTGACAGTCGGCCGAGTTCTGGTACTCCCGCTGCTTAAAAGCTTTCCTTTCAGCACGACTCTGTCAGGCGTGCAATTAAGAGTTTTCTGAATAGAAATGCACTTAGTTATTCATTCTCACTCAGCAATTCAACTAATAAGTATGTGTATAACACTGTTGCTTTCACAACGCATTTTAGAATGCTCTACAGTGATGAGTTTGTTTTTTATCTGCACTATTTTGTTCATGCTCTAGTTAATTTGCCTTTGTAGCTTTTTTTCTGAGGTAATGTTAAGAGACTGCCTGCGTGGAACAGGATATTTTTAGAGAACTGGGACCTTTGAGTGTGACGAATCATCATTCGTGACATCTCTCCTCTGGATCTCTGATTTCAATTTGTTCCAGGTTTTTGCGAATCAAGTGAAGGTCAGTCGCCAAAAGGCAAATCTTCCTCTGCTGAACCCACAGAGGTGGTCTCATCCTGGGCTTACACAAATGACTGGTCCAAGTCTGCAGGTAGGAAACGCAAGCAAATGAGAAGAGTCTAAAACTTCCTAACTTCAGAAACAGGATTGATCTATGTAAATGAGAGGAATTCAAACAGCCTTTGATTTCAAGTTTCACTATGGGCCACAAAAATGTTGTCTTCCTAGCTTTAAAGCCCTGGGAAAGAAGGACGAAGACTTGTGACACAAATAAAAACAAAAATTCTAAAAAATGGGATATTGTCTCAAGTGTTCATACTAATAGAATGCAGTGAGTTGCAAATGCCATAAACCAATCACTTATTTTCAAGAGAACATAAAGAGCATATAAAACAGACAAAGTTAGACATGTTACAGTTCACATAACACATACAGTTCTGTTGGTGCTAATTCTTCTCCAGATGTGAAAGTTCCAGGTGTGAAAGTTCCAGGTTCCATAAGCAGTCTGTTACTTGAACTTATCAGTAATAATCAGTTGGGAAGTTCTTCTCCTCATGGGTTCAAAAGTTGGATCGTATAAGATTTCCTGATAGAGTTTCAAGTTTGGATTCACAGTTTGAATGCTAACTGTTCTGGTCACGGAACAGTTTGCATCAGTCCATTTTATTTTTTTTTATTTATTTTTTTTATTTTTTATTTTTTTATTTTTTTATTTTTTTCCCCTTGTCGTGTTAGGCATTATAGCAACAGAATTGTAATCTGAGTGCCGTGCTGTGCCCGACACTTTTGCTTTGCCAAGGGAGGCCTGTCAGGGTGAGAACCCTCCCTTGATCATCCCATACTGCTTTATTATACATTTAGGATTTATTTTTGTTACATAAGTAATATGGCTAATGCCAACCATGACCGGGGGACAGGAAAGGAGAAAAAAGATTCCTAAAACAGGAAGAGAGAAGAGAAAAAGAAAAAAAAAAGGAAAAAGAGACAACAAAACCATCCATCCAGCTGCTGCATCTGTAGAAAGATGTTCTGTAGTCACCGTGGGCAAACTCGAGGGAGAACCTGCAAACAAACACTGAAACTGAAACAAACTTCAGTCCATTTTAAATGAGATCTGGGACAGAAGAGACTCCAGTTAGTCTGGATCATGTTCACACATTGTTTTTTTCTTTGCAATAGAGATGTTGAACTGTGATCCAGAACCTTTCAATACTCAGACTTAACAATTTATACTGAGGATCATTATTCTGAATGTTTCTTTCCCACACTGGTTGGTGCAGATCAGTTTTCAGAATGCACACCCTCTTTTTTCTACCCTGAGGCATTATGCCCTTCTAGTATGCTCTTTTTATACCCAGTTGCTGGCGTGTTTACAATTAATTTAATTTGTTACAAGTTATTCCAGATGTTTCTTTATAGTTTCCTGCATTTTATTGCCCCATCACGACTTTTTTTCATTTTAGGTATATTGCTGTCATGAAAACCAAAATGAGACACTATTCCTTTGACATTTCTCAATAATTGGAATATTATTTTATGGCATTTAAAAAAAATTTGATTGTTTTTTTCAGTTACAGCATAGACACTATCCAAAATTCTTTTGCGCCACTCAAACATGATTCAGAGGCTTTTTTATTCAGCTGACTGTAAAGGCTTCAAACTACCAGCAAAGTTAAGAGTCCAGTGTGTAAGATCTGATGACATCTGGTGGTGACGTTTGTAGACTGCAACTCCTGCCCCTAAATGACTAAAAGATTTTGAAGCATATAGAAAATGATTGAATAGAGAAAATGACTATGACAAAAAATAAGCAATGCTAGAGATGAGACTACTGTTAAAAGTTGGGTTGTTTGTCCATTAGACAAGTTAAGAAAGGCAAATTAATATGTTAAAGTAAAATTAGATAAGTGCATGTTGATAAAAAAAATGAAAAGAGCTGCTGAAATAACTTTTGTCTGTAGTTTTTTATTTCTTTTTTTTATTATAATATTACACTTTTTATTGTTATCAATATACTTCTCTTACACTGCATTGTGGCCTTAGGACAGTGTCGTTTTCTGTATCCAGGAGAGCCCCTCGTGCTGAATGGAGACTTTGAGGTGCCGGTTCTGCGGCCCATCCTGCCCCGCTCCTTCTCTGCCCCTCACCCGCCTCTGGAGGGGATCATAGAGGAGGGCCCGGCTGTGGACTCCTGCCAGTGGGACTCCTGCCAGTGGGACGCCTATGCACCCGGCCACGCCTGGCAGCAGCAGCCCGCCGAGGACCAGGTCACCGAGGAGGAGTACCAGCATGCTCTGAGGGTAGAGGGTTACATCATGAGCCTCATCCATCGCCACACCCTCTCACCCCGACCGTGTCAGCCTCGCACCACCCTCAGCCCTGACCCCCAGTACCCAGCCACTTCTGGACACAGCTCCCAACACAGGAGAACTCCCTCTCTCACGGCAGAGCAACGCCTTCCTGACCCCCACCTTCAGTCCCATGTTGACCAATTGACAAACCCTAAGAGCCAGGGATGGGGTGGTGACCTGCCGGAGGGGGAGTCTGGCAGAGGGGACCCCCCATCTTTTGAGAAAGACTGTTACTCGCAGCTGCCCTTCCCCCAGTCCAGGCCGCACTCTCTGGCTGGGAGGCAGCCATCACCTCTGCCCTCCATGGACCCGAGCAGTGCTGTTGGGGCTCTTGACCTTTGCTGTGACTCCCCATCCCCCCAGCATTATCTCCATCCGCAACCCCCTATCCCTCAAATGCACAGTTTAGTAAGCGCTCAGTACATACCCGGGCAAGCCTGTCATGCTCCTGTGCGCTCTCCCCGACACTACAAACCGGAGCAGCCAAAGCCCGCTCGAGCCGCCGTCTCCTCTGATCACCCCAACGCCAACCCGAAGTCCCGCGCATCCAAAAAAACCCACAATGACCGGCAGAGAGCCAAGAAAGCGAGCGGTAAAACCAGTCGATCCCAGTCTGAAAACAGCCTGTTGGGGCAGCGAGTGCTCCCTGAGAGGAGGTACAGCACCACGGAGAGGCGCCAAGGCAGAACCAATCCCGCGCAGAGCCAAAGCCAGGTGGCCGGAGCCCACGCGGGGCACGGCGCCCACAACGGGAGCCGCCGCTGGTGCTCCAACCTGGAGCTCAGCCAGGATGAGGGCGAGGCTCAGGCAGCGCAGGTCCATAAACGGCCCCCTCGAAAAGCCCGGCACGGCCACTCCTGCTCGCATTCCCAACAGCCGCAGGCCCAGCGCTGGCACCCGGACGTCCCGGGCAGAGCGCCCCTCTGCCATGGGGAGGAGGCCTACGCGGCGGCCGCCCCCGCCGAGTCCGAGTCCAGCATGAGCGAGGTGTACTCTCCAGCCTCCAGCTCGCTGTCCAGCGACTCCGACGAGAGCGGGGGCCTGGTGTGGCCGCAGCAGCTGCCCCCCCGCCTGGCCTCCACCTCGTCCTCGTCTTCCCCCTCGCCCCAAGCCACCGCCAACGTCCCGTCTCAGCCAAAGGCTTTCGTCAAGATCAAAGCCTCCCACGCTCTCAAAAAGAAGATTCTGAGATTCCGCACAGGGTCACTCAAAGTCATGACCACTGTATGAGCAAATAACGGCGCATGTTTTAAATCTATGCAGTAGCTGGGAACTGAAAGCTTTTGCAGAGCAGCCATTTAGCGGTTACTTTTGGTTTCAAATAATTTGCCAAACAGCAGATCTTCCTCAAAATCAACCTACCTCTACAAAACAACATGTTCCTAATGAGATGCGTTACCATCAGTGAGCAGGATGAGTTGGAGATGCTTTATCTTGAGCGTCGGATTAAACTTTTCTTGCAAGTGTCAAACCTGAGTCGATGGACTAAGAAGGATCACCCAGCTCTGATGATGATAACTGATACCAAGTAAGACTTTGATGACATGAACTGCATCACAGATGAGGGACTGAATTTGCTGCCAACTTTTGTGGATGTCTGCTGCCTTTAAGGTTAATTCATCACTGGGCTTTGGAGATGGCCATAAAAAAGTGATAACCCTGATATTTCACCAGGTTTCCCACCATTTCTGAGTCATAAGTGCTTTTCTGTTTTGTTTTTTGTTTTTGTTTTTTTAGGTTTGTTTGTTTTTCAGATATTCAGAGCTTCCCTATATGTTTGCATGGATTTTTCCATTAATTATCTATGTTACTTGGTACCATTCAGACAAACACAGAGGTGCTTTTCTCCACTGTGAAGGAATATCCATTTATCATCCATTTATCATTTGAGATATATTTCTGTAAACCTTAAATAACAAATATTTATTGGAAATCCCTTCGAATTCTCATGCATGAGAATGATTAAATTATGGTGAAACTGAAACCCTTTTAAGAGCACTAATTTAAAGGAGCAATTATTTGTGATGCAGCCAGCTAACAGCCTTGTGTAAAAAAAATAAAATAAACAAATATTCACTTGCATTTTGTTTCAACAGGCTGAAAGTTTACAGACTGGTTGTGAATCTTTAGAAAGCAGGAAGTGGCACAAGTTACCATCAGTGAGGTGGCATCTGTGAGGTAGGGATGGGTTCAACGGAAACCTTGCTAATGGATCAGTATACAGCGCAGCACGTGTGTAGACAGTATAACTAAGTTGTGAAACACAGGGACTCTCAAACTCACTGCATATAAGATTGTTTTTGTATGCACCATTTTGTGGCCTTGTTTTGAATGAATGTAGTATGTAAATAGCAATGAATATCCTCTCTGTTTTGTTACTTTAATACATATTTTATTATATTTTGTTTGTTCTTTAAAGGAAACATGTTCTTTTTTTTTTCATAAACAAGCCGACACTTGCCTGTTCTCCCAATATGCAGGTTCTCTCATACTCCACCTTCTTCCCACCATACAAAAGCATGAATGTCAGGTTAATCGGTGACTCTAAATTGCCCCTATAAACGGACCTGAACGTGTGTGGTTGTTGTATCTTTGTGGCCCTCCATTTGATTTGCGACTTGTCCAAGGTGTACCCCGCCTTTCACCCCATGTCAGTTGGGAAAGGCTCCAGCATCCCTGCATACATGCTTGGAATAAGTGGAAAACATAGTGGATGGCTGGATGGAAGATGATACAAGTTTTTAGACAATATTTGTGACATGCTTTTGCCAAATCATACTTAGGCTGAAGTCACGCACTGAGTGGTCAGTAGATTAAGGCACCAGTCAATGATGACAGGTAACCCTACATTTCCATAAATCCTACGGTTTGTGGTCGCCCCATCCCAAAGTCAACCTGTTAAGAGCCCTTGCTGAAATGCCCTTTCTTTTGCCAAAGTCTACTCTTTTAACAGCAGAACACTGAATTAGAAATCAGATTTCTTATTTCTCATTTGACAAAATAAAAACAGTGCCAAAGAAATCTAACAAAAAAATACTGCTTCATAAGCAGTATTAGACTTTTTCTATCTGAACTGAGCTATTTGAATCTGATGAATCTGATGGTAATCTCTTGACAACAATAAAGTTAAGCAAGAGAAACAGTTGTAAATTCCCACTTCCATTGTACAGTGAACATAACAGATTTTGGCTTTGACGAGGAGGAGATAAATATGAGGAGGCTGGAAAATTCCCTCGGATCCAAGATAAATCTGTAGGAGATGTTACTAAATTAGACATTTTTATGTTCAAACACCCGACCCCCGCAAACAAAAAAAAATCCTGGGTTGTTCTTGTAGAGATTTCCGCTAAGCAATGACTTCAGACATCCAAATATATGCTTTGTTTGTTTCGGTGTCACGTTTTAGAAGCGCTAAATGACATTTACATTTCATACACATGTTAAGTGTTGGTGCATTTATTTTGACAAATTAAAGCTTTGTCTTAATGCTCAGATATCCTGTTAAATCTCCTCTGTCGTTTGTGTCCTTACCCTTTTTTTTTTTTTTAAACCAGGCTAAGATTCCTTGTTGTTTTTTGTTGGCATGGAACATCTAAGAATATGAAAGAATGAAATTGGTCCTGTGAAGTATAAAAATGCCCTCTGAATGGAAACTTTAAGAATCTAAGTCAGATTTTTTTTTTTCAGATGCAAATATTAAGTAACTGCATTTCAAGGGCTCTGAAACCTTCTTTTTAATCTTGCAATTTAGAAAATGACAAAGATAAAAACACTTTAAAAGGCACTAGCATTTTAATATTTGAACTGGTCCTTTCTCAATTAAGAAGGTTTAATGTCTCACAACTCAAAAAGAATAAGGGGGGAAAGCCATTTTAAAAAAAGCGTCTCTATGAGACGGAGATCGAACGTGTCTCCCTCTCCAGCCTCATGAAAGGACCTGCTGCAGACATGATTCAACTTTCTTTGGACACTGCAGTTTTGACCAGGTTATGACAAACACCATAGTTTGTCAAAACAGTCAAATACATTACAACACAATAACTATATTTTACTGAACGATTATTAATTGTATAAATCCAACGGCAAAAAATAGTAAAGAGATTCCCAGTTAAAAAAAAAAAAAAAATTGTAAAATTGACAAATTGGTTTATTCTTAATCGCAATGCTGCAGATTGAGCAATAGTTCCTGATCTGCAGTGCTTGTTAGTCCCAACGGGTCACACGACGTGACTTGTGTCTTTGCAGAAGTCCTGAGTGATGACATAAACCACACCCCAAGTTAAGCTCAACCGACGGCTGAATTTCACGCACAATACTGTTACAATTTGGCTATAATAACTCTCTTTAGCATTCTAGGCTATTACAAAATCAATGTAAATGCCTGATTGTCTTATTCCTTTTAGAACTATACTTTTGTGTTAACCTCTCAGGCTGTACCCACAGATTCTCTTTCTCTCTTTGCTGCAGTAGATACTCGTCTTTAAGATCAATATCCACACTAACACAAACTATGTTTTCCCATTCCAATGTAATCGTGAAGTAGCAGCTGGCCTCTTCATGTGAGAGGTAATACTCGATTGTTTCCAGTCCACCTTTCTTGACTATTGTTTTGGACACTTTAAACAAAGCTCATTTAGATTTGAGTCATCTCCTTCCCAGTGTTGCTGCTTTTGGTGTCGCTGTTGGTGTTGGTGTTGGTGATGGTGACGGTGGCTCTGCTGTTCGGCTCCTCGCTGATGAAGTGAAGGATGTTGCGCACGGAGCGGCTCATGCTGTCCTTGAAGCCTCGGCCCAGGCACACGTAGAGCAGCGGGTTGAGGCAGCTGTTGAAATAAGCCAGGCACAGCGCCAAGACGTGCGCGTGGTAAACGCTGGGGGCGTGGGGGGAGCTCCGGGGTGTGGTCAAATCGATGGCGTCCAGGATGTGCAGGGGGAGCCAGCACAGGAAGAAGCTCAGTATCACAGCGACGATGACCCTCAAGGTCCGCTTGGAGCGGGTGCGGCCTCGTGTGAGTCCCTTCTGTGTGGTCCTGTACACCATAATGTGGCACACGACGATGGCCAGGAAGGGGAGCATGAATCCCACCAGGAAGCGCAGGGAGTACATCGGCCAAACATTCGTTCTGGTGTACCCCATCTGGCACTCTCTCTTGACCTCGCCTCGTCCGAACTCGTTGGCAAAGATAAACTGCGGCAGGCTGCCGATCAGAGCCGCGCCCCACACAGCCACGCACCCGAACACGGCGAGTCTGGGTCGCCTGTTGTTCTGACACCAGACAGGTTTGTTGACCAGCATGACGCGATCCACGCTGATCAGAACCAGCTGCAGGATGCTGCAGTACATCACCAAGTGGAACAGGCCTTTGACCAGCTTGCAGGCCAGTGGACCGAAGTGCCAGTGGTCATCGTGAGCCAGGGGGACCATGAGGAGAGGGATGGAGAGGCAGCAGAGCAGATCCGCCAGCGCCAGGTTAAGGAACCAGAGGGAGGTGACGGAGCGGCGCATGCAAAAGCCCGTCACCCACACCACCACGGCGTTCCCGGGGACCCCCAGGAGCGTCACCAGCCCGTACAGGACGAGGGCCACAATCTGGATGGGTTGGATCTCAGGAGTCAAGATCTCAGGAAATACAGGCAGGGTGTAATTAAAGTCGTAGTCCGAAAAGTTCAAAGTTGATAAATCCATGCTTGGTTAAAGCTGTTGATGGACACAAAGCGTTTTAAGAGTCAACGAATAGGCTGGAAAAAGTAAAGAGGTGCAAAAATCATAGATCAAAAACAGCCCAGTGACAGTTTCACTAAGCCTTTCTTCTTAAGATTAAAATAAACAAACACATATGTGATTTTAAGATAGCCTTGTTTGTCAAATAGATATAATTTCAACTTACCCTCTCTTGATTCCACACCCTCACTGTTAAAGGGCAGTGATTGAGCTGTTTGCTTTTGCTTGTTTTAACCCCTCCACCCCTTAACGCGTACACCCAGAGAGAGAAAGGTAGACTAACTCAAGATTGCGCAGCTATTCGTGAAGCAGCGCATTGCTGATTCATTGTGAACAGCCCAGGCCAGCCTCCAGCTTCCTTTGCCGTCTCTCAAATGGTCCGACCCTCCTTCTTAGAGCACCCTGTTCCTCTCTCCCCGTCATGCACCCGCTGACCACACCTCTGCTAAGTTGTATTATGTTTATTGGCGAGGCTCTTGGAGGTGTCTCAAACATGGATGTGTTAAACATTTCTACACATTCACCACTCACTACTGATCATGTGCCGCACAGTGGTTATTTGCACTGTTGTATCACATCAGGAGGGTTCCTGGTTCAATTTTCAGTTTGGGACCTTTCTGTTTGAATGTTCTATGTTTGAATGTGTATGTTCTCTCCAACTAGTCTGTGTGGCCCTGTGATGGACTGGCGACCCGTCCAAGTTTTACTTTGCTTCTCACCCGACAACAGCAAGGACAGGTTCCAGATAGGCTCCGAATATCTGTATGTGTATTCAAGATACACTTGTAATGATTGTCAGACCCATTTGGAAATGTGTGTACCTTTTGGTCCATGTGGAATGAAGCAGTGCATCCACGATTAACTTAATTTTTTACTTTTAAAAGATGTCTTTACTGTTATTACTAGTGGGGTTAATGCACACGCCAATGTTTTTGTTTGCTTACAACACATATTTCCAAACCCAAAAGTGGCAGTAAATGTTGACAGACAAGAGAGGCACACTTACACAGAAATACACTTGGTATCCTTGATGGTTTTAGGTGATTATGTTCGTGTTCAAATTAAGGTAATTTCAATACATTTAGGTGCTATTGCACAACATGGGAGATAGTTAATGAGAGAGTACTCCAGAGGAATTTTCTTGTTTTACACCTGCTATTTTACTATTCCAGTAACACATCTTTATTATCTGTTCTGATCTCATGCTGTGCTACAGCTTCCTTCCCGTGAGATCTTTGCGGTTGATTATTTTATCCTAAACAGCAATTTGTGAAAACCAAATATTTCTGCAATTGCTTCTTCCTTATCAGCTCAGAATATCAGTAGAAACTGCTTTTGTGGACAACTTTAATCTGTACTTTTAAGCACTGGAGAGGTGTAGGTGTTTGAAGCCAATGAAAGCACATCTGAATAAGAGTAAAAAGCAAAGCTGAAATACATTTATCAAAGTGAGATTAAGATTTTTTTAAACCTGAAATAAAAACAGCCCTTAAAAACAACTAAATCATAAAGGGTGGGAACAATTGCTTTATTTCCTGATTTAGTCATCGTTTTAATGGGATTCCATTTCCAAATCAGCACTCACACTCACACTGAATCTCAGTCAAACAGCTGCGTTTCCCATCAGGCATTGCCTGTTGTTCAGACTTTTGTCCCCCTTTGTGGTTCACCGAGGCTGTGATGTAACTGTCAACCAATAAGCACTGCAACCTTGAGGAACAAGCTCTTTAGTCAGCATTCACATGATGCCTTATGGGAGGAATTTGTTTTTTAATCCAATGAACGGCATCCCTTGAGAGCAGAATAGGGTGTCAGTCCAGAAAAAAGAGGATGTATTTGATTGTGCTTTAATCAAAGCTACATACTGAAGGGACAACCGGGTAAATGCTGAGGTCTAAATTGTGGCTTTTCCATCAGTACCTACTCAGCCCCTACTGGGTTCTACCTGCCACACCATGGCTCGGTTTAAGTAGTTTTCCATTACAAGCACAGGACAACAATTAAAGACATTCTGATGATATTCTCCTGAGCGGGGTTCATGCGTTAGGAATTTACAATGTAGATGGTCACAGAGAAAATGAAATTGGACATTTGTTGTCACCACATTTCTAAAACAGGTGGGCTCTCGAGAAGGAGTCACTTTCATGACTCATCCAGTCATGTGATTCCCTGGCCAATCGGTGGTCGGCAGTCTGCCGTCGGCCCGACTCAGCCTTCTTGGAACCTTGGCCCGAATAACTGCTTAAACGAACTGTAATGAGGCCCCAACCTCTAATGGAAAAGTAAAAGAACCAAGTAGAATCAAGCCGTACTGAGAAGGTACTAGTGGAAAATCTTCACAAGGCATTAAAAAAAAACACGGACCGAGGTCTGTGTTACACACAGAGATGATGACAACAGTTGCCAAACAGGAGCACCAGAGGGAAAGGCAGCTGTTGTGACAGGGTGTCCTCTTTTCTTAGTCTGATGGCATCAGTGCGTTTTCTAAAACTTCGGAGATAACAAGGGAAATGAAACAAAGACCTGCTACGTCAGCAGAATGTTCCCTAAACGATTAAAGAAAAAAAACACTGTTGCTTAAATCACAGATGTCAGCACAAAGACTTTTTTTACCATTCGTTTGAACGTGTTCATATTCTTATCGGTACCAGCAATGTATGGGCCAGAACAGAAAGGTCCTTTTCTTTGTGGCGTGTACCCAAGTGTAATGTTTTGTAATACTGTTGCCACAGTTCATGGCAGGATGTTTCTTCACAGGATTGGCAGAGACGGCGGGTTCTCAGAGGCCAGGTTAATTGAAAGCCGGAGCGCTGCTTGGTGGAAGTGTTGGAGTGTCGTCTCTGAATGCATCAGACTGGAGGTCTGCAGTAAAACAATGAGAGATGTTCAATCGTTCCGCATCTATTAGTACAACACTCATAGTTTTGGGGTCAGACAGCTTTTCCAAATAAGCCGGAAATGTGTAACTGGTGGATGAGCAGTAATATTCTAAAAGTTTCATAAAACTACTACTACTCTGCCAGTTATGTTCTGATTGGCATTTTTCTTATTTTTTACATTTTACACAAATGTTTCTCCACCAAAGAAACCCCTTTTTCCGAAAAACAAGCCCCTGAAAAAGTTAATTTAACAGAACACATTGCAATTTGACTCCAAAGTCTATGCACAGTATTTTATTTATAAAAACTTCAGGATTTGCTTTGTCTGCTTTGCTGCAAGTCCATTCGATGTATTCAAAAATGGAATACAAGCTTTCAGAGATTTTACATTCTCTGTTGGCCTTCCCCCTTGTCTTCTATGTAGTCTTTTTAATTAGGACTGACCCTTGCTGGTTAAGCATTCATTCATCCATTCGTTTGAGAAACCAGAGGGCCTACTCAGTGATGAGCTAAAGCTAAAAGCAATGGGGAATGGGGTATTTTTGGTGTTTGTTTTTTCAGCAGAAACAACTCCAATGTCAAATTGTTCACAGCAGTTTGAGTCATTATTGTGGATTTTCCTTTATGGAATCCCGCAGCATCAGACGCATGGACTGACAGACGGTAACACAGTCCATGTTACCATACAGTGTCACAACCAAAACCACGGGTCAGTTGCTACACAGGCTTCCTGCGGTTGAGAATGTGGTACTGAGTCAAAATCTTTAAATTTTTTGTGATTAGAGTTGCTATAGATGTTTTTTTTTTAATCACTTGTCTTCCTTCCCCCTTCCGTGTGACGTTCTTGGCATTGTTATTTTGGAAATGGAGTCATGCAATAATACACAAGCCCTGCTATGACCTTAAGAATCATACTAACTAATAATTTGCAGCACATTTTAAGGGTTCACCCTTTCAGCAGCCACATGGAGGTATATTTGTCATTTACTCTCTGATTGAGGGGTCTTCACGTACCTATGAAGGGATGCAGCTCTTCTTTTTTCTAAATGACTGATTTTAGGAGAGGCAGTAAGAAGAGAGTAGCCATTATTTACACCTTTCTATGTCCTCTTTAAACTTAACAAAGACATACATTTACTCTCTGTCCCTGGAGTAGAGCTAGAAAGCAAACTCAAACTGCAAGCTCTGTAATATCTCTTGGTTTTGCAGAGTTTGTATTTAAGAAGCATTAAAGGGAAGAGCAGTGGGATGTGGCTGCAAAGCTGCTTGTCGCAAAGCCAAAACTGCCTCTACTGTTCAGTATCAAAATCTTCTATGGTCTCTGCACATAGTAGCAGAAATCACAAACTGGTTTCAGTAGGTCCCTCTCATCTCTCCCCTTATAGAGGGGCTGAATAGGCCCTTTAGGATGATTGATGTTGAGCTTTATGAATTCTTAATTTCTTTAAAACTTGCAACCAGTAACATTATATTGTATTTTTGGTTAAAAACAAAAAGTTCTTGATTTACATTTAGACATCAGCTGAAGCACTGAAGCACATTGCCCCAAAATTTTTAAGTATGTGTTGCTTTTTTTCCTAATAATCTGCATCTATTTAAATACCACTTAATTTCTTTTTTACATAAAACCTGAGAATAGAAATTAGTTTATGGGTAAACTGGTGGACCCATATCACAGTTTTTTCTGCCTGAATCCCTCCTGGAGGCTAATCTGGCCCTGATTCTGATCTGCACAAGCCACTCTCACCCAGATTTAAAGAAGTGAACTGCCATGAAACTGCTTACATCGTGTGTTTCGTTTCCTCCTAAAATCTATTTTAAAAGATTATTAAAACTGTTTAGGGCTCACACTTTTTTTGTATTTATCATAGCTGTGTTCCTATTTTATCCCAGATCAAATTTTTCCATGACAAGCAGTTTATTTTAAATAGCAAGAGAGGCATTGATAACAGAAATGACATTCCCAGCTCACCAATGAGTGTCATGCCTGGCTGCTGGTTGAGTATGACGGATGTCTCCTCTTCCTCTTCTCCCCAGTCGGCGATGTTGGCCGGTGGGATGCACTGCTCCAAGAAAAGGTCCTCCTCGTCGTCTTCCATGTCTATGTTCTCCGGTGGCCAGCGCAGCTCTCCACTCTCCACTTCGCTCACTTCAGTGGGTTCTACGACGATGGAGGGCAGGCGCTCCTTCTCTCTGTCGTGGTCCAAGCTGTTCAAAGAGGTCTCTGGACCTAGAACAACCTCAACTGGGTCGGGGAATATCTGGGGGGAAAGGTGGTTGAGGGCAGGGTAGGTAGGTCAGTTCAGGTTGTTCCAAATTCATTCGAATGGGTGGAATCTTTCATTTCTAATCTAGTTTATTACACTAATGCTTGAGGGTGGTGCACCCTTTTGAGTTTTTCCCTCTTGGCAGATAATTATGACCTCAGACTTTATCAAATCTGATGTTTGAAAATTTGATCAAGAGAACTCAAATAAACTCAATTATTATGCGTGGACATTTATGTATTAAATACATGAATCCAACAATACCTGAGGCTGAATATCTAGCTTTAGCAGATGATTTGAGGATTAAATTAAAGTCAGATGTGGTGAGTTAGTGGGAAAATACAATCAGATACAAGCAGGCAACTTGTTTTATTTGAAGCACACTCATCTATCAAAGTCTGACAAAGAACGTCTGAAGAGGAGCTGTTGATGCTCGTCAGGCTGTTAAACGTTACAAAGAAATCCATAAAGAGGTTGGATTCCATCACGTCTAACTGTGCACTTCAACTCACCTTCCAGCAACAGAATACAGGACGTATGTTTAATGCAAAAGATCGTGACACTTATCCTCAATATGAAAGTTCTTCCTCTTATCTTTCCTCTTTTTATTCATCTTTTTATTCATCTTTTTATTCCTCTTAATTAGAGTGACTGATGATATTTCAAATTTCAAAATTTCTTAAAGATCCCATAAGGAGGTGAAAACTTTAGGTACCGCATATTATTCAAATCACAGACAATCAGACTCCCACACAGCTGCCCCATCTGGACCTATTTTTGTCTAACTGTGGGTCATGCAGATTGAAGGGGCTTACCTGGAATGGTACTCTTTGGTCCTTCCTCTGCATGTCTTCGCAGTTTGGATCATGACTGCTCATTTCCTCCACACCTCTGTATAAAATAGAGAGATAGTGGAAGAGAAGTCATGATTTTAAAAAACAATAGAAAACATACAGCGGGATATGTCAGGTCCTATTTACCGTTAAGAAATGCGCCTCCTCTTTGGAAACTCCTGTAAGAAATATTTTTAAAGCACCGGCTTTTGGGAATAACACTTTCAAGACCCTAAACCCAAGACTCCACCGTGGAGCATGCTGTGTGAATCTCTGATAGAGGAGCCTTCCTACTTTGTGAGAGTAGACTCTGGAGTCCTAATTAGATTAAATGAATACAAAATTAGGGAAAGAGAAATTCAGGACACTGCGTACTTGCGTGCTGTTTAACTCGCTCCTTGACATTATTATCTCTCTTGTTTACAAGTTTGACACAGTTCTATTCAATTAAGCTCCATCCAATTTTATCCATTGACCACTAATTTGTTCAGAAAGGAATTTCAAAATGAATTTGTCCCATTGGTATTGAAAATTTTGTTTTTGTTTTTTATTCCTTCAAATGGTACAGCTCCTGACCCCCCTTTGTGCAAATATTTGAAGAGATTAGAGAAGGCAGAACTCCTCTCTTTTCAGAGAGATTTGGGCTTTGGGTAGGTAGCTATCTGTTTTGAGTGGTTTGGGTGAGATCCACAGTTGGGCATCCAGCCGCGCAGGGTCAAATCAAATTATCTGAATATCTGTGAGGCTTTATCATTGTCCCCTTGTGCCAGTTTCAAAAGGAAAAGAAACATGGTCAAATATGCCAGCCTTTTCATTGGTCAGAGATTTCTCTTTCCTAAATCCCACTGGCTGACCCTGGACAGACCATCTGTGTTATGAGGCTGTGCGCAAGCGTGAGCCTCCCAAGTACACACACAGCGAGACTCACTCATGCCCCAGATTAGTGTAAATCTCACATAGGGTTAGAAACTAAAATAGATTGTGTACTGTCCTCTGCCTCTTTCATATATAGATAATGATCACATATAGAATATATCTATAATATCTCAGCCTGGGAAACTTTCAACTTTGAGTTCTTCTATGAGTTTAAGGTGCTGAGATCAACACACCTTTTCTCCCATTTCACAGAAAATGAAAAGGTATATTGGATCCCTTTCTTGTATCAAGCTCAGTATATATCAATTTTTAGTTTTCTTTACTCTCTCCAGAATAGCCAATAGGATTTAGAAGAACTAACAATCTGTCTGAATTGCCCTATCTTATTATTTCTTTGTTTTTGTTTTTTTTGTTCTGTTGCATTGCCTTTTCTTTCCTCTCTGATGTCACATTTGACTACATATGCTGCTAAATCTTAGTTGTGAATGAAATTTCCACTGACTGACTGGTCTATTCTGAAGCCTTTTTGGATTTGGCCATAACAGCAGTTACATTGCAAATGAAGTTTTATGTTAATTTGTAAAATAGTCCTGGAAAAGTTTTATTTGGTTGCAAAACATAGAGGTGTCAACAAGAGAAGAGTGGGAACATACAGCACATTCATTTTTGGTTTTGAGTGTCGCCCACATGTGCTGCATATAAGAGAGACTGTTACACAAAGGCAACTTTTGTCAAACACTCTTGATGGGCCTGGTATTTTCCCACGAGTTCCTTGATTCCTGGATTTCCATTCATCACATTTAATTCTGTTATAGACCTGCTCCAGTGTCTCTTTTCTTTTTAAAAATCCCCTAAAAACCTGCCTGTGCTCGTCTTCCGAAGTATCTGTTTTAAGGTTTTTGCATGATGAAGAGAAAAAGAGAAATGTCTTCAAACGGTTTGTGGCTCATAAGTGTCCTGTGTTATATTCACCCACCGGCTCACAACACTGCCTGCCCTGTCCACTCAGAATCGCTTTAGAATTTGCTATATTTAGCAGTTTTGGTTTTGAGGCATTTGCGTCATTAATGTTTAAACTTTCATAAGAAGGAAGATGTATTATGCAAGATTGCATGCCAGTGAAAATATCAGAATGCTAATTTGTTCTCTCTCTACTGTGTTGTGCTATGTTAACCCTCAGCTGTTCAGGCCTGCGGGCCCTGGAGCTGTCCCTGCCGGCAGGATCACAGCACATCCTTACAAGGAGCCTCAGCTCCTCATTCGGCTCAGCTTTGGTCCTCTTCTCCATCTAGTTTGTGATAACTAACCATCTAGCTTGTTGTAACTTCTCAGAATGTTTTTGAAAAACACCATGCTCAACAACACGATGGGACTTTCCATCATTTTCCTTTCTGAGAATGTAGATAATGTTCTGCAGGAATCAACGCGGTATGTTTTTTTGTTTTTTTTACCAGACCTGGTTTCGAGTTCAAACTGACCCTTCCAAACAGGGACAATAGCAATTATTTTAAATGCACACATCTATATAACTTTGACTTCATCAGTGAATAGAATTGAACATCTTCCACCTCCTTCAGCTCTCATGACCTGCTGGAAGTTGGTGTCAGACCTTCCAGCTCTGCCTACATCTAAGTAGTAAATCATGTTACTTTAAAAGCTATGCTTACTTACCCCAAAGCTTAACTCTAACAAGTCTAATTAGATGCGGGCAGAGATGGACTTAGATTAGTTGAGTTGAATGTGAAGAATGTGGTTAGTTGGACATTTGAATGGCAGCTCTTTAAGTTTTGATCTATGATATAAAGACAGTTTTGACATGGATGCAATTATACAGGTGGTTGGTTGGATGTTTCTAACTATCTTAAACTAACATGAAGAGAACTTTTTCAGGTCAAAAATGTTTGTCAAAATAATTTATTTTGATTCAGTTTTAGCTGATCTTTTGTTTTTGTTTAGATTTCTGGCTTATCAGTCCCACCAAAGTGCTCAGTGTATCATACACCACAACAACTAAGGAAACACTAAGCCAGTTTGTGCAACAGTCGGAACGAGGACGCCGTGTCCTTGTGTAAATAGGATCAGCTTTGGGAGGATGCTATCATTTTTGACCCACTTGTGAATGTGTGCAGCCTTACAATTCAATTTCTGATCCTATGCCTGTGATGAGTGCACCACTCTAAGCTGTCTGTGTGCCACCTGGGATGGAAAACTTTCAACAGCTATTATGATGAAGAAGCTTAACCTCTGTGTAATCCCTCTCGTACATAGCTGCTGGAAACACGATTCAGCCCGGTCAACAATTACTCTTTTTTAACAGCATTCAGAATATTTGACTGGCTGTGCAAAATGTTGTTTTCTCTTCTTTTTAATCACTTCTATCCAGAAAAATAGAAACATGTCATATTTATCACAGACCAAGCAAGGCAAATAAATGGCTAAATCCAGGTCTTGCAGTTTCAGACCAAAAGTTCATGCTTAAAGGTTACATCTGTGTCAATAAGAACAGGAAACTCTGATAGATAAAGAACTGCTGTGCAATCAGCCAACCCCTGGTGACGATAAGGGGATTTTTAAACCATGGATTTTTATTTTTCCAGTTTTGATCACAGAATCTATGTTTTCTTATCTCTTACAGCTTCTTTGGAATCTCTATAATGTTTCTTTCTAGTTCATTTAAAAACCTGTGATAAGATAAAGAGACCACAAAACCGAGAGGAGCATCTTACTTGCAAGCTTGTTATGCAATTGCTGAAATCACACTTTGGAAATTCTATGGTCCGGACAGTACCCACTGAACCCGACAGTTCCTGTTTAATGAGCGCTTTCGGTGTCAACAGAGCTGAAATTGGACATAGTGTTTGTCAAAATGTGGCAAGAGCTCAGCAAAACCTGAAACTGACTTCTCCGCATTCTCTGAATTTTCAAAGTTTTCTGTTTTGTGCAGGGAAATTGTACTTTGGATGGTGTATTTTAATTGAATATTTTTCTAGATTACTCTCTGTTCACTTCTAGGCCAATGTGTGGCTCCGCTCTGAGGAATCTAAATTTAATCTAATCTAATTTGGGTACTCAAAGGTTTGGTACCAAATGTTATGCCTTGTGTCTTTTTGTGTCTTTTTTTTATGACAACTGTTTCGTATGTTAAGTTCCTATGTTAAGTTTTAACTGTATGCTGGAGATGTAAAATTTAAGGTATTCAAATGCATGGTCGAAGCGCTTTTAGAAATTCCCCATGTCCAAATTTATTGATGAAATGAGGATCCGTCTTCCCAATCTGATGGAATGTCTAACTCCAGTTCATTTAGTCAGCACTCGGAATTTTTTGCTTTTTTCTTGCTTTGCATGATCCTATCTCGATGACTCTATTTTGTTTATGTGCAGCCGTGGGAGGGACTGAGGTAGGCCGAATGGTTTAGTTTATGAATAACATTAACTTGTGCGAGTCTAATCTGGACCTTAAACACACACCCACTCACAGACACAAAACGCAGCTGCTTCTTACCCCTCAGTTCCAGTCAAACATAGTTCCTCTTCATCTTGGCACAGTTCCACAGTGGTGAAGCTTGCCTCCTCCACGGTGAGCACAGGTGACACAAGAAGGGGTGCAGGAAGAGGTGTGCGGCCCTCGCAGCATTCCCCCTCTGCAGAGCCCTCACTAGAGTTTATGGCCTCCAGGGCGAAGCCTGGATAGGGATATGGGGGTCCCAAACACACAGTGATCCCAGGAGTTAAGCAGCTGATAGGAAGGTAGATGTGTAGCCGGCTTCCTTTCTCTGTCAAATAAATTGTTTTTCCAAATGTACAAGACTACATTGGGCTCCCTCGACTCCTGAATCCACCTTCCTTACACGCGTCTCTCTCGTTTTCCTTCCCAGTTCCACCCCACCCGAGTGCAAGGCTTTGGAGCGGAGGAGGATTAGCGTCTCTTTCGATTACAGAGGCTGGATGGGTGACGTCAGTTGGGCTTGACAGTCCCCTCTGGTGGGGTGGCGCAGTGGGTCACTGGTGCATCTGCAAAGTGAGGGGCACAGATGGCTGATGACACCGCTGTTGACAATCCATGGATGGACTACAGGAAGACAGCCACTGAGAAGTTTAGATCATTCCTTTCCATCTTGCCTATCCTGTCTGTCCTTTTACGAGTGTGGTGTTGTCAACTGCATGTGCGCAGTGGCTCCAGCCGTGGATTTAGATTTGGACGATTCATGGAATTAGCTTGGTGGATCAAGGGCTCAGGGGGTGGGGAGTGCATGTGTGTGTGTATGGTAAAGGGGGGGGAAAGGAACCAGTGCAATACAGAGCTTGAATGGCTTTTGAATGAATAGGGCACCAGCAGTCACATCCTGTATTGACCTATTAACTGGTGGTTTTCAGGTTCTGGGCAGATCAGAACAGCAGTTTCCATCTTAGATTTCAGAAATATTTCTTTATTGTTTTTTAGAGACGCAAGCTGGTTTCAAACGTGGATTTATGTTCAGTTCAAGGTCACAGTTTGGCTAATTTGAGCCTTTTTATCCCAGTTTACCATGACATCCTGCAAATCTATCTCTCATGTCTTGTGCTACCTCTTCAGAACTATTTCTAACGGGTTAACTCCTTGTATGATCCTCTATGATAAACTTCACATTACGACAAAATATACTCAACTTTTTGCTAATAGCCTTGTTTTTACTAAAACATTATGGTATATCTCTCAATCTGTGAAAAAGCAAATAATGTGTCCTTGCTACAGGTTGCCATAACAGAGTGCCCAAAGATATGATTTGATATTTCTATCCTTTGTGTTTATGTATGTGTTTGATCCAGTACTGATCCAGTATCAAATCCACCATCTGCATACATGCATCTTTATGTATATACTATATTTAATGCCTTAGAGAAGCTTTCAGAGTTGCACTACCAGCTTTTTTTGCACATTATGCTTTCAGACTTTCCAACACAAATTCTGCACTTGGTGATGATTTCATTATTCTATTTTACACTGGTACAAATCAAAAGTCAAACATGAAATATGATGACATTGGGGGGTATTTGATCTGGTCCTACACCCACTTTCACCTGCATATGCATCAAACCAAGGACAGTCTTCCTTATCCAGTCAATAAATGTGGAAGCAAGCTATGCAGAGAAGACAAATAGATGCGCTAGTTCCTGCTATAAACAAGTATGCGCAACTACTGACTTATTTTGTCTGTTGATTACATGCTATAGTAATGTGCAAATGTGAGGGTTTTTTTGTCTCTTGTGTCTTTTTGGAAGATACCCTCATTTGACTAAACACTAAGACCCTTTTAAATGACTCTTCATCTCTCTGTCTTCATTTTGGGCTCTGAATTTACCTTTACTTGTTGGATTCAAAGCATGTTCAAGAACAAGAACACAAACAGGTTTGTGCGCCATTGGGTGCCTGCTGCTGGGGAGGTGTCCTGTTGTTATTGTTTATGCGCTCCCAAAACTTGCTTTCAAATAAAGCAAGTATTGGGAGGCGACGGTGCTAACCACCAAACCACTGCTTATTCCCTAATGGGGGTCGCAGGGAGAACTGGGGCCTATCTCAGTGGTCAACGGGCGAGAGGCAGGGTACACCCTGGACAGTCCGCTATTCTAACATCCATCCATCCATTATCATTACCGCTTGTTCCCTGATGGGGTCGCGAGGAGAACTGGAGCCTATCCCAGTGGTCAACGGGCGAGAGGCAGGGTACACCCTGGACAGTCCGCCAGTCCATCGCAAGGCCACACACAAGACATACACACACTCACATTCACTCCTAAGGGCAATTTGGACTGTCCAATCAACCTAACATGCAGGTTTTTGGACCGTTGGAGGAAGCCAGAGAACCCATGCAGACACAGGGAGGACATGCAAACTCCACACAGAATGGTCCTGGGTCCCCTGGGACTCAAACCCAGAACCTTCTTGCTGTGAGGCGACGGTGCTAACCACCATACCGCTGTTGTTCTAACATGTGACTTTAAAAAAAAAAATTTTTAAAGAAGACCATGGGATTGAAGCAGCTGTAATTATAAACTGGATCGACCACTTCCTGCTGTTGCATGCTGTCTAGCATTTTCAGCATTCTCCTGCAAGTCTTCGGCAGGTAAGCTGTTCTTTTCTCCCAAGAGCAAAACATTTTTGTAAAGTTCGTATTAATTTAATATTACACCTTTGATGCACACAAGTCAGAGAGAGCCATTGGAATCAAGGTCAGAAGCAGTAAAAGCAATCTCTTTGTTCATGGAATTGTGAAATGAAATGAGATGCATTTTGTGCATTATCTGTTTAACTGCTGACAGTGTTCAAACCATCTTTTTTAGCTATCATCTTTTAGTGCAGTTACTGTTTTTAACGAAGACGCACCAGTCATGGCTTTTGACCCACCTCGTGGAGACAATTTCAGTTCTTCAGGTAAAAATTCAGTTACTTCCATTAATCTCATTTGTCACGTGTTGTCTTATTTTTATCATGTTTTCATTTCTAGGCAGCATAGCCTTCACAGCCAAGTTAATCGTGTGTGAAAGCTACCCCTGCCACTCTGGAGTACTGAAGTTTCGCAATGTGCTGATCAACGAGGGAGGAGGTTACAACCCTGAAACCGGCGTCTTCACTTGTCCCTTGGATGGCCTCTATTACTTTATTGTGCATGCCTCTGTGTATGGCCGTGGACAGTGTGGAATTTTCAAGAATGGAGAGAAAGTAGTGTCTTTGTATCACACTTCTCTGCCCGACAAATGTAGCCAAGTTGCAACTGTCAGCAGTGTGGTCAAGCTGTCCAAAACTGATGAGGTGTCGGTGAATCTTTGGGGTCCTGGTAGAAACGACATCTTTGCAACAGCAGATAATGACACTGTCTTCTCTGGGTTTCGTTTGGGTTGATCCTTTCTTTGTCCCAATACCAGAGTAGATTCTGCTAGAGTTTTTGTGAGCTACTATCTACCTTTTGGTTCCTTTTTGTTTTTCATGCCACAAGTGTGTGGTGTCATCAATAAATGAAAAGCACTGTTATAAGCAAACTGTGTCTGTTTCTTTGTTTTTTCTTTCATTTTTTTTTTTATTGTCCTGCTCTAAGCTTCCCGGCCTGTGAGGGGCGCTGTCTTCCAAACCCACATAATCAAAATTATTCGCGCATGCGCGAATAGTCTGTTTTCTAAGCGGCAGAAGCCTGTAGCGGCATGATTAACTGACCAAGTGACGTTAATGTTGTCAAATATTGTCTTTAAGTTACACATTCCTGATGGATTTAGACAGTGGTACATACGAGCCTGGGTTCGTTGGTATACGTTTTTGCCAAGAATGGTGAGTGGAACTGTCATCAAGTTTTACGACGCAAACCTAGCTAATACGCTAGCTAGCTAGCTAGCTACTTCTCCCATTTGACCATATATGCATAAACGACATGGAAAGCCGGCTAACCCTGCTGTGTTTTCTCCCCTACAGTAATAACATGTTGTACCCTAAAGAGGATAAAGAGAACCGCATCCTGTTGTATGCGGTAAGTATCTGGTTGGGATTTGGTCAAATACAATGGAACTTGTTTTTAAAAGAGGCTTCTCACCTTATACAATATGTAAAAAGTGCCATGACTTTACCTATCCCTTCTATACCACTTGCCCATGGGCAGTGAATTGTTTTTATCACGACACAAAAACTCCTACTTTTGTGATGATGTAGCATATCTACGTTAGCATTATCAGCTCTGAACGTAACATCTTGAGACTGTTGTTTTTGTTTTTTCTTAAGACCGAACCCTGATTTAAAAGCAGAGTTACTGAATTTTCTTGTTTTCCGTCCAACTTATAGTGCAGGAACTGTGACTACCAGCAAGAGGCAGACAACAGCTGTATCTATGTCAACAAGATCACCCATGAGGTTGAGTAAGTAACAACAAAAATGTTAAGACACAGGTTCAGTTGGCAGCCAGCTGTTTTCTCTGATCCAAATTACAGCATTCAACATCATTCTGCTATTAATAATAGATTTAGAATCTTTGCATATTAGAGACAGCACCCAGTCCCCATCTAGACACATCAGGCCAGTTACTGCAAACGTAACGGCTCTCTTTTATTATCAGCGAGCTGACACAAATCATCGCTGATGTTGCCCAAGATCCTACGCTACCAAGGACAGAGGATCACCCATGTCCAAAGTAAGTTTTTACCATATTCTGTTCATCTGTGGTTTTATTTTGGTTTGGCCATTGCTGCTGACGAAAAATAACTGACAACAAGTATTGAAAGTCCCAAAAAAAGCAGCAGGTTTGGTGTTGAATCCCACTAGGATCAGCAGCTTTTGGATTTCCATGGAACAGATTCACAGTCTGTTTGTGTATCAGAATGTTTACCCTTTCAGCACCCAATCCTTTGGAACTGCAGTGAAAGGTGAAGCGCTGTAGTAACAGCGACGTTTCATCCTTCATTTTCTTCTCAGATGCGGTCACAAGGAAGCAGTGTTCTTCCAATCTCACAGTATGAAGGCTGAGGTAAGGAATGCTAATTCATTTAGATCCATTTGGCCTTACAGACACAGGAAGTTTTGATACTGTCCCTCTAATTTCTCTAAAAGTGAAGGAGGAACCCTCATATCTTGTAGTGTAATTTGACACTTAGAAAATTAAATGAGCATATTTTTGTTTTTCATTCATTTTTAACTAAAGTTTGTGCAGAAAATGGTCATTTAATAGCTGTATTGTCAAATTAAAACATGATATAAACATGATTTGCTGCAGTTGCCTTACATTTGAGTTGAAGGAATCTATATTTCAATCTGGTTTGTTGTGCAGGATGCCATGAGACTGTACTACGTCTGCACAGCACCCCACTGTGGACATCGGTGGACAGAATAAAAGCTGGTCGGGGTTAAACAAATCCAGCGTTTGCGTTTTGAATTGGCAGAAAGCATTCCCATCTGCAGCTCAATTGGTGGAGTTTTCAGCCCTGTCACGTCACACAGAATCCCAAATAGAGCGAGAACTCTGATAGGCTTGGCACATCCCATCTGTAAACATGTGGTGAATTGAATGCGTTCAGCTGTTATGTTTTTTTTAGATACATGTTGTTGAATTAAAACAATTTTTTTCTAATCTGTCTTCGTTTTTATTTAAAAAAGTATCCAACAGTAATTTTTTTTTTTTAATCACGTTGTTTGTGTATCCATGGCAGTTCTGATTACCCTGGTGGAAAAGCTTCTCTGGATTTTATTTTGAAAACTGTCGAATCCAGGATGCTCATAAAAGGCTTCATTAAATATACCCTAAATCATTACCTAGTATTTACGTAACTGGTTGTAACAGTTACTGGATGTAAGATTACTACTGGTGTTTTAGCTTGACCTAGTGTGAGGGAGTAATTAGTTTTAACAGTCTTTTCAGTACAGTCTTTGAGAAGCAACTGCATTGTAATCTGCATCTCTGCCTATGTACGGTCATATTCACCTAAAACCTTACAATGATTACTATCTCCCAGTTTCATCATTCATTTTGGGATGTTGCAAAAAAGTGTGTGATGTTTTCGCTCTACATTTCCATCTGTCTCTTTAAATGGTTTCCCAGACTGGATGTGGTTCACCCCATAACGCTGTGGTTACTGAAATGAAATGACCTTTTTCAGTTTATAGAATTGTTTTTTACTAAATGTCTGAATCTCCTGGGAAATTTGACTGATTCACTCACATGACAGTAGTGCAGTATTTAGCTGAAGGTGTTTTCATCATTAATGGATCAGAGTAAATTTATACCACATGCTATTTTAATGGAGAAGTCATTACATTTCTTGTGACTAAGTCTTGGCATCTCAGTTATCTCTAATCCTATTCTCTTTTCAAAGAACTCTCTTGTAAATTCCTGAAATTCGGTCTGTCTTTGGCTGTGAAGAATATACTTGGTTTTCAAATCTCTACCAAAAGGCAGTGGAAAATTGGAGCACATAGTCATCTCATTGATTTGTACCTTGAGAACTGACTCTAGAAATTCTCTAAATTAGACTGAATTTCCAGTGTTAATATTGTGGTATGTCGCTTCCCAGTTGTGGCCAAATAGAGACAATGTAATTCCAGTCTCACAGGAAAAAATACTGAAACTTTTTAAATAGGAACTAGTCACATCATTTATTACTTTAAAGTTTTTTCAAGCTTAAACATGAACAGAATTATTTTAGTTGCTGAAGAATGTCCACAAATCTGAACAATTTGTGAGTTCAAACTTTTTGTGTCCTATTATGCATCTAAATTTAGCTGGGATCTCTTATCAAACGAGGCCACTGAGTAACTCAAGATTTGAATTGGTATGATGACCGAGGAATGCTGAATGTTTTAGTCCATGCAAAGAAACTCAGTAAGTGAGAGCAGATTTGTGGGAATTGTGTGTTTTGAACAGACTTTTTTGTTAAGAGGCTATTTTTTCATACAGACTTTTTTTTTGTGTGAACTAACAACAAAAAGAAAATATTGAAAGCAATAAATTAAAGCATGTTCGACCGGAGCCTCTTCAGCTCTTCGCCAAGGCAAACATGCAGTCGATGCTGACAGCAATACCATAACTGTTATTTTATTACTATTTAGAATTCTTTACTGACAAAAAAGTGTTTTCCTATTTTTCAAAATGAATATCTAAAGATTTGTTTAAAATCAATGTGGAGGGGACTGAGACTGCAGAGTGAACATTTTCCAGCAAAGATTGACAGACTTTTCTTGAAAACAACACAAAAAACAAGTATTAACAATGATAAGTGTTGTTAAAAGGAGAGGTGATGTGATAGAATGATACCTGGTCCCTTTATCCTAACTTTTTAATGTATTTTGTTCATATATGAATACAATCATTTCCTCCATGTCAGATAAACCAATGTTCACACAAGACTGATGGGATTTTTTTTCTTGCATTTCATAAAACATCCCAGCTTTACTGGAATGGAGGTTTAGTGAATATTTTAAAATGATAAAAATGTTTAAATGCATTTGAAGTACCAGTTTGGTTACGGTTAACAGCTGGCCAAAGTTGCTGAAACTCCATTACTGATTTCTTCTAAAACCCCAACAACTTTTAACATAGTGACACACAAGTCATGTTGGACCCATGTGAAAGAAAATAGTGCTGCTATTCGCCCACTGTGAGTGGCTTCTGGGAGCATTGCTCACTCTCATTTCCTCTTTTTTCTGGCATGTATATTCCAAACAACCGGTTGGGCAACTGTACACGTGCAGCTGTAAAATAACTTGTTTGCATTCATCCACTTGCTACAACAAAGAGCGGGGAAGGTGTGCTTTCCATGAACACGCCCTCTTAGACAAACTCTTTTTAGGGTGGTGCACATTCTGCCGCTGGTCAGTCATTGCAGCAGGACCCATGGAGCAAACCGGTATGCAAACATTTATGTCTTATCGTCAAAAAGTCTTCGCTCGTAACGCTGGTCAAGCTGGAAGGGTGATAATGCTTTTGACTGTCTTCAAACTGCTTTTCAGTGAACGTCGTTTCGAGGCGTCAGTGGGGAGCAGCCGACCCCAAAAAGAAGGAGACCATGAAAGGTTCAGCTCGGAGAGTCATAATACACCACACTGCTCTCCAAAACTGCCAAGGTCTGGGAGGGTGCAAGGACCTCCTCCTGAGCATTCAGAGGATGCACATGAGCGAAAGGCAGTTTGATGACATCGGATACAAGTGAGTCCTTCTTTTATCCACCTTGTCTAAATGTTTAAAGTAAGACCCTGTCAATAAGGTGGAGTGATTTATGGTTGTTTGTGTCTATTAATAAGAAGGGGCTGGGGGGACTCTCCCCATTTAATGTACTGAAAACCTTCTTTTTGTTTACAGTTTTCTGGTTGGCAGAGATGGCAGCGTGTTTGAAGGCCGTGGCTGGAACGTGGTCGGGGCACACACCAAAGGCCACAACAGTGACTCCCTCGGCATTGCCTTCATGGGCAATTTCAACAGTGAGTAGTATTTATGTTGAAATGTCACCACAACTTGACATGTAAGTCATCTTTAAAGCGGGAGAGATTGGGAAAAGCCGCCGTATGTTTATGGCAACTGTACATGCCAACGAGGTTTATGACAGAAGTTACACAACCTGCAATAATAACACAACCGCTCACTGTTTCAGACGACACTCCCAGCAAAGAGGCGCTATCGTCAGTCAAACAGCTCATTCTATCTGGAGTTTCCCAGGGCTCTCTGCACCCACAGTTTGACTTGTTTGGGCACAGAGATCTAGGAGCAACAGCGTGCCCGGGAGAAAATCTTTACGCTGCACTGGCTCAGCTGAGGAGAACAACGTAAAGCTCGGTTCAAAGTGACAGAGAAACGTTGCCTCATTCAATCAGCTCTCTGTAGCAAACACATAGTAAGCATCAAATGTCTTGTGGATTAAAAACTCGTTTTCATTTTGTTGACATATTAAGGGAAGGCCTCAGTTGTCATGCTCAGAAAGAGGCCTTGAGGCATTCAGTGGCTGTCAGGAAATTCTCTTACAGCAGAGGGAGCCAACACAAAGAATGAGACCAAGGAGCTGCTGTGTCCACAGGTGACATCTTACTCTAAAACATTAGAACTAGTTGGACCGAGCTGGTAGTGATGTTTTTCATTTTAGATTTTCCCCAATTCAACTTGAATGTCAATCTTAAGTGCAATATTTAAACTTGATTTAAACTTGACTTGGTGCAGATGGTTGGTTAATGGCGTAAAATAAACGTTTTCTTTTTCTAAGCTCGGGCTCAACTTCTTTTTAGAGATTGAACACCTTTTGAAAAGTCGAAGAAATATTTTTATTCATATCGAATGTTTTTGCCAGAGCCCTTCTCCTACAGTGGGACGGGCTGAGTTTCTCCACTGCTCATGTTTCACCATCTGGATCATAAACACAGCCAAATAATAAGGCTGCCTTTGCAAAAGCTGCAGACTTTTCATCTTTATTTCCAAAGAGTTAGTGCAACAAGATCAGTGTAAACAACAAAAGGTGTGGCTTAGATTAAAACACACACACACACACCAAGGAAGGATTATAAATGTTGAATCAAACACTGCAGGCGCTCTGCAGGGCCGAAAACATTCCCGACATGTGCCTACCTGCACAGCACAGCATTTACAAAAAGAGGCCCCTTATCAAACTAACCAGAAGAGGATATATCATATCAGATTGTAATTGTAGTTCAAAACATAACGATTGTAAGTCTTATTCCTGTATATGTAGAGCTGCAGCCCTAAAAGGGTTCTAAAAAGAGTCACAATCAAAGACAGAGGAAATATTAATGAACAAATTGAACAAAATCTATTCTACCACCCAGTAAAATACAACACGCGATAATACGATAAGATGCACATTTTCTTTAAAAAAACATGGAAGCAATTGTTGGTTTTCTAATCTCTGAATTGTTTAATAGACAGTAAATACCCAGCGTAGCTTGAGCTGTAAAATATTGAGATGCTTTGATCTCTATTTAAATCACATCACCATCTCTGAAGTGATCAGGTAGAAATGTAATTAGCCTGGCAGTAAAGTATAATAAATTAGATTCTACCTGTGTACTTCTTAGTAGCAGCATTTAGATGTATCTTAATGCCTGGTCAGTTCTGGTCTTTTTGAGTGCTTAAACGACAGATTACTAATAAGGATTTAAAGAACTAAATGCACATAGACCCATCCAAACCCTCAAGGGTGAATGGAAAGCAACACTTTGATCCATTCCATTAAACATAAAACATACCAGGTCTGATTGGTGGCATTTAAACCATCAATATCACATGTTGAATTCGGGTTAAAATCCTGTAAGTTCTATGTTAAAATTTGGCTTGAAGGTCGTGCCTTTTCTGCATTAAAGTGAGATAGAATATAAATTAAACTTTTTTTCTTTTTGCCTGCACCTCCAGGAAATAAATTAATATACATATTCTTCTGCTTTCCTCGCGGTGAAAAACGTGTTTTTCTGCATTTCTTTCATCTTCATTTAATTTATTTTCCCTCTGACAAATTCACAATCTACTCTGGTTTCGTTCAGTTATTCCAAAAAAACAACAACTTTCTGACAGCTTGTTAAAAAGAAAAGGCCAGGAAAGGATTTACGATCAGTTTTTGTCAAACATTAAACCACACGTGGAATACTTTGTGGTTACCAAATCGACTAATTGTATCTCTATTTTTCGCAAAAAGGCATAATCCTTGGTGTACTGTGTGGCTCCATTTGAGAGGTATAATAGCGTTTTCTTTCCATGTGTGGTCAGTGATGCATCATAAACGCATCACGGAAATAATTGTTATTCACCAATTCGTCTTGAACCAACCATTTTGGATCAGTGGCGTTTGTTTTAGGTTTCGGTTGAAATTTTGATTGAAATACACTAATTGTGTACAAGTAAAGAGAGCAGAGAAAGTTGAGGAGGGTAAAGTTATAAGCCTGCAGGGCGAAGTGCCTGAGAAGAGCTTGAGTTTCATGAGTCACGGAAGTGTTATAATTGCACACGGGAGTTCACCGAACAGTCAGCCGGGCTGACGGCACTCAATTCATTTAGCTGGAGAAACACTATTCTGTGAGGAACCTGTATCTAAGTTGATTGTTTTACCTTTTAAAGCTCAATTAAATGTCATAGAATCATTATGTACCCTAAATGATATATATATATAGGCTATGTCAAAGTTAAAAGGACTATTTAATAGGGTTAGGGGAACTTTTTTGCGCAAAACTGTTCAACCGGTCAGTCCGGGATGCGCAGATAACGCCTGTCCCTCGTTTGATAAAGTGAGCAACGCGCCGCGTTTTGTAGGTTCAGACTCTTGAGCTGCTGTGATCATGCGCATTTGTCGGCACGCGATTTGGCCAGTGAGTCTTTGGCTCCTCACTACCTTGAATCAGCGCATCTCTGCTCAGTGCGCTCAGTGACGCGCTCCGCTGCCATCCCAGAACTGACTCCGCGCACTGACACGGACATGGAGGATTTGAAAACTCCGAACCGCTTCCTCCATAAATCTTCTTTCAGCATCAGCAGCCTGTTGTGGAGGAGAGAGGGGGTCGTGTCTGACCAGGACCCTTCTCCCTTTTCCCCGAAACTGCATTCGGCTCACGCTGAAAAAAGCGTGCAGCAGGAGAACACGAAAAGCTGCGAAAACTCCAAACGGAGCATTAAAATGGACATCAAGCCGGTCTCTGTGAAGAGGGAAGAGAATGGAGGTGAATCCGAGAAAGTAGGAAAAGCAGAAGAAGGCGCTAAATCTGAGAAACCTCCTTTCAGCTACAACGCGCTTATTATGATGGCGATTCGCCAAAGCCCGGGAAGAAGGCTCACCCTTAACGGCATCTACGAGTTTATAATGGACAACTTTCCGTATTACCGACAGAACAGACAGGGGTGGCAGAATTCTATCAGGCACAACTTGAGTCTTAACAAGTGTTTTGTAAAAGTGCCGCGCCACTACGACGACCCGGGGAAGGGGAACTACTGGATGCTGGACCCCTGCAGCGAGGATGTCTTCATAGGGGGCACCTCCGGGAAGCTCCGGCGCAGGACCACCATGGGCTCCAGGACCAAACTTGGTCTGAAAAGAGGCGGGGGTCGACTGGTGTCCTCCAACGCAGCGACCAGCGTTACCCTGGCCGCGGCCAGTTCGTTCTACTGGCCCGTGCCGCCGTTTTTGCCTCTCCAAACGCCGGTGCGCGCTCACCTCGGCGCAGGGACTTATCTCGCCGCTCACCCCCGCTTCTCCAACCACTCCGCGTCGGTTGTTTCCCAGCGGGCCCGGCTGAGCGCGTCTGCGGCCGACGCCGCTGAGCGGCTCTTCCAGACGCACCAGGAGATGTCTTACATCGGAGTCAGCTGCGCGCAGTCCCGTCGCCATCAGGTCGGCACGGCCCTCTCCGCGTCCTTCCCCGCGTGCGCCCTGCAGCTGCCGGATCCCTGCTCCTTTAACATGATCTCCGGACAAGCCAGCTACTTTTACTCGCACCAGATACCACGTGCTGCCGCGTTCAGCCCGTGTCAGGAGGAGTGCGTCAGTTCCAGGACGTCTCCGGGACTGTTTTTATCCAAGTGCGGTCACTCAGACCTCGGGCGATGCTGCAGTGACTTTACGAATTACTGTCCCCAAGTCAGCTCAAGCCCTCCATCAGCTTGGAATATAGAAAAATGAATACTTGGTGACAAAACCATTGTACAGTGTAGTGTAGAATAGAGATGAAAAACGAGAGAATAAAAGGCCAAAACATGCTTTCATGGTCAAATGCCTACATTTCTGATCATTTCCTTATGTTGTATACCGGAATGCCAGCATTTATTTAAAAAGACGACGAATGTCATGCAATTTGTTTTAAATGGGAAAAACATGTAAACATGTATGACTCATAGCACACCAAATCATGCTTCCCAGATAAACAATATAATAGATAAAAGGTTTTGCTGAATCTATTCGTTTTTGTTTAGTTTTTTCCCTTTAAGAAACAATCTTCAGTTAACTTCTCTCATTTATTTCCCACTTATGGAGCATTAATCAGCTTGGACTCGTATCTGCGCACATGTTTGGTGCTTTTTCGGAAAAAATAAAGACATCAAAGGAAGTTAAATCTAGATCTGATTTTAGACCAACTATTAGTTTAAAAATTAGACAGGAGGGCGTTCCAGGTACCAATACTCGAAAAGGAAAATACCTGAATGAATCCAAGAGCTGCGGTGAGTAGAAATGCTTAAAAACAAAATGACGCTCAAACTGCTCTTAGTGTTTTCGATTTCGCTGATGATGCAACTTTAAAAAAGACATTCCTATTTTAATTACCTTACATGTAATTAAACGATAAATAATGCATTTTAATTGTGTTTTCCTTTTACCTCATTAAAGTCTGATAATGTTGTTGATTGTTCTTATTTGGCTGTGTTATTAAACGTTTCACTCTGGAGATTTGAGCTCTCACAATATATAAATGTATAT